>JASDQU010735633.1:343014-371944 GCA_032191745.1 Picea mariana | reverse complement strand
CGCCTACCCCCCCCCTCTGAGAAATCCCACTTACCACACCCATAATTCTCTCACCTCCCACTGACACATGTCTTCCACTCAAACTTCCCTTGCATGTCACATCTCCCTTTTCAATTCTGCCTCTCACCCCCTCACTCCTGTCCTCCACTCACCCTCTCCCCTCCTATCACATCTCCCCATCCTCGATACAACCTCTCACCTCCTGACACCTGTTCCACTCACACTCCACCCTGCCACCATACTTCCTTCCCCTTGCCACATCACCTGTGCATCCTCACTCTCCCTTACACCTCATCTCCTTCTTCCAAAAACCTCCTCTCACCTCTCAACACTTGTTTCACTGCCGCTCCACATCACCCCACCTCAACACATTTTTCTCTCGCCACATCATCGCACAGACATTTTGTAGTGCTATGGCACTACAGAATTGTCTGAAGCACATACACTATCAGCCTGCAACATGTAGCCTTCGTATTGGTCATGGAAGAAGATCTGTAGAGCCTTGAGGCGTCGATATTGACTCAAATAAGTTGTGGGCACCGCCTGGAACATTCATGGGTGTCAGGCCTCATGCCAATCTCGATGAAGGTAGTTAATGGAAATGGGGGTGGAAATTGAGACCTCGTCTCACCCCATAAATGGAAAGGATGTTGAGAACTGTTGTAGGGTGAGATTGTCAATCCAAAGTTTCCCAAGGGATGGATTTTCCTACAAATCACATAACTAAGACAAGATCACATCTGACATAAGAAGGTATTCATAGGCTGGCAAGGTAGGCACCGAATGGAAACTTTTAATGAAGGGGTACAATCACATTCCTGGTGGTTGCAACATTTTCAGTATATATAGGAAGTTTTGATATTTTGTTAAGGTCGAATGGTTGAGCTAGGCTCCCTGCTATTGTAATATTTTGATGAAGAACACTAGTTCTCTGGTTATGTACTTGATTTGAGGCTTCTTGATTAATCTAATTCAACTTCTCTTACTCCATCTTATTTGCCTCTGATACTGAGAGAGTTCATGAATGACTAATTCACATGGATTGTTGTGACTGTATTATGATGAATGTTTGATTATAGTGTTGTTATGATTTATTTCATTTTCCTTGAAATTTGAATCCAAGAGGATCTTGTGTTTGAGTTTTTCCTCCTTAGGCTGCTTGAAGACCTGATGTCCATATCATACCTCTACACCTTTATCACCAAAGTCTTCCTTCTACTCACCTTTACTCCAACTTACTGACTGACGTTAATCCAAGACCTCAATTGCTTATGCATGCTAGTCCATATTTATGAGTTAGAACATTATTATCATTGAGTCTTCTCCATTTGACCACCTACAACTCATTTACATTTACTATATAAACTGATGGGTACTAGGCTTACCTTCTATGCAATCTGAGGGTGACTTCTAGTGCTAACAAGGTGGCTACCTTTCGTTCAGTCATTTAGGGATTTTAACTTAGATGTGGCCAAAGCATTTTCCAAAACGTTTGATGGAGTGAGAGTTAAGGTCGGTGATGTGGAGTTTCAAGTTGATGAGGGTTTTATTTCTAGATCCACCAGTCTCTCTTATTCTGGAAATAAATAGTTTAAAAATATTAGGGTAAAAAATATCCCTTGAAAATCATTGCTAGTGTCTAAACAAACGAAGTATTATGTCAAAGGATTACCCCTGTATTTATTCCAGTGTAAATGTCATGGGCTCTTGCTGATCATCAAGCAATTTATAACCTGCGAAGGCTGTTTTGGTTTGATTTTCTACTTCTACATACATTTTTCCATGGTTTTCCTTGGTTTTCATATAAATTTTCCTTTCTATTTTCTCTGAAGCCTCTAGAAAATGGCCAGGTTCTATGAATTTCCAATTATAAATACTCAATCCAACCTATTACATCATGGCTTGATTTGAACTCTTGTTGAATATCATTTGGTTAGTGTTGGGGATAATTGCGAAATTTTTCTTATTAGAAATAAGTTTTTATCCTTGAGTGGTGAACTTGTAGTGGGCATCGTACAAAATGGTAAATGGATTTTACCTCTACAATATCCATCAAAAAAATTACAAATCGAAATTCAAATTGGTGAAATCCCTATTTCGTTATCTAATTTCCAAGATGTCTCCTTACCTTTAACACAGACAACGGTTAAAAAGAAGACGTTTATCCCTAGGAAATTATTAGAAGTTGTTGTTTCTGATCTGAAGGATCAATTTATGAATGAAATCCAACCACATCCCATGAGTCTTGTCAAAGAATAAAAATTAAATACAAAGGGTAAACCATCACAATTTAATGGAAAAGTGGATTTCAAGAATATAAGTGTTGGTCGAGTCATCTCCAGGTTAATTTGTAATAGAAAGAAACAAAAAGATGATAGTATTCCAACTATTATGATAGACCAAGACTCTTCTAAAGAAGATCATATTGAGTATGAATTCATCTCAAACTTACCTCCATGCCTTTAATATTGTAAGGTTTTCTCTGGCATACAGGATGATTTAAAAGCCAAGGAAGGTTTTCAAAAAAGGAACAACAATATCAAATTCCAGGTTTAGAACCTGATCACTGTCATGATTTTCTGTCTTGGGTACATAATTATTACTTCGATGTCTCGTATCTGGAAATGCAGTTAAATCACGTCACAAGACAAAACCAAGAGTTAGAAGAAGAAAAAAATAGATTAAAATTGAAAGCCTAAAAGTCCATAGCTCGCAGAGTTAAAATGCCAAAGCAATTTGGAGACATGATTATAAAATATTCAACTAATGTTAATTTTATCACAGGATCTAAAGTACACCATCCATCACTTTAAAATGATTAATTATGGGTAATTAAATTTTATTTTCTATTATGATTGAATGAGTTTTAAATGACACGATTGGTTTGTGATATACTAGCTACAAAATCGAAGATTCTGTAGCCAATCTTAAATTAGTTAAATAGATTTTGATGTTATTTTTTATTTATTTTTCTCTAGGTCTTTACCACACTCGGATGGGTGACATATGTTATGATTATGCTATAAGAAATCTGGGATGATATTTCTTTTTTGAAAAGTGTTAGGTTCTTCCTTAAGAACTTGTTGATCATGAATGATCATTTGTAACAAACTTGTTAAAGTTGTTATAATTTTGTTATTTTTCCTAGTTTAGATTGGAGGTTAGAAGCTCCATATTTTGTAAGAGATCGATCTCTATCCTATGGATAGGAGAAACAACCAAGCATCCCTTTGAATATTCATTTTTTATTTGGAAAGGACAACGATTGGAACCCTGGAGGATGGACTGAAATTTTAATTGGAAGGAAAGATATGAAAAGGAAGTTTGCTTGATGGATTTTGTCTGGACAGTAAATTGTTTAATATGATTATTCTATTAGTCGTGTTACCTTTCATATTTTTCGAAGCTTAAAACATATATTGATTGAATTTTCATTCATCTATTCATCTATATATGGTATGATGTATTTCTTTTTTCTGTTCATGACATAGTTCATTCTTTCTAGTTATTATGGTCCATATGATATATTAAACATAAGATAGATATCTCTATGTTCTGAGTTATTTTAAACATTTGAATTTGTTACATCAATTGCATATGGTTGGAATTGTTTCCATCTCTGCATATTGAATCATATAATGTCGTAATGGATCATATTTCAAATTGTCTTTTTGTTCCTTACAAGTTACCTATGAATTGTTGAAATTGCTTGAAGTTCACCAGATAATATCATAATTTTCTTTTTTCTATTTCATAAAGTGCTTGCCATAGATTTCTTGTTGGAAAACATGTTGCTGGAGCATATCTTACACAAGAAGACATAAATCACAGTTTGTTTTTGGTTGCTGATCAACAACAAGTTAGTTATCTTTTATTGGTTAATTTATTTTTGAATGAATAATGATTAAAAACTTAAAATTAAAATGCTTTGGTCATTTTATTTATATCATCATAAATGAAATTCATTCATTTTGTTTTTAGTGTGATTAATTAGTTTTAGAATTGTTTTTCTTATCCTCATCTATTACTTAAACTTTGTTTCAGTAGTACGATTTTTAGTTTCACAAGGCTTTACCCAAACCTTATATATGTACATAAATATTGTATATTATATAAATAATACTGTGTGGTATTTATATATTAAATATAGATATAGTAGAAAATATACATAGTGGTTTTGTATAGATAGATAGTCATTTTTCTTTCGTAGTTTAACTTAGTGTTTTCACCGGCTAACAAAGCCCTAAAACCTGTTTGGGTACGTTATTTCAAACGACTTGGGTTACTTAGACAACCCAAAACCGGATCTTCCATTCCTATTGTTAGTGTTTTCACATATTCTCGTCAACAAGTGGTGCTATAAGGAGGGATTGAAAGTCATTAATGGAACGAGGGGGACGAAAGACACCTCCCAATAATTGCTCTCCAGTGATAACTCGTAGTCGCTCTGATTCCATTGTCATACCCGATCCAACCACTACATCGGAAAGCCAACCTCATATTCCTATTGAACCTGTGACATCGTTTCTGCAAGGAATTGATGTACAATAAATTATCCAAAATTCTCTTCAATCAATAATAAGAAATTAGGGCACATTGTCTAGACTTAGACAACTTGGTGAACAATTACATCAACCCCTTGATTTTTCCAATCAATAATAAAATATTATTTCCACTGGTACACCCAATTACGCATTGCATGATATCATCATTGATCCATCTAAAGCACTAATCCTAGGTGTTGGGGGATATGGACTACCTCCATCACCATCTGATCCTTCTCCACCTCCTTCAGGAGGAGAGTCCTCTGACAAAGACAATTTATCTTCTAAATCTTCTCAAACCTATAACACTTCACATAATCCATCTTTAATGGCTAATCAAAATAATCCTACTAGACCTTGGCTTGACCAAGATGTTATGGTAGTAACAGGACCCCAACATGCTTTTCCCAAACATCCTGAAAAATGGTTACCCAAGTTTGATCCCCATTCTAAACAATCAGTCGAGGACCATATAAGAAAATTCATGTTGGTTGTTAGGCTGAGAAACATTGAACATGAAGATGTTGTTTGTAGGTTGTTTCCCTATGCATTCGAAGGAAATGCCTCCACATGGTATTTTTCACAAAAGACCCAAAATATTGTTTCTTGGGACAAATTTGAATCCTTTTATTAGAAAAGTTCAGGGATGAAAAATCTATGGAAATTCTTATTATGGAATTATCCAACATGAAGATGTATTCCAAAGAAAAAGTTAAGGACTTTAATCAAAGATTTAGGTTACACTTAAAAATAAAATCCCTGCAGATTCCATGCATGCTGAAAACTTGGTTATTGCTTACTATGCTAAAGACCTACATCATAATACAACTATGTGGGTTAAAAGGTATAAGAAAAATACATTATTAGAATCTTTTAAAGAGGAAGTCATCATTGAAAAGGACATTCTCAGTTTGAAGGATAACACAAACCCAAAAGCTGAACCAACTTATTATTCTAACAAGAAGATATAAATTCTCACTCGACCTACTTCAAATAAGAAAGAGAAAGAACCCTTATATTTGGAGAGCTTACATGAAGATTTTTAAAAATTATCTAATCAAGTTATATATTTGAAAAGATTTGTAGAGGAAGGATCTTCAATTAAAGGAAATTATCAACCACCTTTTAGAAGACCGCTTTCAAATCCTCCCAATAGATCAAACCCTTCGAATGAAGGTATGAGTTTAAAAGGATTACACCATGCTATACAAGCCATATTGGAAGGAGATGATATTTATGTTGTTGTCCCACATGAACATCAAAATGATGCAGAAAATGAAGAGCAAGAAACTCCTGATGAAGGAGACTCATCCCCCTAGTCTTTGGACACCTTTTAGACGATATTTTTGAAGCTAATTTTGAAACTTTCCATAATAATTAGCATCCTTATAATACATGTAGTAAAATTCAATCTAAATATGAAAACAAATCTACATCTGAAGAAAATAATAATACAGTATCAAAACAAACAAGACAGGTTGAAACAACAAAAAAAATTGTTTTCTTTGATCTAGACTACGATCCTATTAAGGATCTTAAGATATTAAAATAAAATTTATCAATTTATGAGTTGCTTAAGTTTCCTCCCATCCAACATAAAATGTTACAAAGCATAGATGATAGCAGTAAAAGAAAAGACCCTTTAGACAAAAACTAGGCAAAAAATAACGTTAATAGAGGAAAGGATGTTGTAAACAAAAGGGTACCTGAAGACTATAATAAGAAGAAGGATACTCTTGATAAAATCATTGGAAATCTAGATAAAATAGCCTCATATACAATAGATAAAAATCAACAAGATTCTTTTCCCATACCATGAAAAAATGTACCACCATTTCTGTTAACATTTGAAATCTTCAATAGAAATGTGCATGATTGTATGGTGGATTCTGGGGCTTTATTGAATGTGATTCCTTTGTTGGTTTGTCGAAATATCAATTTTGATGTTAAACCTTTTGATTTGAAAATCATTCAGCTATACATAACTAATGTCACATTGGTTAGTGAGCTTCAAGATGTATTGATCAGATTATCATCTAACCAGAAAGTGCACCAGGTAATTGACATAGTGGTCGCTGATATTCCAAAGGTATATGGCATGTTCTTTAGTAGAGATTGGTCTGAGGAACTGCATGGTTATTTTGCGACAGATTGGTCTCACTTATGGTTACTAGTAAATGGTCATCCAAATAAGCTTAGAATTAACAGGGAATGTTATTTGAAATACATTGTTACAGATCTAAATGATTTAAATGAACCTTTTTTCCCCAGTGTAAATGCATTAGAATGTCAAGGTATGAACACTTTCTTTGGGAATTTTGTGGTTGAACTATCTACTATTGTAGAACCAAATCAACACTCTAAAATATCAATATGAACTAAGTATCAGCCTCTAAAAATGGGGTGAATGTTGTAAATAGTTGCGAGAATGATGGAATTTAGTCTTTATACTTTGATGGGTCAAAATCACATGAAGGAGTTGGTGCTAGTTGTTTATTGATAGACCCTAAAGGTAATAAGACATTCATTTCTTTGATATTAGAATTTGATTATACAAATAATATGACAGAATATGAAGCTCTCCTGCAGGGACTCAAGAAAGACATTGGCCATGATATCCAATGCCTAGTGGCATTCGACAATTCTGAAATTGTAGTCAAACAAGTGAAAAATGTTATCCACTTCCTACATGTTCACCTAAAAAAATACCAGACCGAGTTATGGAACTTGATTAATAAATTTCTCTCTTTTAACATAATTTCTATTCCTAGATCTAGTAATTCTGAAGCAGATTTGTTGGCAAATGTGAAGGACCATACCTTTGCACTGAGAGGGGGGGGGGTGTGAATCAGTGATAGAGTAATTTTATCAATTTTCATTTATTAATGCAATCAATATTTTAACACAATATTTATTGTGGAACCCAATTGGGAAAACCACCAACACTTTTCTATTAACTGCAAAATTATGTTTTACAAGTTACATAGAAGGAATATGTTCTTCCTTTTTAGATCAGCACCAACTGATCAGGATGAACCCACACCCTTGTTCACCAGCACCAACTGGTAGGAGGCTTCGACCCCATTTTTAGTCAGCTACAACTGACAAGGAAACACCTACTCCCTTGTAGGCTCCAACCTGCCCTTGCACCACCCAACCACCCTTAATTTCTAAATCGGGAAAATTTTTGTATCATTCACTGGATTGCATAACTATTGCATTGTCTCCTTCTATTATTGATCTTCAATAATACATTGGCATGCCCATTAGAACCAACAATTCTTCTTCTTGAACTCTGCTTCTATTTTGATCTTCTTATCTGAACTGTAGAGAAAATTTCTTCTCACCACTCTTTCTCGTTTATATATTCTTCCAAATAGTGTGAGCTATGAAACATTGTGTCCCTTTGTTTGGACCATCGCACCCATTTATTAACAATAATATCGTTTGTTTTTATTTATCCGAATATTATCGATAATCCCTTTCAATTTCATGAAAATGATTCTCATTAATCGATCATGGGTATGGATCTATTTCATTTATCGTAGTTCCATAACTCTGCAATTTTTGCAGAAACTAAGTTTTGCATAGGTGCTTCCTTCAAACAATTTTCATATGACCGAGAAATCAAAACCACAGGTTTATGCTAGCAGTGAATATCGAGTTTGGAACGAACTCATATTCATCGGAGCATTCATGCCCAAAAAACGTCGTTTGGGGCCTCAAAACAGCTCCGGAAGTTCAAGACCCGAAAAACTGCTAAAAATAGTCAATTGTGCTACAATTAAGGAAAATGAAAAATTGAAAGAAACAATGGTGTGGGTCCAAGTGGAATAGGCAAGTGGCCACCAATATCCACCTGGATCATTCCCCTCCCCATAGGAAGTAATGGTCCCCATTGCGTTGAGTTCCTCCATGAGATGAGGAAACTTCCGCTGAACTTGGTCCCTGGTGAACCACTTGCCCTGGTGAAGGAGTTGACCTACTTTGAAAACTCGATATAGCTGGATCCTCTACTAGCAGGTTTTCTTGATCTTTATGTCCATAATCCGATCAGTTGTGGATTTTTCCATGCAATCTGGGTTCAACTCTGTTGGTGTGAGTTGTTCTTCCGTGTCGGATGTGTCCAATAGAGGTGGAAAGTAGGACCGAAGGTGGTCCACATTGAACACTAGGTGCAGACCAAGGAATGGTGGAATACTGATCTCAAAGGCATTGTCTCCTACATCCTTGTTGATGGTGTGTGGCCCATATCTAAGTGGGCAAATCTTGCGATAGGGTCTAGCAAGGTGCTCCTTTTGCAAATGTAGCCCCACTTTGTCGCCCACCTAGAAGTTGTGTGGCACCCGATGTTGATCATGTCGTTGCTTATACTTAGCATTGGATCTATCCAAGATGTCATGAAATTGTTGGCAGATATGTTGAATGCGCTCAATGAAGTTGTTTGCCTTGTCAACCTCAGACTAGACATGGGTTGAATCTACCTGAGTAGCTGCAAATGGCATGGCTACGTCAATGAGACATAGTGGATGGAATCCCAAGCTCACTTGAAAGGGGTTGTGGCTGGTTGAGCTATGGAGAGACTGGTTGTAGCTGTGTTGTACATAGGGGAGGCTCTCATCCCATGTGCATGGATGCTTTGAGTTGTACATGTGCAAATGTGTACAATCATTCGGTTGACGACCTCTGTCTGGCCATCAGTTTGTAGATGGAAAGTTGTGGACTTGGTGAGTTTGGTGTCCAACATCAACTAGAGGCTGGACCAAAATGTACTGAGGAACCTGCTATCCCGATCTGAGATGATAGACTGTGGGATCCCAAAGTGTGCTCACACTCATTCAAAGAAGAGTTTAGCAATGGATTCTGCTGTAATATTCTTCTTGCAGGCCATCATAATGGACATCTACGAGAATTTGTCGACGAACACAAAAAAACAATCATTTCCATGCTTATTAGAAGGAAGGCCTGACATGTAATCCATGGAGATAGATTCCCAAGGTTGACTAGGGGTAGGCAACGGAGTATAGAGGCCTTGCTTCTTAATGGTCGGTTTGGCAATGGCACAAACAGTGTAGGACTTGATGTACTTCCCGGCATCCTTTCAAAGGTTTAACCAATAGAAATACTTTTATAGTACTACCATGGTTATCGACCCCAAAATGCCCAATGACCCGACTATAGTGCACCTCCCAAATCATCTTGGCACGCTCGCTTGTAGGAATACAAGGATGTCCCAGGTGACATAGCAGGGCATCCTGGAGGTGAAAATTATCAACTTTCTTACCCTCCAAGAGTGTATTGTATGTGTGGATGAATTCCAGATCACTTTTGTAGAGAAGCGACCAATCACAAGTCTTGTGCCCACAAGAGTTGAGCACCATGGTTAGCGCCATGATAGGGGGTCGATTGAGGTAGCCTGCAACATTATTGTTGCTTCCTTTCTTATACTTAATGTTCAAATGAAACTGTTGTAGGTATGTGGACCACTTCTGATGGCGATCGTTCTACAACTTCCCTTGTGTCTGTATAAATTGCAAGGGTCGATGGTTTGTGTGGATGACTGTTTCCTTCCCCAAAATGTAATGCTTCCATTGTCGTCAAGCCTGCACAATTGAATACATCTCTTTTTCATAAGTGGGATACTTTTGGACTGTGTCGGATAGTGTCTCATGGTGATATGCCACTGGATGCCCCTATTGAGTAAGGACTGCCACAATAGCATAGTCGGAGCCATCTGTCTTGATCTCAAATGGTTGTTGCAAGTCTGGTAATGTGAGCACTAGTGCAGAGCAGAGGTGATGCTTCAAATCATCGAATGCCTTCTGTTGAGATTCAAACCAAATTATTTTTTCTTTCTCTCCTCCCTTAGTGACTTGTCTCAAGGGCCAAGTGATATGAGAGAATCCCAACACAAACCTACGGTAGAAATTGGAAAGACCCAAAAAGTTGCAGAGCTCTGTTAGGGTGGTTGGGGCTGGCCAATCCCGAATTAATTGGATCTTGTCTTGATCCACATGCACCACCTTCTCATCAATAATGTATCCCAGATACTGAACCTGGGTCATGCCAAAAGTGCACTTCTCCAAATTGGCACACAACTTGTGTTGCCGCAGTGTTTGGAGGACTTGTCGGATGTGGTGGAGGTGCTCTTCCCAAGTCTGGCTAAAGATCAGAATGTCATACAAGTACACCAATAAAAATGAGTTGGTGAATGGTTGCAATATGTCATCCATTAGTCTCATGAAGGCTGCAGGGGTATTTTTCAACTCAAAAGGCATGACCAGCCATTCGAAAAGGCCCTCCATGATTTGAAGGCAGTCTTCCACACATCAAAGGGTTTGATTGGTACCTGGTGATACCCAGACTTCAAGTCAATATTTCTAAAATATTTCTCCCCCTTGAGTTGGTCCAAAGGGTCATTAATCCATGGGAACGGGTACCTATTCCGGACAGTGATCTTGTTCAGTGCCCGATAGTCAATGCAGAGTCTCCAAGTACCATCCTTATTCTACACCAGCATGATCAAGCTCCCATAGGGAGATGAAATCGGCTGGATGTGACCTTCCTGCTACAACTCTTGAATCTGCCTCTTGATTTCTTCATTCTCTAGAACAGAGCATCGATAGATTGGTCCATTGGGTAGTGGCGCACCTGGGGTCAGATCGATGGGGTGCTTGATATGACAGTTTAGAGGCGCCCCTGTGGGGGAGGTGAAGATGTCCTTGTATTCCTCCACAACCTTATCCATCTGTTGTTTTCATACAGAGGGGCCCTGTTTGGAGGTCGTGGCCACAATCTTCTTCTTTCCGTGAGGGCAGATCATCAGGAAAACAAATTTCCTGGTTTTGGAAATGAGCTTACTGCATTATTTTGCAGTAACCAAAGAGATGGTTGTAGGAGGTGCTATTTTTGGTATCCTGTACAACTTATTTCCCAAAGTAATAATAAAAACACGAGGCCTGGACTCATACAAAGCATGTCGCTTCCATAAGTATGGTTGGCCTAATAATACATCAGAAACATCAAGAGTAGTAATGTCACATAATACCTCATCCATGAAGGGATCGATGTTGTAGGGAAGGTGACATTGTTGGCTTACACGAAGGTCTCGTCCTTGGTGCAGCCACTCGATGGTGTATGGTTGTGGGTGTGTTTTGGTTAGCAAGCCCAGTCGTTTCACAACATCTACTAAGATAAGGTTCTTTTGGCTCTTGTTGTCGACAATAAACTGCAACGGGGAACCCTTTACCCACATCTGGGAATGGAAGAGGTGCTCCGCCTCCTTTGGATCTTCTGGTTCCTTCTTCTGGATCTTTGTGGTGGCAATGGTGGTGTTGGGCTCTGCATCAATAATATTATTCCCCCTGTCATTCCCCTTGTCAGGTTCTGATTCAGATTCAGAGCCTACATCTGATTCAGAGTCATAGCCTAAATCCGATTCAGAATCCTTCAACTCATCTACCAGTGACTACTTTGACCAATACTCACTTGTGTTGTGAGTGGAGCTCTTATGGAACTCACACCACTTCCTTGTGTCCTTTTTTGGCTTCATGATGTTGTTCTTTTCTTGCGTCTTTGGCGGGTTGTCCTGGGCCACCCCCCCTTGGTTTGGTCCTTTGTTCAGCAGTTTGGGGGTACCTTTCCCTTTCTTTTGATTTGCAAACCCAAAGTCTCGCTTCTTTTGTTTGAACTTCTGCTAAATCCTGGAAACGTACCGGTATGCCGCACCACATGAGAAGATGTCGAGGAAATCCATTTCCTCCTGAATGTATCTATGAATAAAACTATGGTAATTTAACACCAAATGTTTCTCCAAATATTTGATACTCAACTTTGTGCGTAGGGTATGGAACAAATTCATCAACTCATGCACATCTTGGTCTCTTTGTTGCCGCATCATAGTCCATTGTATGTATTTGTACTCATAGCTCCCCATGGGATAATATTGTTCCTTGATGGCATCTCAGAAAGAATTCCAAGTGGGTGAGACCGAGAATAGAGAGGGTTCCCCCTCGCTCTGTTTCTCCTAGTAGGTTTCCCACCAATCCTTGACATGGGGGGGTAGCTTTAAGGAGTGAAAAAATAATCCTTTCTCCGTCGGAAAAATCATGAAACAAGAAATATCCTTCTAAAAGATTCAACCATCTATCAATGACATATGCATCTATTTCTCCCTCAAATATGGGAATTTCAAAGTTTACTTGTACCTTAAAAGGAGTGGCGCCTCCAGAGTGGCTGTTGGATGTAGATGCACTGCCAGTGGGCAGTCCTTGAAGGATCTGGGAAAATTTTTCCATCATCGTGTTCCTTTGTTTCTCGAGGGCCTCCTCGAGCAATAATTTGATAGGATCTCCTACTGCCTCATATTTCTTTTCTTCCCCCATGGGCGGTCATCAGGGTTTGTGAGGTTGATCTTGCAATAGTTCAACTAGATCGATCCCTAACTCTTTATACCCCAACCTCGTTGGGGACATGCAAAGAAGGATCGAGAAAGAGCATACTACTCTAATACCACTGATTCGGATTTATGCAGGAACACAATGAAATACATAAATACACGTAAACGCAGAGATGCAGTGGAAGTAAAAATTCATTTCATTAATAACAAATGACTAAAATATGCTTACAAACATAATGGAAATAAAATAGCTCGGGCGTTGGTAGTTTATCTCTAAGAAGATATGTGGCGGCTACTGGCCTCTGAACTCTGTGTTACAATGAGACTCAAAGGCCTATATATTATTGAGAAACAATGGAAAACCCCAAACATCCAAAAACCTAACCCTAGGAGATCAAATGCCATAATATGGACCCCATTGGGGTAAATTGGTACATCGATTTCTCGGGGTCGTAACTTTGGCATACTATCTATGTTTGATGCACATGATACATCGTTAGAAATATCTATTTGAGGACTACACTGCTAATAGAGAATATCAAGTCCAGAACAGAGTCATATTAGCTGGAGCATTCATGCCCAAAAAACGTCGTTTAGGGCCTCAAAACGGCTCCATAAGATCAGGACCCCAAACACTGCTAAAAATAGTAAATTTTGCTACAATTAAGGAAACTAAAAAAATGAAAGAAACAATGGTGTAGGTCCAAGTGGAATAGGCGGCTGGCCACCAATATCCACCTGGATCATCATTTATCATAGTTGGTTTGGACTTGATTGTGTTAGTGGGATGTAGACACCTTGTAACGACCCCATCATTATGACTACATGCAACGCAACGACAAAAGCAATAAAAAAAAAATTTAAGCAGGAAGGAAACGACGATAATAGTTAAACAAACAACTTGACGACGAACACAACACATGCAGATCAGGCAACATACAACGCCAACTCAACATACTAGCACGCCATGCAACTGTATGAAACATGCGATAATCAATAGACAGATAAAAATGACTACCCGCCCGACACAAGAAAGACAAAGCCTATAGTCTAAAGGACAACATCAACGACCTGACACAGTGACTTTGATGAATAGTAACTAGAAACCTCTACAATGCGTAAAACCCAATGCATTAAGGCGTTACAGAACCAAGTACCAACATCCATTACAATGAACAATACTCCAACAACGTGAAGCACAAGACTCCGTCCTGGTTATCATTCATTTCTATCCATCAGGAATGAAATGATCCCCTCATAAGGAATCATGTCGTCACATGGCGATACGCATGATAGTCACCAAGGCACAACATAACATATCTATATGAATATCCCAAGAAAAATCCAACACGCTAGGAGACTGAATTAACTGTAAAACATGAAGACTATACCCAAGCACCCAATTGACAAGTCAATAAGGTGCAAGGGAAATATGACTACTATAAAAATCATACATCATAATAACTTCCCAGCGCAACAAATTCTATGCAAACATACATCAATCTGTACACATAAAAATAATTATTAACTTCAAAACAAATTGCTCATGGTATCTATTTTCCAATTCCAAAATTTTAGATAAGTACCTTCCTAAGGATGAATCCATTATTACCAGACTGATCATGTATGTCTAATTAGATTTATGATTTAAAGTAAAGGAGTTTCTGATGAGAACGATATTGTTAGCCCAAGAGGAATCTTTTGTTTTTGTTTAGTAATTATAAGTTGATAACCATATATGTTTTCTAGCATTGATATGTTGTCTAACTAAATTGATACATTGTCTATGATATCACTATCTAGTAATGAAATCTTTGTCTAACTTTAATTAATAACATCTTTATTTGTCAGTTTAAATAACGCATGGTTAATTGATATTGTTGTCTATTGTACCTTAACAATATGGATAGGATTTTGTATATAAATGGTTGTCTAGCAATAATGGTGTGTTGTTTATGATATCATTGTAACAAGATTCGCTTTGTTTTAACATATAAATTTCATAACTAAGGACATTAAAAACCATAACTAAATGTTGTGTAAAACAATAAAGTTGTTGTCTACTAACAATTTCGTTGTCTATCAACAAGTCTCTTGATAAATCTAAGGATGAACTATTAATAAATAGATTGATAAATCCATTGAAATTCGTTGTCATACATAGCAGCAGTTACCACGTCGTTGTTCACCTATTAAAAACATTGTCCACTCACAAGTCTAATGAATATATGAGATCATAGAGTTAAAAACTGAGGAAATCATTGAGTTAAGTAAAAATTGTTGGGCTAAATATAATTTATGGAATTCGATGGGTTAATCGCTAAGGAAATTGCTGAGTTGAATATGAAATCGCTATCCAAAATGCAGAGTATAATATTCAGGGATTTAGTCCTTCACATGATAACACGCAGTCATAAAAAAAAGCACATTCATACAATTAAGATTTACTGTCATAAAAAAAACGCCATCATACAATTTAATAAGATTTACTGTAAAAAAAAACGCAGTCATACATTTAATTAAGATTTACTATCTACACATGAAATTGCTACCCACTATTGAATAACTACCCATTATTAAATTGCTACCCATTATTATTAAACATTTATTGTGATACATATTATTAAATCGCAGATACATAATCCAGATATATGATAACGCAGGTATATCATTAAAGAAAAACACATACTTAAATCAATTTACTCTCTACACATTAAATCACTACCCATTATTGAATATCTACCCATTATTAAATTGCTACCCATTTTTATTAAACATTTACTGTCATACATATTATTAAATCGTAGATATATAATCCAGATATATGATAACGCAGGTATATCTTTAAATAAAAACTCAAACTTAAAACAATTCGCAAAGATATCTAAATTCGAGCCATATCACTAAAATAACGTAGGCATATCATTAAAGAAAAGCGTTGTCTATTAAATAATGATAACTAATAATGGTATTGTAGTCTTTCAACTATTAACCATGCTTCCATTAGCAGTAAAATCATAGTCAATATATATGTAAATCACAGTCAAATACCAAACCAAGCATTGGGATTCATCATTTAAAATTGCATAGATGATACCAAACAAGTGCTCGGATTTATCGATAAAATTGCAGAGGTTATACCAATCACGTACTAGGTAATAGCCAAGAAATTGCAGAGATAAAGCACAGAGGTAATCAAACAAAATCGCAGAGAATAATTGATCATAGACGAATCAACAAAAATGTAGAGATACTTAGCAAAAGAAAGTGCAAGGCTAATCATTCGACAATGGATCAATCAAAACTCACAACTACTTATTCATAAGAAGCCGCAAGGAATGGAAATTAATCATAAGAGAAAAACTCAGAGAGAAGTAAGGGTTTGATAGCTGGTCGAAAATTATCCTTCACTTATTATCCATGCACAGGAAAGCAGGGCATTTGAATCTATAGGTATTTAAACACTGGAGTGATGACCATCGATTCATCTCCTAGTCGACTGCTTAGGCAGAGACTAATAACTAAAGGGATAAGGGATGAAAGATAAAAACACAAATTTTTCTTCGTAATACTCAATAAAAACAAACGCAGAGAAGTCAACATTCAGAGTTTGGGATTCACCAAGGGAAATCAATTCAAAATACAACCAGCATAAGGCTAGGATAAATTTAAGTTCTTGATCATAAAATGTTGAATAAAACATAATATATAACACAATAGAAGTATAGTACTGAAGGCGCAGGAACAATATTAAACTACCATTCAAAAATATACACATGTGTACTGTAGCCAAATGTGAAAGCTCCGAGTCATTGTCCCACGCGTGCTCCATCCAGCTTTTGCTTCCTGATCGATGTGACCTCACTGGTACCTCCCAGCCAATGCTAGGGGTACTCTTCTTCCCCCCGAGCCCCCCGAGCCACAAAGGGGCCACACACACAATACCAGAGAACTTCTAGCACCCAAATCACCTCGCAAGGTCGATGTACCACTCGTTACCCAAGCTGGGTATCCCAACTCCCACAATAGAAGTTCAGTCAAGACAAAAATTCAGCAACATAACGTTATAAAAAAATATCAGATCCATACTCCTCCTCCTCCATCCTTTTTATAGAGTTTTCAAGTAACTAGTTTCCCAATTTCTCATCAAATTCCTTTTTCATTTAATTAATTAGAGAAAACCTCCCGCGTACACATGTTGCATGATCCCCTAGTTTCACTAGAAAATTAATTTTATTAAATAATTAATTATTCCTATTTCCCTCACACACCTAAAAACGCTACTTGGTGTTCCAATATTCTGTTACAAATCTTAAATGACTTAATCCTTACTTAATTCCTAGTTGAGTTCATAAATAACAAGTTCCCAAGGAAAGATTCCTTACTAAGTTAGACATTCAACTTTTTCTTTATGTTTCCCCTTTTCTTTAGGTTTCCCATTTCTTTTAAGTTTCCCTCTTTTTCCTTTTTTTAACTAAAAATCAATTTAGCAAGTGTAGATAAAACAACCATTTACCCTTTTTCTTATTTAATTAAAAATCAGTTTAGCAAGTGTAGATCAAACAACCATTTACCCTCTTTTCTTTTTAGCTAAAATTAAATTAGCAAAAATAGATTAAAACAAACATTTCCCTTTTTTTTTTAATTTTAATCCTCCATTATAATTTTGACTTTAATAAATAAATTTGAATTTCTTACCCTCCTTCTTGTTACATGTTTATTTGTTATTATTATTTTTTTGACCACATGTTCTACTTAGACCTAGATTTTAATTTCACTAGGTTGGGCGACATTTGTATTAAGGAATTTTTTTTTAAAATATTACTTATCACATCATTCATTTTAAGGTCATCTAGGTTTATTCACTTACTAGTTTAAATCACGACCTGCCCTTCAGGACACACTAGGTGCTCCAAGGGTGCCACCAGCATCTTTCCATTTTCCTTGCATGACATGCCCTTCAGGATGCACTACGTGATCCAAGGGTGCCACTCACCTCTTGACTGACTTGGTAGACATCAAACCCCTAGAGTCAATACTCCGCCAGGTGATCTTGTGGGAGACTAAGGGCCTCGAAGGAATAAGGCCCCTGCCTTATTGTGTGCCCTTTAGAATCATTGTGAATGACTATCACAGTGTTCCCTCCTGACATCGTGGGTCTTCTCGAACTAGGTAATCGTTAACCTACAGTTCGATCCACGACGCGAGTGCTAGTAGGTTGTGGAATGGCTTCTGCCACACCCCTTCCTCAAAGTCACGGGTTGTCTTGCATGACCCCTCTACTCCACATGTGAGTCTGGTAGACAAGCTATCATTATCCTGCATCCATCAAGGATTCATGTGAGCAATAATAATAAATCATCATAACATCTAATCATATGTACATATGTCACATCAACAATATTTAACCCAACAATCCACTCCCTCAATCGATCCAGAGTCCAAGAGGTTTCATCGATGCCTCTACATCCTCGAGGTCCAAAGTCCTACACACTCAAGAGAACCGAGTCAATAGCACCTGTCTATGTAATACAACCAAATAAAATATCATCAAATCCATAATATCTCATAATCATAATAAAAAATACCAATAGTATAATAATCCAGATCACTTCCAAAAAAGTGTCCTCAAAGAATAAGTTCGCTCAGTGCATGAAAGAGCGGGATGTTACACACCTCCTTGTTCCTCAAAACAGTCTCTAGCCCTAATACCTTAAATGCTCAAAATCAATCAGATGAATCCTGGGCTTGAGCATTACTTATGTGTCTTGGAGGTCCTAACCTTGTAGGGTAGGTTGGGCGGGTAGTATATTTATGTCATATTTATGTTATCTTTATGTCATATTTATGTTATCCTTATGTTATCCTTATGTTATCTTATGTTATATTTATGTGATGTGTTGAGCGATTACAAGTATTGATGATTTCATTCGATCATGATTAGTTGATCTTGCGTCGCCATTTATGATGCTTGATGATTATGTGTCGTTATCTAAATGTGATGATGTGTTGATTTTGTGTCGTTACTAATTATGTTGACGCGTTGGTTGTGATATTATTCGATTGCGACAATGATTTTCTTATAAATCCTTTAATTATGTTTTCGTTTGATTATGTGTTGTGTGAATTATGTGTTGACGCTATTTTCCTAATGCTAAAACAAAATTAACTATTTTTCTTCGCTTTCTTAGGCGTAACAGAGGGAGCGTTACAATATGAAGGGTGTATGTATCTTATTGTGTTTTTTGTGCTAATGATGAACTAGATATTTGGCGAGATAAATGTTACTCTAATTATCACATTGGAGTGTGGTCATATGTTGTTGTGGGAATCCAATCTTTGAAAGGATTTCACAAAGCCACAAGGATTCTTGGCTTGCACTAACAACTACTTGATACTTTATTTTTAGTAAAGAAATAGCATGGGGACGTTTATTCTTATAGTCCCAAGTGGTGGTTCCATGATCAATATTGAAAACATAACTTGTAGTATAATTCTGATCATTAGGTTCACCAATCCAGTAAGAATCAGTGAAACAAACCAATAAAGGAGAACCCCCAAAATGTAATGTATGACAAACTGAATTGTACCCAAAATATACCAAAGTATTCTTTTTCCTTTTTTGAAATGTCTCTCATGTGGTGTTTTCATATACCGATAAACAAGACAAACAACAAAGGAAATATTAAAATGAGAATGAAGCAAATACAAATGGATACCAACTAATTGACAATACAAAGTGATGTATACTTTGGGTGTAGTACATGTGGCAACAAGTTTGACTCTAGATTGGAAGGAAGATGGGGCTAGTTTACAATATCGCATGTGAAAGTGGAAAATAAGGTCACGTGCATACTTAGAATGGGAAAGGTAAATTCCTTCTTTGGTTTGCAAGACTTGGAGGGAAAGAAAATAATGCAAATGTCCTAAGTTAATCCTTTCAATTTTTTTCTTAAGGTTGGATTTCACATGGGTTAAAATTTTTGGGTCATTACCGGTGAGTATAAGAACATCAAAATGAAGGACACGTATTATGATATGGGTACCTACTTACTTGGTATAGACATTTGGGTCATAATGTCATCTAGAAAATTCGATGTCAAGAAGAAAGATATCCATTTTATTATACCAAGCTTGAGGAGCTTTCTTGAAGCAATAGAGAGATTTCTTAAGCCAACAAACAAGATTGGAGTCATTCTAAATATATCCAAGAGATTTCTCAATGTAAATTTATTCTTGCAAATCCCCATGTAAGAAGTTGGATTTAACATCCATTTGATGAGCATCACGTTCATATGAAGCAACCAAGGTTAGAAAAAGGTGTATGTAATTCATTTAATATCTAAGGGAAAAGGTTTCCTTATAGTCAATCCCTTCTACTTGATAAAATCCTTTCAAAACTAATCAAGCCTTGTGTCTTTCAACACTTCCATATGATGTATACTTAGTTATATGCACCCATTTACGTTTGAAAAGTTGTCTTCCTTTTAGAAGAGGTACAAGATCCCAAGTATTATTTTTCATTAAGGAATGATATTCTTCATTTGTTTTTGAATCTCAATTTGGATGGCCAGAATATTCTACAAAATTTTCTAGATCATGAGTCTCAGAAACTTGAGCCAAATGAGAGGATAATTGCTAGAACTATGAACATGTATGACACTAATATGAAGGATCATTGGCAAGATCACTAGGTACTTCTCATGTAGTATGGACCCATATAGAAAGGTGTAGTGGTGGTGTAGTTCATGTTCAATGGACCTAGCTAGAGGAATATGAGTAGGTGGAGGTGAATTTTCATCCTCACTATCATCATACAAAGAAGAAAATAGGATAAGCACTAGCATAAAAGTTGGGAATAGAAGATGGCCTAATTTCCAAAGATGGCTCATAGGTCAAAGATGACATAAACATTGAACTAGGCTTGTAGGCTAAGATACCTTCTTCAAAATGAATATATCACATAATAATAATTTCATTGGAATGAGATTGAAGAATTATATAACCTTTTTTTCTCTTCAACATATCCAACAAAAATGCACTTCTCCCTCTTAGACTATAATGATTTCCTTTTCTCATTTGAAATGTGAGCCCATGCTTCACTATTAAGCGCATGAAAATGACTTACATTTGACCTAGTTTTACTCCATTCTTCTTCTAGTGTTATATCTTCTAAAATATTTGTAGGAGTGTGATTTACTATGTAACTAGAACAATTAATGGCTTATGCCCAAAAATAAGGACTTTAATCCCTTACATTCGATTATACAATTTTCATTTTCCTTCAATGTGTGATTCTTTCTCTAAACAACACCATTTTTCTATGGTTTATATGAGATAATATGTTTCATATGAATTCCCTATGTAGTGCAGTAAATTGTATATTTTTGTTGTTTACATATTCACCTCCATTATTTTTCTTAACTTCTAAAGTTAATTTCTAGATTGTAGTTTTACAAGGGCCTTATAGGCCAAAAACATGTCAAAAAATTCACTCTTAAGTTTTAAGAAATAAACCCAAGTGCATCTAGATAGGTCATCAATGAAATTTAAGAAGTACTTGAACCTAGAGAAATAAGCAGAAGGAAGTGTACCACACAAATCACTATGAAAAAGTTGCAAGGGGGCTAAGGAATGCCAACAGGCACATTTTCCAAAACTATCCCAATGATGTGTGTTGAATACACAATTTGCATAAACACCATCTTTGCAAGAAATGATAGGAAGACCAAATCATTGAAGCCAAATTTTTTACAAGTCATCACTATGAGCAATAAAACCAATGGGAGAGATGATGACCCAAAGTTGTCAAATCTATACAACTTGGTAATGTCATCAACAATTTAAGTTGTGAGGACATAATTTAGGATATTTTAAATCCTTGACTACAACTTAGTGAGGTGAAATTTTTATTGTATTACCTTCACTTGAATGAGTGATTTGATACACTTATAGAAGGTTGCAGGTAATAATTGAAACACATAATACATCATTAAAATGACCATCATCTACCTGAACTATTCTAGACCTGACAAGACTAAAATATTTATAATGACAACCAAATATTTGTTTGGTGTTACATTCATTAAGAGTAGAAAATATGGCTTTATCCTTAGCCATATGATAAGATGCCCCAAAATAAATAAGTCATTCATTAGAATAAGAAGTAGATCTCGCATTGAAGGAAAAAACAAAAGCAGAAAGTAAATGTCCATGGGAGGAAGAGTTTGTAAGACCCTTGTCAAGGAATTAAGAGTTATAGACACGTACACTAGATTTATATTATCTAAAGTTGGAATTTCAATTTTTATTTAGAAATGATTATGAACCTATGATTTTATTCTATTGTAAAATTCAAATATGTTTCATATATTCTATTGTAATCAAAATAATTTATGTTTATTTTCTTTTGTTATAATCGTAGTATAATTCATCTAACATTTTCATAATTCATATGACATTTGTTGAGTGATTAATAAAATTTTAATAATAAATAATCGAAGTTATGATTAGGGGGAAATTGACAAAGTGTCATGAGACACATGACTTTATTAATAAAGGGAAAATGTTATAGTAGTAAAATGTGAGGGATAAGGGAAAAACATCTACCTCACGTAGAATAACAAATGTGTTTAAATATCCCATAATCAATAACTAAAAATATCGTTATCTAAAACTAACTAAAACTAACTTGGACACCTCACATAATCACGTGAGTGTGTATGTGTCCTTTTACATTAATTTTTTATTCACTAAAAAATTTATTTACTAAATTCCTAAGTTGACTATTTTGGATCATAATTTCTAACAATCCCCCCTTTGATCCAAAATTTATTTGGAGAGAATACCAAGCTCAGTTATGAACTGATTGAATTTAATCCTTCAAAGAGATTCAGTGAATATGTCAATAGTTTGATCCTCTATTGGACAATAAGTTGGCTTGATATTTCCTTGATGGAAAGAGTTTGAAGGTAATGGTACTTTGTATCAACATGTTTTGTCTTCAAGTGAAATACTGGATTTTTGGCTAACTTGATCCGTGATTGACTGTCAATGAATAAGGAAGTAGCTTCAATGTGAACAACTTTAAGATTTTGCAAAATTATTCATAACCATACTATTTCGCAATCTCCTTCCCAAGATTAGATATATTCAACTTTTGTTGTGGAATTTTAAATTGTGGATTATTTCTTACAACTCTAGGACACAACAGTTGATCCCACGATCATTGAATATCCTGAAGTAGATGCCCTATTATCAACATCTCTAGAAAAATATGCATCTGAATATCCAACAAGTCTAAAAATTTTATTCCTTTTATACTCAAGTCCAAAATATTTTGTTCCTTGAAGATATCAAAGTACCCTTTTGTATGCATTCTAATGACTCACTCTTGGTTCCTTCATATACCTGGAAAGGACATTGACTGCAAAAGATAATTCTAGATGAGTATCTTTAAGATATATTAAACTTTGAATTAACTACCGATACCTAGTACTATTGACAAGTTCCCCCCCTTCAAACTTATACATTTTTAAGGTTTTCTCCATTGTGGTGATGGTTGGTTTGAAATCCTCCATTACAAACTTATTCAATAATTCAAAAGCATACTTAGTTTGAAAAACAAATATTCTTATTTCTCTTTGCATTACTTCAACTTCAAGATAGTAGTGAAGTAATCCCAAATCTATCATTTCAAAATGTTAGCACAATAATTCTCATCTAGAAGAGGCCTAACTATAAGAGTTTTGGATTTTTGCTAAATACCAGTTCGCTCAGTGGTAAAATACACTACCTCTTTGCATTGCCAAGGCATCTAAGTAAAGAAGGTTTGATATCATGAAAGGAAATTAATTATTCTGCACATGTTCAAGATTGAAAGCGCTGCGTTTTTTACAATGCTACCTAAACTGACACACAGACGCAACAAAGTGGTGCTACCTACAGGCGCTGCATAATATTCTAGCAGAAAACGAATTGTGCAAAGTTATTTTACCAGTTTTGAGTCATTAACTTAAAACTTTGATTTTGAACAATTCAGAGGGTATTTTTGAAAAATGGAGGACATTTTTGTTCATAACATTCCAAATAACAAAAACCTCTCTCAGTTTTTCAAAATGAGTTTTGGTTTGAGAGATATTGGATATAGAAGTAGGTGTTGCATACTCTGCAGAGTGGCGTTGCGTACTAATTTCCTGTAGCGATCACGGTTTTCACATTCGCCTTGTTGGGAGGTTTACACATGTCAAGGAGGGTTTGAATGACTTCTAAAGGATCATTTATATGTCAAGGGACACCTGCACCTAAGATTTAGCTCTAGAAAAGGCCTCATGCATGAGGTGGAAACAATTTATTAATGACTTCCAACAAATTCCTGAAAATCAGCAGTTTGTTGGAGTTTTGTCTCTTTGACTATTGCCACCTATCTCCAAGGCTTAGAATCCAATGGAGAAGATGGGATTCGACCTTCTTAGGTTATTTGGATGTTATTTTCTATTTAAGGAAGGAGATATCTCTTGGAGAAGGAGGGATTCATGAGCAAGAGAGATGAGAGAGCTATAGGAGGCACTTTGCCTGTGATCATTGTAACCCTGAGGGGATTTTTTTTTTGTAAACATTTCTGTTATTGAAGGCTCATGACATATGTGTTATCATATTGTATCTCTTGTTTTGTTTCCCAATTTTTCTTCTTACTTGAATGAATTGTACACCTTGAGGATCGTGGTTGTCTTTGATTAATGGATTCTTGAGCATCTAAGGATCTAATGTATTTTGCCTATTAGTCATTGTTTATATTCAAGTACCTTGAATTCATTTATGCAGAGAGGATCTCTGCCTTATGGATGTTCTTCTTTGTGTTATATTTTTCTTCCTCTATTCAATAAACCTTTATCTGATATGCATATTGATTGCATTTAATGAGCAGGGTGTTTTCTTGACTCCACAGCCCAATGGTCCATCATTGATTTACAACAGCTTACTGTCCTTCCCCTTCCTTGTTTTCTTCTTCTTAATCGACAAAACCAATCAAGGATTTTTATTTCTATGTTACCAAGCTTACTATCATTTGCAGTCTAGGAGTGACTCTTGGAGTGTTAACACAAAACATGTTAGAAGTTCTTTATTTACCTGAGAAATATGATCATTGTTATTACCTGTTATGAGAAAATCATCAACATGCATTACCAAAATGATCAAATTGCTTCCTTGAATTCAAACATACAAAGTATCATCTGAATCAATTTAGAGAAAACCAACTTTTTGTAGATAGCCATCCATTTTAGTGTACCAAGCTCTAGGTGCTTGTTTTAACCCATATGATGCCTTAACCAATTTTAAAACTTTATTTTCTTTCATGGAAACTTTCAAATCATGAGGTTGACTCATATATAAATCCTTTTGTATATCACCATTTAGAAAGTTACTTTTCACATCCATTTAGTGCACTTTCCATCCATTTGGTGCACTTTCCATCCATTTGGTGCACTTTCCATCCATTTTTTGTAGCCAAAGCTAGCACGACCCTGATAATATTACACTTTGTTGTTGGAGAAAATATTTCTTCATAGTCAATCCCTTCTTTATGATAGAACCCCTTTGCGACCAATCTATCATTGTACTTATCAATTTAACCATTTTCCTTATATTTTATTATGTAAACCCACTTATAGCCAATGGGTTTTATATCCTTTGGACACTAAAATTTTTTCCAAGTCTGATTTTTAATTACTCCATCATATTGACATTTCATTTCCTTCCTACATTCATCATGTTCTATAGCCTCTATAATGGTGGATGGCTCAGTAGTAGTAAAATAAAAATTAAGAGAGCCCGAATTCCATTGACTCCTTGTACCTGTTTTATGTTTTTCATCAGACCTAACTTCCTTAAGTACTTGAGTCTCCCACTTTGGAGCCTTGTGTGCAACTTGAGTTCACGATAAGGTACCATCCAAAGAACTGTTATCAATGTTCATTTGATTTGAATCTTCTAAGTTAAATTGTGAATAATATTTTTATTCTTCAATGTCCAAGCCATTACAAACCATTAATCATCCTTTGATTTATTTAGGTGTTGCAACCTTTGTTGTTCCTTAGTCACTTTTTTCTATGATTGACTAAGTTGTTTCTCAATTTCTTCTACACTTATACTTTTTGTTTCATAAAAAAAAACATCCATGCTGACAATAAATTTTCCTCCCGATAAAAGTCGATATCCCTTTTCCTGTTCAGAATACCTGACTATAATTCATTTCATACTCTTGGAATCTAACTTTGTTCATTTTTATTTTGGAATAAGTGCATATAAAATTGATCCAAAAAATATAAGATKTTKAATCACRGGCTTGAATCCATACSATGCTTCATAAGGAGTAATTCCATATAAAGATGAAGAGSGAGACCKWTTTYTCAAGTAGATTGTTGTATCTATAGCCTCATCCYAATAGCTTTAACTTAACCCTTTGAAGAACAACATTGCTCTAGCCATTCCCAATAATGTTTGATTCATTCGTTCAATTACTCCATTTTTTTGTGGAGTATAGGAGTTGGTATTTTGCCTCCTAATTCCATTTTCCTCGAAATATGCATGGAATTCACTTGAAGTGAATTCTCCTCCATTATCCATGCACAAAGAAACAATTTTCTCACTAGTTGTAGTTTCAAACAAATTATGAAAAGACTGAAATTGTATGAATGACTATGATTTTTCCTTTAAAAAATACACCCAAATGATCCCGTTGAAGTCATAAATGAATAGAAAAAAGTACTTACATATCCCAAGTGGAGTTTCCAAAGTTCCATAAATATCACTGTGAACAAGTTGTAACCTCCTAGTTTCTCTCCAAGTACTTGTGGGAAATACTAACCTTCCCTATTTTCCATAAATGCAAGATTGACATCTTGTATTTTCCTTTTGAAATGTGGGAAGTCCATTTACCATTCCTTCTTGTTGAAGATGAATAATAATATCAACATTCAAGTGTCCAAAACACACATTCCATAATTGAATGTGTTTAATACCGGTCTCAACTAATCCTACAAAATCTTTCATTCTTGGAATGAATGTTTCTTTCATTCTAAGAAGTTTTCCATCCTCGTAACATGTCATCATTGTTTTGTATTTATTTTTGATTGAGTTGATTTTAATTATTTCATACTCAATTACTATTTGATGCCTTGACTAGAGAATCAAAATCAAAGACAACAAAGTCTTATTATATGAGGGAACATACCAAACATAAGATATTATACTTTCCTCCATTCCTGGTTAAAAAACCTTTAATGAACTTTTTCCTTGTGGTATGTGAGTGGTGTCATCTGCTATAAAGGTTGAACTCAAATTACAATCTTGATAATTCTAAAAGAAATCTTTCTGGTAAGTCATATATTGAGTGGCACCTGTATCCATGATCCAGGCATACTCAAAATCACTTTTGAAAGACTAAGTTATTTGAACCTTTTTTTTTATTTTTTTTTTCTATTTGTTGAAGTTTTGTAAAAACATTTTCACAATTATCATCTTCTTTTGTATTTTCATATTGGGCCAAAGAAGATTCTTTCTATTTAGCTATCTTTTCATAATAAATGTGACAATATGAGGCATAATGTCCAATCTTATTACAATGAAGACAAGTTATTGTTTTCTTTCCTCTTCCTCTACCATTTTATTATGAATGGTGATGTTCTTCCTCTTTGGAATATTTCATAGTCCAAGTCATATTAACTCTACCTCTGCCTCTTACTTGTCTTCTTCCTCAGCCTTGACCACAACCTCTATTTGGATACTGAGATGAATTATATTTATGTTCATTTCCCTTATGTTGATTTCCCTTGGTAGAAGAAATGTCTTTTTCAATAGTGATCTTTCTTGTGATTGCAACAAATACATCCTCTCTTGATTGTTGTGTCTTACCAAAAGTTTTATCATGAATAGCTAGTAGCTCATTAAGTCTATCAAAATTTATGTTCTCCAACTTATCTAGAATATGCAATGTTTTCAAAAAATGATTTTATTATTTTGGAAAACCCGATATCAAAATTGCAACTATCAAGCTATCTTCGATTTTAGAAAAACCTACCTTTGCAATCTCTTGCTCAATATTTTTGAGTCTTGAGATATATTCCATCACATCTCCCCCAACAACTAATTGTTGTTGTAATAACTTTAATTGAATATCATCCCTTTTAGCTTTAGTTAATTGTGAATCAAATAAATCTTTATGTATTTTCCAAGTTGACCAAGAATCACTACAATTTTCAATGTGCACAAAGACTTCATCATAAACAATACTTTGAATTATTGCTAAGGAATTTTCATGTTCCAACTCCCATATTGATAATGAAGCAAGATCAGTTGATTTTTTGGGTTGTGTTGACGGGCGAAAATGACCGTCCGTCAACTGGGAGAGTGGAACCGGTCCGGGGTTGTCTAAATAACCCAAGCCGTTTGGTATGGACCACCCTGACGAGTTTAACGGCTCCGTTGGCCGCTCTAAGGTCTCGCAAGGAAACCGAAGAGAAAGTGATTTAAGCTAAATGATCTAAACTAAGGAAACTAGAAACTAATAAAACAAACTTAACTAAACTATACTAAACTAATTATAAACTACGCTAACTATTCTAACTACTAAATACTAACTATGATCATAATAACTCAAATCAACTACTTAATTGTCAGCTGCAATCATTCTTTATTCACAAATATACAATATGGACAGATTACAGATTTAATTAAAACCTGCAAAAATCATATGTTCGTTGCCCTAAGACAGCCAAGGATCTATTTTTGTCTTTTTGTATTTATAAAACAGAGAGAAAACTAACTGCAATTAAATAATCTAATCTAAATCTAACTAAAATACTAATTAATTAAACGATAAATATCTATCTAATTAACCTGGATACGCTCCAAGTTTGACCTGTGTAAGATGACTTCGTAAGCAGGTTGGAGGAAGAAGTTCACACCATTAAGCCCTCAAGCTTCTCGC
>JASDQU010735633.1:314983-326578 GCA_032191745.1 Picea mariana | reverse complement strand
TTTTGTTCATCCTTTATTTGTGTTGTATAATCCCTACACGATGCAAATCACTCACAACAATGGATGCACCCTTCGATGCACTCATATGAGAAGAGAAATAAAGTGCACTAAGCTTCAATGATCATAAGATTGAAAGCAACCACATTGTATTTGATAGGAATACAAATGTAGGGAAGAAGCATTTTCATAGATCCAATACATAACCTCATAGTCCCAATATTTAAATTAATAAACCCAATAGAAAAGTTGATAGACCCAATGTAGACATATTCAGAGCCTTCAAATGAATGTAGAGATTCACCCTTCTTCCTTATTGTAAGGAATATATGGGAAGACGATGATCAAAGGGTGAGAGATTGCAAAAGATCGTAATCTCATCATTTAATTAAAGAGAAAAAGAACGTTCATTTTCAAATTCAAAAAAAAAAAGTGCAGATATATCGTTTCTCTTGAATCCAATATGGATAGAAAAGATAATTTTTGTTTTTCCCTCGAAAAATCAGAATAGAAAATAAAAACTCACCATTAAAGTTTCATTATTCCACAGCCCAAATCCTTCAAAACTCCTCCACCTCCTTCAATGGTAGATGCAAGGTTTAACTCATCAACATCTCCCAAAAACGAAATCTCTAATACCACTTTGACAAAGTGTCCTCATACACATAACTTTTATTAATAAAGGAGAAATATGACAGCACTAAAAGATGAGGGCTAAGGGCTGAAAATCTATCTCATGTAGAATAAAAAATGGGTTTAAATATCCCTAAATAAATAGCTAAAAATATTGTTAGCTAAAAATATTGTTATCTAAAATCTAAGGTTTCCTAGCCCTCCATGCCCAAATATCCATAACAACACCCAACCCACTAGTATCTCAAAATCACAGTCACCCTCTAATATTTCAAGGTTCAAAAAGTTCATAGTTTGAATTCCACTTCCAAAGGTTCTCCTTCCCTTCTACCCAATATTTTTCCCCAAATCATGCAATCTCTTATCCTTTCCCTAAAATCCCCTTTATACTCCTCTACAGCCACCTTCCTACCCTCCTTGGGAAGGTACTAGGAAAATTAAATATAATAAAACAATCCTCCCCCACCCACCCATATTTATTCACCTAACATGCTATCTACTTCATTAATAAAAATTAAATTGGGTAGGTCATGAAATCAAATCTCACTCAATCCAATCCAATTTGAATGAAATTATATTTCCTATTTATCAAAATATAATAAGTCTCTGAGCGAAATTCAATAATTCAAATTAACATTATAATACTTTATTTTTAATTATTCTACAAACATCACACACCCACCATAAATAACACTATTATAATAACTAGTATATATTGTAATAATACTATCATACACATGTAAGGTATGTATGCATAGTTGGTAGATGCATAGCTCGTGTGTGTACTAATGATAAAAACCATCACATCTAATGCATAATTCCTATATTCTCACAACCAAGTAGGCAATACAATAAATACCATAATGCGCCAATCAATAATTGATACTGGAAAAAAAATAATAAGTCACCAGTCAAAACAATTCAATATCAGTTGAACATTACACCAAGATCAACACAATGAATTAAGAAATATTTTAAAACACAAAGAATGGAATAATTCTAGCACTAAGTTTTCATTTCTAATTGAACCCAACAACAATCTCAACTACATTGACTCAACCTTCCTCCCTAACCTACTTCCATCTTCCACATCCTATCATTTCCTCTGCTAGACTATGTTGGAGCACCAGCTATATTGACCTAACTCCAGATAGAACCTATAAGTGCACATGTCAACTATGTTGACCAAGCTTCCTCAATAAGAAAATAGTAGTTGCCATCACATATCTATGGGAGACTGGATTAACAAAATTCTCCCATGACTCCATGTTTCAGAGGATAAATGGTGGAAAATACCTCCAGCCTTACTAATATAACTAGGGTCATCACCTTATCATTGACCATATTGTAGTGCTATTATTGTCTTTATACATTTTTCATCGAATATCCAGTTTGGGCAATCGTTCTTCATATACAACTTGCACTTGCCCAAATATCATATCAATGCATTGAACCAATAATTAAATAATAGAATAATGATTCCTAATATATCATTTCTCATTTGATGTCCATGACATATGTCACTTTAGTATGAAACTTATCTAGCTATTACTTATCCCATCCAACCTATAGGTTAGTTTACACCACAAGATAATCCATAACTACACAACTATTTTTATGTGATTGCCATGTTACTCATCAATGACCAATGTAAACTAGATAGTTCTTCATCATGTGCAAGGTACCTATTGATTCGTTAAAACATATCATTGATATCCTTGTACCAACATCTTTCATTTAAATCTTGCATGCTAGAAGTAAACAACACAACATCCATCATAAATCACATAAAAAAAACTATTAATAATATTTACATATATATAGGTCCACATGTTCATATGCTATAGTTCCATCATTCTAAAAGTTTTCCATAGATAATAATCAAGGATATACAAAAAGGTTGTAATGTAGTTTAGTTGTGTAAGTCAAAATAGGGTGTTGCAGTGCTAGAAGAAAAAGATTCAAGATTGATGTTGTGATTTTTAATTGCTACTTCTAATGCTTCCATCTTCTTGAACCATTTATACTCTAGATGACCATCTTTCCCACAAAAATTACAATGTCTCCTAGCCTTATTGCCTTCTAACTTATTTCCTTTATCACCATTTGGGGTAGGAGTTGGTTGAGAGGGTTTGGGACCCTTGGTTTATTTTTTTTTGTGAGAGTGTTGCCTCTTCGAGTTGGGATCTCAATTCCTTGAAGGTGAAATTGAAGATCACTGGAGATAGGCATTTTGATTAATCCATGTTCTTTGCGATTTTTATTATCCCATTTGGATTTAATTAATGGATTAAGAGGGGCAATTTGTATTCCCAAGGTAACTTGGTAAAGTCCCCTACTTCATAGTATATACTCTATAAAAAAAATCCGTGAGAATTAGTTTGAAATAGTAAGCATGAGATCACTTGGACTATCCATATTACAATATGTAGGTCAGATGACTTTAGGAGATTAAATTGATTGTCCAAGTAGAGATCTTTCTAATAAATAGGTTGTTTTAAAAAAATGGAAATGATGATACATATTGGATCATTATATTATTTTTCATCTATCTCAATGCTTTTAGAGTGGAAAAAATTGGAGGAATCAATTTGCAGGGCCATTTTAGTGGAAGGTCCCAGTTTGGAAAATTGGGATCCGAAACCTTCTGCAGCCATTTTGAGGCATAAAATGGCATTTTTTTGGGTTCTAGTGTCCATAACATGTGCACACTCCCTTGACTATTTTATACACTTTGATACCTTTCCAACAGTGTAGGTCATGCATCAATCAGATTTTTTATGAAAATTTTATGCCTCCCGCAAGTTGACCTATTGTGTTGACCAGTATGATAGGATACCACATCATCCCTCATTGCTCACGCATATGGGGATAGCCACATATGTAATTTCAATAAGATTCTAGAAGGTCCAAAGCCCTATCACAATTGAGGGTTGAGGAAGCCAAAAAACTACCCCTAGATGGCTACAGAGCTATGTTAAATACCGGGCCAGTAGGAGGATAATAGGTTCTATTCTTTTAAATGGTATCTTGTTCCATAGTTGAGTAAAACATATGAGCGTGTTATTTTATGAGCATAATAGAGGAGGAGAGATTTTGTAGAGACCATATAGGCCACAGGTCAAAGGAAACTCCACAGAGAGTTCATCTTTGTTTGTACTTACATCATTTCTATACCAGAGAAAAAGAGCAAAGCGACCTCACCTTCTAGTTGGGTTTTCTGCCATATTGGGTTTCCAAGGTCATATCTTGTTTCTGTTTGTGGATGGTGTGATTGTATTTTACTGTTCTATATTTTACGCATTTTAGCTATTTCATTCATAAACTGAAAATTCATAACTAAATGTTTTGGAGATCTAAAGGAAAAATAACCTTAATAGTAAAGATTTTGGTATTTCATTAGATCTGTTGTGATGAATTGCTCTAGTGGAATATCCATGGCAGTTTACATATCAATTGAAAACATAATATATATTTCGAGTAAAATATTAATAAATAATTAATTAATAAAAAAAGGAGGGATTTTTTTTCTCTTTTCCTTGAAGTGCATGCTTACCCCCAAAACTCCTTTTTTTTCCTACAAAAAAAATATTTCAAAAAAAAAAAAAAACAAGCAAAATTTTGAAAAAAATAAATCTAAAACATTATAAGCTCGGGGTTAGATCTAGGTTAGTCTACCAAAAAAATGCAAGTTTTCTCTTAGTTTTTTATTTTCTGAGATCATAGAAATTGCAAGTCAAAGAGAATAAACAAGAAATAAACACTTCTCACTATGTTTTTTTATTTATCAAGATCGCACAAGGCATGTCATGAAAACCATCATACATGGACTAGAAAGAAAAATAGAAAAATCAAACTGAAATTTTAAAATAGAGTGGAAGAGATTTTAGAACTCGTAATGAAAATGTATACCTCTGGATTTTATAAAAGAATTTTATATCTTGGGAAAATAAAAACTTTTTTGGATGAAACAAAAATGGTTTCCATCTAAAAGTAGTGCTCCAACTCCACTAGATTAGTTCTATCAGCCCCAAAACACTTAGAAATAGTATAATCTAGAAATATTTTGATACATGTTGTGATAGAGGTTGAATATCTTGATGAAAAATGGGAGTAGGTCTTCATAGAGGCTTAGAGAACCTAAAAATAAGTAGGAAATATCCACAGAAGCATAACACCTCAAGGAAACTGCTCACACAAACAAAATAAATATTAACACATCTGTCTGTTAAACATTTGCTGCCAAGTTTAAGGAGGTGCGGGGAAAAGCGCAGAGATTCTTTATTAATTAAGAAACAAAATCTTTGATAAATGGAGGAGAAAAGATAGTTGTAATGGAAATAATCAGAGTGTGGGATAGGAGAAAAAGGAGGGTGGGTCTCAACTGGTTGGGCATGGGCCTCTCCACATGGGTTGGTCATGTACGCCCTTTACCTTGGTTTCCCAGGGAATTATACCCATCTTCCTATTTTACTTCTTTTATTCTTTTTTTTATATATATCTACACATTTTCACTTCATACTGATACCAGAGACACCTTTTTCACTTCATATTGATACCACACTATACATTTTGTCTTTTCGGTCTCTGAAATGCTTCATCAAAAGATTCATCCAATATATAGATTTACTTCAAGCGACGCTCAAACCCAAATGCAATGCACTGTCATCAATATTTTGTAAGTCTTTTGTTCATTGTTTGGCCATAAGCGTGCGCCTTGAAAAGGGGCTGGCCTAATTTGTTCAGATGCCTATGAAATAAAATGCAGAATAAAAGAATAACAACAATATAACTAGAACAAAAATAAAATGCTAGAAATGGCAGAATAACAACAATATAACCAGAACAATCACCACAATAACACTGAAATGATATATGAATAACAATAGAAATAACACTTTAATTCTGAGACCAATGTTCACGGGCCTCTTTGAGGGGGAAACCTCCAATCGAGAAGATCTCTATTACAATAATATCCAAGCTAGGGTTTTCATACCCTCGGCTCCTATTTATACTAACTATGTCTATCAAAAGAAGCATCTAGAGGAAGATCCTTCTAGAATCAGAAGCTTCTATTAGGTCTTCTTACATTCGACTTATTCTATTTTATTGAAAGGCATTATTAATATTGACCTTTATTACATCTGAATATATTGTTCTACCTATGTGCAGGTTAGGACCCTAACATGTCCTCCCCCTTAAAAGCAACCTTGTCCTCAAGGCTTAAGATGTGGAAATTGTTGCAAAATGGTAGTTGGTTCCCAAGTGGCATCTGCTGGAGTTGTATATTTCCACTAGACTAACACTTCCTTGATGGTTCTCTGAAGCAGGTAATGCTCATGCTGGTCCAAAACAACTTGTGCCTATAGCCAAATGGATCCTTCTTCAGCTAACTTGGGAAGGTTGGTTTGAATTTGGCACTGAGTTCCAATCAACTTCTTTAAGCATGAAACATGAAAAACAGGATGTAGCTTAGAATGACTAGGAAAATCCAACTGATAGACCACCTGTCCCACATGCTTGAAAATGGTATAAGGGCCATAAAATTTGGGTGCTAGCTTATAACAATGCTCGACCTTGAGGGAATTTTTATTGTAAGGTTGCAGTCGAAGAAGCACCTAATCCCCTTCTACAAATTGACGTTTAGAGCGACCTTGATCTACTTGTTGCTTCATGTGATTTTGTGCCATGACCAAATTCTCTTTGAGGGTATGGAGAATAGCCTCTCGAACTATAAGCATCTCAAACGCCTAGACCTTTGAGACACCAGGTAAGTATGAGAGAACTGAAGGTGGCTTTTATCCATATACCACTTCAAAAGGAGTCATGTGTGTAGTTGTATGGTATGAACTGTTGTACCACCATTCAGCTAGGGGTAACCATTGAGCCCACTGATTTTGATTTTCCAAGGCAAAACACCTCAAATATGTTTCCAAACACTTGTTGACAACTTTTGTTTGACCATTAGTCTGGGGATGGTAAGTTGTGTTGAGATGCAATTGGATGCCTTGTAGCTTGAACAGTTCTTGTCAAAAATTGTTGGTGAAAGTTGGGTCACGATCAGAAACAATAGAATGCGACATGCCATGAAGCTTGAAGACCGGATCCATGAAAAGTTGAGCCGCCATGGATGTTGTAAATGGGTGTTGAAGAGAATAGAAATGAGCATACATGGAAAGGAGATCAACAACCACCATGATGACTGATTTATTTCCCAATTTGGGTAAGTCTGTAATAAAATCCATAGATATATCCCTCCAAATAGCAGGTGGAATCAGAAGTGGTTGTAGTGTGCCCAGAGATTTGACAGTTTTGCGCTTGTTTCATTGACACACATCACATTCAGCAACAAAATTACGAATGTATTATTTCATGCCATCCCAGAAAAAAAGAGTGTTTGACCCTGTCATAGGTTTTGGTAAACCTGGAGTGCCCAGCTGTGGGTGTAGCTTGAAGCTCAAAAAGTACCGTGGATTTAAGTTTTGATTGTTTACTTAAATACAAACTACCTTTGTATCGAATCTCATCATGGAGCCAATAGTACCCTGGGGAAGCTGGAGCATTGGACTACAATTGTTGGATCAACTGCAAACTTTTGGGATCTTGTAGCTATTCCTGGCGAACGGATTGGAGCCAATCTAGTACAATGAAGGAAAGAGAAAAAAGGGATCCTTCATCTTCATATTTTTAGGAAAGTGCATCCACAACCACATTGTATTTTCCTTTCTTTTAAATGATCTCATAATCATATCCAAAGAGCTTGGTCACCCACTTTTATCGCTCCGAGGAGGAAATGCATTGTTCCAGAAAATACTTGAGGCTTTGATGGTTTGTCTTAATTTGGAATCATTTCCCCAATAGATAAGGGCGCCACAGATCGATGACAAGAAAAATAGCCAACATTTCCTTTTCATAGATTGATTTGTCCATATTTCTTTCAGACAATTGCTTGCTAGTAAAGGCCAAAGGCCGACCCTCTTCCATAAGGAAAACACCAATTCCTTTCTCTAAAGCATCACATTCCAAGACAAAGGTATTTGTGAAATCAGGAAGGGCCAGGACTGGAGTGATGCACATGGCCATCTTCAAGGTTTGAAAAGCTTGAGCAGCTATTGGATTCCAAGTGAAAGAGTTATTTTTTAGGAGTGCAGTGAGAGGTGCTGCAATCTTTCCATAATTCTTAACAAACTTGCGATAATAACCTGTTCAGCCAAGAAATCCACGCAAGATTTTGAGATTATTTGGGTGAGTCCAGTCTTGCATAGCTTCAATCTTTTTAGGATCCATCCTGAAGCCGTCCTTGCTAACCAGATGACCCAAGTACTTGACTTTTGAGGCACCAAAAGAACATTTAGACTATTTCAGGAAAAGTTGGTGCTGAGAGAGTAGATGGAGAACTTGATCCACATGGGCAAGATGATCTATCCAATTTTTGATATAGATGAGGATATCATCAAAGAAAACTAAGACAAAATGATGGAGAAAAGGATGGAATACATGATTCATGAGGCTTTGGAAGGTGGAGGGGGGATTACACAAGCCAAAGGGAATGACCAAAAACTCAAAGTGACCCTCATGAGTTCTAAAGGCAGTCTTGGGAATGTCTTCCTCTTTCATACGTATCAGGTGGTATCCAGAATGAAGATCAAGTTTAGTAAAGAACTGGGCACCACTCAATTCATCCAAGAGGTCATCAATGCCAGGAATGAGAATTTTGTCTTTAATGGTAAGTTTGTTGAGGGCACGAAAGTCAAGACACATTCGCCAAGAAACTTATTTCTTCAGGACCATGACCATAGGAGAAGAATAGGGGCTTGTACTAGGGTGAATAATGCTTGTGTTAAGGAGTTTCTGAACCATTTTCTCAATTTCATTCTTTTGGGAAAAGGGGTGACGATACGGACATATATTGGGAAGAAGGCTTCCTAGTACAAGGGGAATGGAATGATCATGAACACCATGGGAAGGAGGGGGTCCCTGGGGGGTGGAAAAGACCAATTGATGTTTAGAAAGGATGGATTGGAGGTCTTGCAGTACCGAGGGTGTCTATGTTGCTTGTATGGCATGGAGTTGGGAAATAACACCAAAATGACCTTTTTTGAGCAGTGTTTCCATGAGATGGGAACTAATGATCTAAGGTGAAATAACGTTGATGCCTTGGAACTTATATTATTGTCCCTCTTGGTCGAATTGCATGGTTAATTCCTTAAAATCCATGAGAATGGGACCCAAATTCCTTAGCCAGTCTTCACCCAACACAATATCACAACCTCCCATGTCGATAGAAAACATATGGGATTTCAGGTGGTAGTCACCAATTTGGAGACACACATTTTCACAACGTTCTCCACATTTCATGGAGCCACCATTGGCAATCATGATTTTGAAATTATTGACAGCATGGATGTAGCAATGAGTTTCTTGGGCAATGCGGCGATGCATAAAATTATGGGTGCTTACACTATAAACCAAAACGATGACCTTCCCATGCTTGATGTAACCGATTAGCTTGAGGGTTTGGGGAGTTGATCTGTCGGATCTCAACTTGTGTGCATTAAAAAGTTTTATGAATGCTCATAGACAATTTGCTCAGCACATAAAGTAGCATTTAACATAATTAAATGACAACTATAAACTGTAATGAAAAGCAAACTGGACAGAAATGAGAAAACAACAAATGAAAGATGAGAACAGCAGAAGAGAGTCACAAACACAGAAGTTGTTAACGGAGTTCACCCCTTTCACTGGGCTACGTCTCCAGGTCCCTCTCCAATGGGTACTGATCCAATTAATGGTTTTTTTTTAAATGGTACAAAGATGTTCCTGGAATCTCTGAACATCAACTTCAGCAATAGAACAGAATGCTATGCAAAGCCCTCAAGACTCCACTCTCTTGTCAATTACAATTCAGCCTTCAAAAGGCAAAGAAAGATAAATCATGATAGAGTGTAATCGACTTTACTTATGAACAACAATCTGGAAAATGCACAGCTATAACCTTCTCTCTGTCCTCGGTTGTTGTATACAGTGTTCAAGATATTTTCTCTTACAAGTTACAAACTGGCAAGGAAATAAAACAACCAATTATAACTGAGAAGGGTCGACTTCAACAGGACCGGCATCTGAAACAAGAAATTACAGCCATCTCCCCTCACGCACTGCTAAAACATGTGATATATAAAGCTGTAGGTTGAATTGTAATCTCGATTTTGATGCCCAATTGTACTTGCACGATTTCATTGAGCAACAGAATGATGCCCTGTTCTACAAATGCGGCTGAACATCCTGGAACGTGGCTATAACAGCATTCAGTTGGCCGAATGTGCACGGGTTCAATTCGTTTTATCATCACATATGCCAAAATTGAACCCATATCCCGCCAAATCACTGTGAAACCATTATCTTACCACTACAACAGGCTATTTATACTCCAAATGTGGCAATGGATCAAATACTATGAGCTGGACGTTACTCTGGAAAATGTTATCCAATTCAAATGGAACAACTAATGTTTAACCGTGCACCCATCTTACAAGTGTTAAAAATGTCACCATGCCTTGCAATATTGGTTGGTGGTTTTATTTGTTCGCACCATATGTCATAGCATAGTGTATGGTTTAGTTTTGAGGTCCTTTTATATCTATTTTGTTTTTAACCATATATCAAGACCTTTGTAGATGTTGTTAAAACTTGGTTCTTACCCAATCATTGCATTGCCACTTCACTGCCATTGTACCATTTTTCTTCTTTGGATCAGCGTAACTTTCATGACGAATGACCCCCTGGATCATTCCTCCCCATTGGAGAGCTTTTGGACCTCCAAAATCTTGAACCACTCTGCAAGTAAGTGAGGGTATAGCTCCCTCACTTTTCCAATCTCCATCCATCTTGCTTTGCTAGGATGCATTCCTTTAAGCCCCACTCGAAGGTACTCAACATTCCCCCTTCATGAAGTCCTTACATTTCTGTCAAGAATGACATCATCCTGCAGCTCATTCATATATTTAGGTGCCATATCATCAACTTAAGGAATCTGCATGTTAGTTTCCTCATCCATGATCATAGGAGGCTCATACAATTTTAGATTCTCAGCATTGATAACTGAATAGATTTGCATGTATGGAGGTAAATTCAAGCGAAAAGCATTAGTACCAATCTTTTCTAAGATCTCAAAAGGACCATACCTGATAGGCTTAAGMTTTTTACCTTCACCTTTCATTCGTTCTTTGGTGATATGTAACCAAACTCGGTCTCCAACCTGGAATTGATGATCAACTCGATGCTTATCATGCCTGGCTTTGTACTTTGCCTGGCTCTTCTCCAATTGTTCTTGAACTGCTTGCTGCACTACTTGGATTCTTTGAATGAACTTTAAATCTTTATCTGCATCATGATTTCCATCCACTGCATCTTTGCCAAAAGAAAAGTCCATAGGTGTTTTTGGCAGATAACCAAAACAAGTTTCAAAAGGAGATCTTTTCGTGGAAGAATGAACTGCATGATTGTACGCATGTTGTATATACTGCAACTGCTCATCCCAAAGTTTAGGATGTTTACTACAATATCCTCTGAGCAGCTGAACCACTGTCCTATTCACTACCTTTGTTTGCCCGTTAGTCTGTGGATGAAAAGATGTACTTTTCTTTAGTTTAGTATCCATAAGCTCCCATAATGTTGACCAAAATTCCCCCAAGAACCGGGAATCCCGATCCGATACAATAGACATGGGCAACCCAAAACGTACCCAAATATTCTGAAAGAAAAGATGAGATGTTTGTTCAGCAGTGATATGCTTGTTACATGGCATCAAGATACACATTTTGCTGAATCTGTCCACAACAACATATAGGTAATCATGCCCTTTTCTAGACATAGGTAGTCCTCCTACAAAGTCCATAGAAATGCTTTCCCAGGGACGAGAAGAAACTGGAAGAGGTGTGTACAAACCCAATTTCCTATTGCTAG
>JASDQU010735633.1:303768-314963 GCA_032191745.1 Picea mariana | reverse complement strand
CAAAGGATAAAATTGCTTCTTTAATACTTCAATGAATTCATTCCAAACTGAAATAATTTTACCATTCTTTCGAAGATCTTGCTGAATCTTGCTCTCCCACCAAGTAAGAGCCATCCCACTCATTCTCAAAGTGGCCAATTGAATTCTGGAAGGGTCATCATTAATGCCCTGCACCTTGCAATAGACTTCAAGTTGCTTGATCCAATTGTCTAACTTTTCAGCATCTAAATCTCCATTGTAAATTGGTAATTCAAATTTTACATCCAATTTGAAATATGGCATATTAGTATTTGCATTATTCAAATGAGAAATATGAGAAGAAGAGGAAGTCTGATTAGTTTCAAGAGGATCACCATCACCTACTCCTTTGCCCTTTTCTTCCTTCTTCATTTCTGCATCTTTGGATGAAGATTCTTCTTCTTTCTTCTTCCTTTCTGCTCGCTCATTGAGTAGAATTTCCATCATAGCTTTCATGCTGATAAAAGCCTCCAAAAAATCAGTTTCGGAAATAATAGTCTTTTCCTGTCCTGTATGTCCTTCTTCTTCCCCTCGTGGAGAAGACATGGTGGTTCTCGGAAATGTCCTCCTCAAGCCAATCTCAGGTTTACCTTCTACCAGTTCTCCTTCGCCAAGCTTAGATTTAGACCTGGTAAGCATTCATAAACTAGCACCAGTAGTTAACTCAGCTCTGATACCATAATATGATCTATCGGATCTCAACTTGTGTGCATTAAAAAGTTTTATGAATGCTCATAGTTAATTTGCTCAGCACATAAAGTAGCATTTAACATAATTAAATGACAACTGTAAACTGTAATGAAAAGCAAACTGGACAGAAATGAGAAAACAACAAATGAAAGATGAGAACAGTAGAAGAGAGTCACAAACGCAGAAGTTGTTAACGGAGTTCACCCCCTTCACTGGGCTACGTCTCCGGGTCCCTCTCCAATGGGTACCGATCCAATTAATGGTTTTTTTTTAAATGGTACAAAGATGTTCCTGGAATCTCTGAACATCAACTTCGGCAACAGAACAGAATGCTATGCAAATCCCTCAAGACTCCACTCTCTTGGCAATTACAATCCAGCCTTCAAAAGGCAAAGAAAGCTAAATCATGACAGAGTGTAATCGACTTTACTTATGAGCAACAATCTGGAAAATGCACAGCTATAACCTTCTCTCTGTCCTCGGTCACTGTATACAGTGTTCAAGACATTTTCTCTTACAAGTTACAAACTGGCAAGGAAATAAAACAACCAATTATAACTGAGAAGGGTCGACTTCAATAGGACCGGCATCTGAAACAAGAAATTACAGCCATCTCCCCTCATGCACTGTTGAAACATGTGATATATAAAGCTGTAGGTTGAGCTGTAATCCTGATTTTGATGCCCCATTCTACCTGCGCGATTTCATTGAGCAACAGAATGATGCCCTGTTCTACAAACGCGGCTGAACATCCTAGAACGTGGTTGTAACAACATTCAGTTGGCCAAATGTGCACGGGTTCAATTCATTTTATCATCACATATGCCAAAACTGAATCCATATCCCGCCAAATCACTGTGCAACCATTATCTTACCACTACAACAGGCTATTTATACTCCAAACATGGCAATGGATCAAATACTATGAGCTGGACATTACTCTGGAAAATGTTATCCAATTCAAATGGAACAACTAATGTTTAACCGCGCACCCATCTTACAAGTGTTAAAAATGTCACCATGCCTTGCAATATTGGTTGGTGGTTTTAGTTGTTCGCACCATATGTCATAGCATAGTGTATGGTTTAGTTTTGAGTTCCTTTTATATCTATTTTGTTTTTAACCATATATCAAGACCTTTGTAGATGTTGTTAAAACTTGGTTCTTACCCAATCATTGCATTGCCACTTCACTGCCATTGTACCATTTTTCTACTTTGGATCAGCGTAACTTTCATGATGAATGACCCCCTGGATCAGGAGTAGAGAAGCCAATGAGAGCATTGAGGGAAATGACTGGTTCTACTTCAGAAGGGTCTGAGGGAGGGGTTATGTCAGTGGTTTCAAGTGACTCAGACACAAGGGGAGTTTCAACATCCTCTTCCAAAATATCCTCTGAGATGTCCATAAAAAGATTTTGTTCCTTACACTTCTGGCCTGGGAAGTATTTGTCATCACAATTATAACAAAGGCCTTTGAGTTGGCATTCAACCATTTTAGGCTTGGTCATTTTTTGGATCTTTAGTGGAGTAGAGGGAGTAGTGGGATTGATGGGTTTAGTGCGAGGGATAAAGGAGGGTTTCTGGTTTTGAGAAGATACAACTTTTTTTTATTCTTTAGCTCTTTTAGTAGCCTCCAACCAACTTTGAGGCTGATCCATGAGGACATGGGCCCAAATCGCATCCTTGAGGCCACTGATAAAACACTCTCAGAAAAAGGCATCAGACATGCCCTCTGTCCGAAAATCCAGGCACTCAAAAGAAGCCATAAAGTCTTCCACTCTTCCTGATTGTTTCAACTTTGTCAAACAGCCCAAATGGTTGGTGTCAGTGTCAAATCGTTCATAAATATCTGCCACAAATTATGTCCAAGCAATATACCCTTGACGGGAAGTTTTTCTCCATTGGCACCATTGCTAAGGTTTTTGATCTAGATGGAGAACACCATACTAGTGTTTGGCCAAGTCATCTATAATGTCGTATAAAGAGAAATAATGTTCCATTTGGGTTACCCAACCATTGGGATCCGAGCCATCAAATTTGTTCACATCCACCCGTGGAAGGCATAGGTCATGTTGAAAGTGATGGTGATGAAAGTTAGAGGAATGTTTAGCTTTAGTATCTGAAGGTGGGTCAGATAAAGGGTTATCTATAGGGATATGCATCTTGGTGCAGAGCATCAAAATGACAGATTCAAGTTGGGTAGTCAAGTCATGTTTGATTTCCTTCATTGAGGAATGCATGGTTGTATTGATGGCGAAAACATTGGCACTAAGTTGTTTCACTTCTTGTTGGGTCTCGGTGAAATTATATTGCAAGGTATTGAAGCAAGCTTCCAGGTCTTGGCCATGATGATGAGGGAACCGAAATGGGGTGGGTGGGGTCAGTTTTTTTTTCTAAAAAATGATATGTATGAATGTGATAAGGGTGAAGAGATGAATCCAATGGAATAGGTCTCAAATAATGGTGCAAAAATTTTCAGACTTTTTTTTTTACACCCATGGAGTTATACTCCAGTCTAAAGAATACTGTAGTGATGAAATTCCCAAATGCATAACCAGGAAGAAATTTGTAGTGATTTAGCAACCCAAACATAGTTGCACGACAATAGATCTTGTTTATTTTAATTTGTTTATGTTTCTGTCCCCAAGGGTTAGGTATTCAAGGGTTCTATAGACAAGGGTTTTCCCTGTGCTATAGCTCTCTGATATACATGTGGGGTCCAACAGTAGTACTCATCCCAATATCTCAGGGCACTAACTAAGGAGGCTAGACCGTACCCTTATCCATACTACTTGACTACCCAGGTACTAGATATTATCTTCCCAAGTGTTGTTCTCGGTGGCACTATAGCAGTCAGGCGGTCAATCAATTTATCTAAAGAGGGCTTCAGGTAATCTAGGTCGATCCGTACACAAGTGTTGTCTGATGCGCTACCACTCGAAGGGGTACCAACAGGGGTTACAAAGGTGGCCAACAAATGTGCGCTTAAGTACCACTTGTATTTAATGTGTGTATGAATCCCTCAACCATGGGTTTAAACGTGTAACGACATATCTTTGTGGCTTAAAGACGCAGAAATATGTCTCTACCGTGAAAAAAAAATCAACCCACAATTTTTGCCGAGGAAAGTGCTTTGATACCACTTGTAATATACCAATTATAAAAAGTATGCAGAACATAAACAAAATGCTAGAAATGGCAGAATAACAATAATGTAACTAGAAAAATCACCACAATAACACTAAAATGATATATGAATAACAACAGAAATAACACTTTGATTCTGAGAGCAATGTTCACGGGCCTCTTCAAGGGGGCAACCTCCAGTCAAGCAGAGCTCTATTACAATAATATCCAAGCTAGGGTTCTCATACCCTCGACTCCTATTTATACTAAATATGTCTATCAAAAAAAGCATCTAGAGGAAGATCCTTCTAGAAGTGGAAGCTTCTATTAGGTCTTCTTACATTCAACTTATTCTATTTTATTGAAAGGCCTTATTAATATTGACCTTTATTACATCTGAATATATTGTTCTACCTATGTGCAGGTTAGGACCCTAATAGTATGTGAGTGGTTTCATCTGCTAGAAAGGCTAAACTCAAATTACAATCCTGATAATTCTAAAAGAAATCTTTCTGGTAAGTCATATATTGAGTGGAACCTGTATCCATGATCGAGGCATACTCAAAATCACTTCTGAAAGACTAAGTTATTTGAACTTTGTTTTTTTTTTCTATTTGTTGAAGTGTTGTAAAAACATTTTCACAATTATCATCTTCTTCTGTATTTGCATATTGGGCCAAAGAAGATTCTTTATATTTAGCTATCTTTTCATAATAAATGTGACAATCTGAGGCATAATTTCCAATCTTATTACAATGAAAACAATTTATTTTTTTCTTTTCTCTTCCTCTACCATTTGATTATGAATGGTGATGTTCTTCCTCTTTGGAATCTTTCATAGTCCAATTCATATTACCTCTACCTCTACCTCTTCCTCTTACACTTCCTCATCCTTTACCACAACCTCGATTTGGATACTGAGATGAATTATATTTATTTTCATTTCCCTTATGCTCAATTCCCTTGGTAGAAGAAACATCTTTTTCAATAGTGCTCTTTCTTGTGCTTGCAACCAATACATCCTCTCCTGATTGTTGTGTCTTACCAAACCTTTTATCATGAATAGATAGTATCTCAATAAGTTTATCAAAAGTTATGTTCTTCGAGTTATCTGCAATCTGCAATGTTTTCAAAAAATGATTTTATTATTTTAGAAAACCCGATATCAAAATTGTAACTATCAAACTATCTTCGATTTTAGAAAAACCTATCTTTGCAATCTCTTGCTTAATATTTTTGAGTCTTGAGATATATTCCATAACATCTCCCCCAACAACTAATTTTTGTTGTAATAACTTTAATTGAAGATCGACCCTTTTAGACTTAGTTTGTGAATCAAATAAATTTTTAAGTATCTTCCAAGCTGACCAAGAATCACTACAATTTTCAATGTGCACAAAGACTTCATCATAAACAATACTTTGAATTATTGCTAAGGACTTTTCATCTATCAACTCCCATATTGATAATGGAGCAAGATCAGTCGGTTTTGTGGGTTGTTCATTACAAATTCCCTTCCATACGTCATTATAAATGAGAGTGCTTTGAATGTTCTGACTCCATACTTTATAGTTCTTTGAACCTTCTAACTTGTCAAAATTATTAAACAGAATTGTTCAGTTACAAGTGCAATTACACCTTATATCCCCAAAGAATGGAAAAATAATATGAACCTTATATCTCCAAAAAAAAAAAAAAACACCTTATATCACCAAAATTAAATGCATCTTATAACACCAAAAATATGTCATGCACCTTATAACACAAAAAATATCCACTGACCAATGATTATTTTCAAGTTTTTTTGTACCAAAGATTATTTTCAAGATTTTTTGTGAACAGTGATTGTTTTTATGGACAACCTTATATCACCTTATTGACTATTGTTATGTGATTGTTTCACCATCAAGAAATCAGCCATAAAAAGAAGAAAATTGTGCACCGGATACACCACACAATAAAAGAGATATATAGGGGCTTGGTCTTGACCCACATATAGTCTCATCATAAAGTGTTTGATTAATCTTTATTGTGCTCTAATCAATACTAAAACTGTTAATACAAATTGTGATTATACTTTAACACAATTAAAATGGATGGAATACTTTTTCAACTAACCTTATGTGTTCTCACTTTGCTTTAACAACTAACCTTACTTATGCAAACTTTATTTTAAATTTTAGTGATCCATCCATAATCACTACAATCATATTAATCATATTTAGTGCAATTTTCCGGTGAACTACGAATAAAACACTCAAAATAAAATTTCTTTAGTAATACTTTGTTAGGGTTTCACCGAGTTGGAAGAAACTTTGTTGTGTGCTCCTTGTGCGGTCTCTTCAATTTCAGCTAGTGCTCCACAACTTTCAAATCGACAGTTATTTGGCAAACTTCCTTCTCAAAAAATCGTTTCAAATTCATTTACTCATTTTGTCGATCTTTCAATCAAACATCGTTCTCCATACCATCACACAATTCTTGGTGGACTCCAATCAGCTTGAAAGAGAGGCAAGAAAGATGAATGTTGGCTTGATAAAAAAATCTACTTATACTTCAGACGCTCCAAGAATGGAGAGTTATCAATGGCTTTATTTCTTTCACGTATATATTCTTTTGTTCGTCCTTTATTCGTGTTATATAATCCCTACATGATGCAAATCAATCCCAACAATGGATGCACCCTTCAATGCACTCATATGAGAATAGAAATAAAGTGCACTAAGCTTTGATGATCATAAGATTGAAAGCAACCAAATTGTATTTGATAGGAATACAAATGTAGGGAAGAAGCATTTTCAGAGATCCAATATAGAACCCGATAGTCCCAATATTGAAATTAATAAACCCAATAGAAAAGTTGATAGACCCAATGTAGACATATTCAGAGCCTTCAAATGAATGTAGTGATTCACCCTTCTTCCTTACTGTAAGGAATATGTGGGAAGACGATGATCAAAGGGTGAGAGATTGCAAAAGATCGTAATCTCATCATTTAATTAAAGAGAAAAAGAACGTTCATTTTCAAATTCAAAAAAAAAGTGCATATATATTGTTTCTCTTGAATCCAATATTGATATAAAACATAAAAAAAAATTCCCTCGAAAAATCAGAATAGGAAATAAAAAATCACCATTAAAATTTCATTATTCCACATCCCAAATCCTTCAAAACTCCTCCACCTCCTTCAATGTAAGATGCAAGGTTTAACTCATCAACATCTCCCAATAATGACATCTCTAATACCACTTTGACAAAGTGTCCTCATACACATAAATTTTATTAAATAAGGAAAAATATTACAACAATAAAACATGAGGGCTAAGGGTTGAAAAACTACCTCATGTAGAATAGAAAATGGGTTTAAATATCCCTAAATAAATAACTAAAAATATTGTTATCTAAAACTAAATAAAACTAACTTGGACACCTCACATAATCACGTGAGTGTGTAGGTGCCCTTTTACATTAATGATTTATTCACTAAAGTCCTAAGTTAACTATTTTGGATCATAATTTCTAATAGAAATACCTCTTAATTCTATCTGATTTAGTCTAGTGATGTAACTTCCTATAGATGAGCCACCTCCTCTCAAAAATTGACTACCCCAACTGGATTTCCTTCCCAACTATCTAGGAACGACCTTTTCCTCTCTCTAGCTCTAGGAAACTCTAAGGTTTCCTATCCCTCCATGCCCAAATATCCATAACAACACCCAACCCACTAGTATCTCAAAATCATAGTCACCCTCTCATATTCATAGATGATTTTAAGGATGGAAAATTATTATAAAATGTAGAAACCTTGGCGAATCTTACTAATCCTTAAGATGCCAACTGTAAATGATTGGCGATATTTTTGTAAAAATATTCAAATTTCTAAGGATTTTATATAGTTTTTATAAAATTTTGGCGATTTTTAAGGTAAAATAATTTTATCCTATAGAATTTAGGCGAATCATTTTTAAAATAGCGAATCTCATTTTTTAAAAAACCATGAAAAATTAGCCCATGAGTGAAATTTAGCCCCTAAAATCATCCCTGCGAGTCATATTTCAAGGTTCAAAAAGTTCATAGTTTAAATTCCACTTCCAAAGGTTCTCCTTCCCTTCAACCCAATATTTTTCCCCAAATCATGCGATCTATTATCCTTTCTCTAAAATTCCCTTTATACTCCTCTACAACCATCTTCCTACCCTCCTTGGGAAGGTACTATGAATGTTAACTATAATCAAATAATCGTCCCCCACCTACCCATATTTATTCACTTGACATGCTATCTACTTCATTAATAAAAAATAAATCGGGTAGGTCATGAAATCAAATCTCACTCCATGCAATCCAATTTGAATGAAACCATATTTTCTATTTATCAAAAGATAATAAGTCTCCGAGTGATATTCAATAATTCAAATTAACATTATAATCCTTTAGTTTTAATTATTCTACAAACATCACACACCCACCCTAAATAATACTATTATAATAACTAGTATATATTGTAATAATACTATCATACACATGTAAGGTATGTATGCATATTCGGCGCATACATAACTCGTGTGTGTACTAATGATAAAAACCATCACATCTAATGCATAATTCCTATATTCTCACAACCGAGTAGGAAATACAATAAATACCATAATACGCCAATCAATAATTGATACTGGAAAAAAAATAATCAGACATCAGTCAAAACAATTCAATATCAGTTGAAAATTACACCAAGATCAACACAATGAATCAAGAAATATTTTAAAACACAAAAAATGGAATAATTCTAGCACTAAGTTTTCATTTCTAATTGAACCCAAAAACAATCTCAACTACATTGACTCAACCTTCCTCCTAACCTACTTCCATCTTCCACATCCTATCATTTCCTCTGCTAGACTATGTTGGAGCACCAACTATATTGACCTAACTCCAGATAGAACTTGTAAGCGCACGTGTCAACTATGTTGACCAAGATTCCACAATAGGAAACTAGTAGTTTCCATCACATATCTATGGGAGACTGGATTAACAAAACTCCCCCATGACTCCACGTTTCAGAGGATAAATGGTGGAAAATACCTCCAGTCCTACTAATATAACTAGGGTCATCACCTTATCATTGACCATATTGTAGTGCTATTATTGTCCTTATATATTTTTCATTGAATATCCAGTTTGGGCAATCATGCTTCCTATAAAACTTGCACTTGCCCAAATATCATATCAATGCAGTGAACCAATAATTAAATAATAGAATAATGCTTCCTGGTATATTGTTTCTCATTTGATGTTCATGACATGTGTCACTTTAGTATGAAACTTATCTAGCTATTACTTAGCCCATCCAACCTATAGGTTAGTTTACACCACAAGATAATGCATAACCATAAAACTATTTTTATGTGATTGCCATGTTAATCATCGATGAACAATGTAAACTAGATAGTTATTCATCATGTGCAAGGTACCTATTGATTCGTTAAAACATTTCATTGAAATCAATATCCTTGTACCAACATCTTTCATTTAAATCTTGCATGCTAGAAGTAAACCACACAGCATCCATCATAAATCACATAAAAAATAACTATTCATAATATTTACATATATATAGGTCCACATGTCCATATACTATAGTTCCATCATTCTAAAAGTTTTCCATAGATAATAATCAAGGATATACAAAAAGGTTGTAATGTATTTTAGTTGTGTAAGTCAAAATAGGGCGTTGCAGAACTAGAAGAAGAATATTTAAGATTGATTTTGTGCTTCTTAATTGCTACTTATAATGCTTCCATCTTCTTGAACCATTTATACTCTAGATGACCATCTTTCCCACAAAAATTACAATGTCTCCTAGCCTTCTTGCCTTCTAACTTATTTCCTTTATCACCATTTGGGGTAGGAGTGGGTTGAGAGGGTTTGGGACCCTTGGTTTATTTTTTTTTGAGAGAGTGTTGCTTCCTCAAATTGGGATCTCAATTCCTTGAAGGTGAAATTGAAGATCACTAGAGATAGAAATTTTGATTAATCCATGTTCTTTGTGATTTTTATTATCCCATTTGGATTTATTTAATGCATTAAGAGGGGAAATTTTTATTCCCAAGGTAACTTGGTAAAGTCCCCTACTTCATAGTATATACTCCATACAAAATTTCCATTAGAATTAGTTTGAACTAGTAAGAATGAGATCACTTGGACTATCCATATTACAATATGTAGGTAAGAAGACTTTAAGAGATTAAATTGATTGTTCAAGTAGAAATCTTTCGAATAAATAGGTAGTTTAAAAAAAGTGGAAATGATGATCCATATTGGATCATTATATTATTTTTCATCTATCTCAATGATTTTAGAGTGGAAAAAATTGGAGGAATCAACTTGCAGGGCCATTTTAGTGGAAGGTCCCAGTTTGGAAAATTGGGATCTGAAACCTTCTGAATCCATTTTGAGGCATAAAATGGAATTTTTTTGGGTTCTAGTGTCCATAACATGTGCACACTCCCTTGACTATATTCTACAATTTGATACCTTTCCAAGAGTGCAGGTAGTGCATCAATCAAAGTTTTTATGCAAAATTTATGCCTCCCGCAAGTTGACCTATTGTGTTGACCACCATGGTATGAGAGGATGCCACGTCAACCCTCATTACTCACACATATGGGGCTAGCCACATATGTAATTTCAATAAGATTCTAGAAGGTCCAAATCCCTATCACAATTGAGGGTTGAGGAAGACAAAACCCTACCCCTAGATGGCTACCGAGCTATTTTAATTACCGGGTCAGTAGGAAGATAATGGGTTCCATTATTTTGCATGGTATCTTGCTCCATAGCTGGTAAAACATACGAGCGTGTTATTTTATGAGAATAATAGAGGAGGAGATATTTTGTAGAGACCATGCAGGCCATAGGTCGAAGGAAACTCCACAAAGAGGTCCTCTTTCTTTGTACTTACATCATTTCTATACCAGAGAAAAGATAGCAAAGCGACCTCACCTTCTAGTTGGGTTTTCTGCCATATTGGGTTTCCCAAGTCATATCTTGTGTCTATTTGTGGATGGTGTGATTGTATTTTACTGTTCTATATTTTACACATTTGATCTATTTCACTCATAAGCTGAAAATCAATAACAAATTTTTTTGTAGATCTAAAGGAAAAATAACCTTAATAGTAAAGATTTAAGTATTTCATTAGATCTTTTGTGATGAATTGTTCTAGTGGAATATCCATGGCAGTTTACAGATCAATTGAAAACATAATATATATTTCAAGTAAAATATTAATAAATAATTAATTAATAAAAAAAAGGAGGGACGTTTTTTTTCTTTTCCTTGAAGTGCATGCTTACCCCCAAAA
>JASDQU010735633.1:250080-303716 GCA_032191745.1 Picea mariana | reverse complement strand
AAAAAAAAAAACAAGCAAAATTTTGAAAAAAATAAATCTAAAACATTATAAGCTCGGGGTTAGATCTAGGTTAGTCTACCAAAAAAATGCAAGTTTTCTCTTAGTTTTTTATTTGTTGATATCGTAGAAAGTGCAAGGAAAAGAGAATACACAAGAAATGAAACACTTGTCACTATGTTTTTTATTTATCAAGATCGCACAAGGCATGTCATGAAAACCTTCATACATGGACTAGAAAGAAAAATAGAAAAACCAAAATGAAATTTTAAAATAGAGTGGAAGAGTTTTTAGAACTTGTAATGAAACTGTATACCTCTGGATTTGATAAAAGAATGTCATATCTTGGGAAAATGGAAACTTTTTTGGATGAAACAAAAATGGTTTCCAACTAAAAGTAGTGCTCCAACTGCACTGGATTAGTTCTATCCACCCCAAAACACTTAGAAATAGTATAATCTAGAAGTATTTTGATACATGTTGTGATAGAGGTTGAAGATGTTGATCAACAATGGGAGTAGGTCTTCATAGAGGCTCAGAGAACCTAAAAATAAGTAGGAAATATCCACACAAGCAGAACACCTCAAGGAAACTGCTAACACAAACAAATTAAATATTAGCATACCATTGTATTATGTGGTTAAAGTCCCTAGAGATGGAAACAATCCATGGCCTCAACCAACTTGACCACTTGAGACAATATATTAATGCAAATGGAAAATAATTTACATATGAGTTTCTCACAATTAATAATCAACAAATGACCCTCCATGCTATTTAAATATAGATCATGTACCAATCAGGTGTTAATTCACATATCAATATAGTAGTTAGTATTGAGGAGAAGATGAACCATTAGATCACTTTATCTCTAGAACATAACCATGACCTTTAAATTAGATAATTACAATGCATATTAAAGCAACACACTTTACCTAAAGACATAGTATACCAAGTTGAGCTTAACTAACTCCTAAGTGTCTAAAGTGAGAAAAAGAGATCGACATATCTTTAACTTATGCTCATTTTAACTCATATTTAACTTTGAATAGTTAGACTTCTAAAAGTTTAAAGCATGATCAAATCTTTATAAAAAATTAACAAAAGTTTTATGACATGATGGTGTGAATGATCCATGAATAGATTCTTTTATTATTATTTTTTATAAAAAATTATCGAAATTTTTATGACATGATGGTGTGAATGATCCATGATTAGATTCTTTTATTATTCTTTTTGTAATCAACTATTAATCTTCTTATCAATGTCTTTGCCAACTTCACATTTTCAGTTTTTTCTAAAAATGAGGCCACATGCTCTTCAAGAACTTTAGAAGTAATGAGTACTCCATCTCTACACTCAAACACGAATACACTCATCGAGAAAATAACTTAAAATTAAAATTCATGAATATCAACATCCTTTCCTTTAAGCTTTAATTGAAACTATTCAACTAACATATCTTATTCTTCAATTTTGACTCTAACCACATGTAAAGTTGTGCTGTGTAAATTGATAGCAAAAAAAACCTTCATTCTTAAAACATCAAACATTATAAATTTCTCTTTAACATATAAGGTTGCTTAATTTCATTAACAAGATTTTATTGCTCTATTATATTGAAATTTGTGCAAACTTTTCATATCACCATTAAACATTAATGGTGAAGTTATTAATACGCTTAATCATGTAGCACCTTATTTCCTTTTATCTCTGTAAATGTTGAATGCCCACTAATCAAATAATGTAATATCAAATCATTGTACTGTGAAATCAACCACATGTTTATCTTTATCTTCACGTTTTATATTTCAAATCAATTTTTGACAAAGTTTCATTAAGTAATTCTATTAGTTTTTATCTTCGTCTTCATTAATATCAACTACATGTTTATCTTTGTCTTTATCTTTATCTTCACTTTTTATATTTCAAATCAATTTGTGACAAAGTTTCAATAAGAAATTCTATTCATCTTTATCTTCGTTACATTAAAAATTAAGACCCAGTAAAAAGAGAATTTACATCCATCTCCCCGTAAAAAGAGACTTTACATCCATCTCCCCTTTCCTAGTACTCGAAACCTTAACATAATTTTCAATACTCATTAATTTTTCATGTAGAATGTAATACCTTTGACTAATTTTGAATAACCAAAGTCTATCATATGCTTCTAGAACAAACCACTTGGATAGTATTCCTCCGTGGCTTTATTTTTTGAATTCATTAACATTTTTATATTATAACCTCAAAGTCTCTTTGACATTTAAGACCTTATACTAATAGTTTGGTTAACTACAAACTTCTATTAAGATGAAATCTACCACAACCCCACTTCCGTAGAAAATAAGGATTTTCATTAAAGGCATTCCGATGTAAAATATAAACCCATTTGTTCTTAGAAGTTTTATTATTCTCTGTAGTTAGTTGAGAAGGTTGTAATCATATCCAACATAACTAAAATAACAAATACATCTTATAAATTTTCAAAATTCAAAATTTATTTTTCTATAAATGGAAATGGCATCATTATACATAATTTAAATTTGAGATTGCAATGATTGTTTAACGAAATAAGTTTATAATTATATATAATTTAGTTTTGGATTTGTAAATTTATAATTGGAAATGACATCATTGTATATAATTTAGATTTGAGATTGCAATAATTGTTTAACAAAATATGTTTATAATTATATATAAGTTAGTTTTAGATTTGTAAGTAATTATTTAAGAAAATAAGTAAACTAATTACTATATATGAAAAAAAATCATAAATAAAATAATCAAACATAAAAAAATTCTTCCTTCTTAAAAAATCATATACAATTTTTATTAAATTAACATGCTTTCAACAAAGAAGTATTTCAAACTTTATAAATAACATATACTGTGAAATAAAAAAAAACATTAGACATAGACTTTAATACTAACACTCTAATAAATATTTAAGCCAATTTCTTTATATAGGTTTTACAAAGTGCTGAATTCATATTATTCCTTGGGTTTATTGTAAGGATTTGTGCCACTTAAGGTATCATCTTAAAACTTCCCTCATTCGAACTTCAAAAGTAATTTAGGTTTTAAAAATCTCTTTCTATATTAAATTATTTTGAAAGTTTATGGAGTGAGGGGACAAGAAACACACCCTATTTTTTAACTTGATAATTTTATGTTGTTGTCTAATTGCTCACAATACCAATAAACAACTTCAAATATGTTAATTATATCTAATGTAAGGTGTTTTTACCAACGTTGATGTTTATATCTAATGCAAGGTGTTTTCACCAACGTTGATGTTCAAAACATATTCCTTTAAATGGTGGTGTATGTCAGTCAAATATAATCATTTTACTTATTAAATTGTGTAAATTGTTTTAGTAAGATAATGTATTAATAGTGTCTCTTACATATACATTGGGTTTTTTTCTTTTTTTTTTCCATGATCATAAGCCTTCACTTTTAGAACTTAACTCTTTCATAGTTTTCGATATCATTTATTAAAAAAAGACCTAATTGAATCTTTCTAAATATAAGTTTTAATGGAAAATATTACATCGCATCATATCAAATATACCTTGATCACCTACAACATTTAATATAATTTCAATGATCACCCAACTAATTAACTATCATACATTTCATACATATGTCACAAATCCAAAACTAATTAGTTGATTTGTACAATCAACAATTGAAACATCATAGTCTGTTTTATAGTTCATATGATTTGTGTCACAAATCCAAAAGGTAATTAGTTGATTGTACACACAAATCCAAAGCTAATTAGTTTATTTTCACAATCAACAATTGAAACATCATAGTCTTTTTTTATAGTTCATATTCTTTATTATCACAAGCATTAGTGGGCCCTTACCATTGACATCGTGCAAACATGCAATATGTTGAAAAAAATGGCATTAAAAATGGGGCAAGGAAACAACCCTCCCCCATGTGAAATACAAAATGGGGGCAATACAATAGCCCTCTCTAATGGCCAAAGTGAATAATATGAAAGAGTTCTATAAGTTTTTTTTCAACTTTCACATGATAATTGACCTTCATAGCTCATACCACTCCCTTCACTTGTTGCATGACGTGAGATGAGGAACACATACACAACAACTTGAATCAAATAAATTGTTTGATTGAAATTCCTTCATTTGAATTCATCACAAAAGATAACAACAAACTTCCAATATAAAAAGACACCTCTTTTCCTACACTTGCTTCAACTAACGAGGCTTTAAGAAAATATAGTTACAAAAAAATTTATATTAAGTCTCATTCTTAATTTCAAGGACATTTCGAAACTTTAAGAAAGATTGAGACTTAATTCAAAATTTGATTTTAATAGATAAATTTGCAAATAACTTAAACTCGTGTCCTAATAACATAGTTGGGTATGTATTTTTTTAAATGTTTGTGTATTAACATAATATAAATTATATTTTTGTCATATTATTTGAATATGTTTTCCATTGGATTTAAACATAAATATTCAATGTAAATATTTTATGATATTTACTAATTTGTTTATCATAAATCAACATATCGATATAAATTTTGATATCACTATTATGCATCTTCATTATCACTATCATTATTACTTTTATTTATATATATCTTTACTTCACACACACACACACACATATATATAATTTTTACCTTCTTCACATTTACATTTTTCTTAAATTTCACATTCACTTACACTACCACCTTTAATGTCGCATTCACCTTCACTTTTACATTCTTGTAATAATATTTATCTTAACAATTCACCATGATCTTCACTTTGACATTCTTATACTAATATTTATCTTGAAAATTTTCACCATTTCAATCATAGTATGGTACTCACCTTTTGACATTCTAATACTAATATTTATCTTGAAAATTTTCACCATTTCAATCATGGTATGGTACTCACCTTTCCCCTTCATTTTCACTTTTGTTTTTTAAGCAACCATGATCATTACATTTATCTTGACTTTCACATTCTTATACTTACCATGACCTTTATAATTACCAACACCATTAGAAACACATTCACCTTAACCTCCCCCTTCATTTTCACTTTTGTATTTTAAGCAACCATGATCATTACATTTACCTTGACTTTCACATTCTTATACTTACCATGACCTTTATAATTACCAACACCATTAAAAACACATTCACCTTAACCTCCCGTTTTACCATCCCGTTCACCTTAACATCCATTTATCCTAAATCGACAATAGAGTGGGGTCACCAACATGTGAGAACAATGGCTTCTATATGTCAAAAAGTTACATTATATACTTTGTATTTAGTCTATACATTCTACTATCCTATTAAAATATATGAGTAGGAGAATATAAGGTTAATTGTAACAACTCTTAATTTTTGTTTCATTTCCAAATTCCACATTTGGCGGTAGGTCGAAAGAGGGTTTTGGTATACCCAATAGGACATTTATGACACCCCTCCCATACCTAAACTTAGTCAAATGTATAGGATCTTGGAGCATTTGTTTAATTTGATGAGGTAGTTTTGATGCACATGTTTAGGTGCCTTTCTTATCATATGTGGTTTACACTTGTCATCATATCTTTGACTTGAGATCCTTGGAGGGCGTACCCTTTTGTTTTGCAGGACCTTGCTTGGTGGCCGGTTTTAGGAAGAACAAGCCTAGCTTGGGCTTCCATGGGGCAAGAAGCCCACTTGATGGATGCCTAGGGACCGCATGCCGGATGACAGAGACATGCCTTTGGAGGCCTATATGACATCATGACAGACCTAACCTATCCCCTACCACCCAAACGACTTTCCTAGGAGAGGAAAAGTGTCACCTCCTTGAGGGTTGACGTCATGAGGGGTCTAGGGTTTGGTGGTGACGGAGGTGCACATTGACACTTGGCATATTTTCACCGGATGAGGCATGGAGAAGACTTAACACATGATGAGGAGGCTCAAAGAGCTCCAAAAAATTCCACATCTTCTCCAACAAGTTGCTCAAGTGCCAAAATGTCCCCTAAAGGGGTGACATTATCTTACTTTAGGGTTTCTTTTGTGTAAAAGTGAATTTTAAGATGAATTGTTTAATATTATTTTGATGCAATGGGTAAGATAAGAGTTGCGGACCCCTTATTTTATGTTTTACCCTTGCTAAGTGGACAAACTATGTAATAGACATTTGTATAAATAGAGATCATGAACTCTCATTTTGAAACATAACTCTCCCATTGTGAAGAGCTAAGCACTGAAATTTTCGCTACCTTCAAGCTTTTTGTTCTCTTGTGCTATGGTATGGTGTTCTCTTTGGTTACGGACTACATGATGATGATGCACTAGCTCTTGGAGGTCTTTTCTAGTTATTTGTGGTGGTTTATAATGTTGTTATTTGGATTGGTAAGACATTTTACATGTTGCTATCACTTGTAATTCAAGATCAAGGTTGATTGTTGCTAAGGCTAGGTAGGGAGTATAAGTGCATACACCCCTACTTTAGCTCCACCATAAATTTAAGCATAGAATTATTGTTTGCAAGGGTTTGCTAAGGAAGTATAAGGACATGCACCCCTTAGACCAAACCCTAGCTAGGTTACTTTCCTTTGGGAATAAGAAGATTTATACCCCCAAGGAGGTAGTATCTCTAGAGATTTACTTTATGACCCCATTAAACCACTAATCAAAGGCACTAGTCGTTGCATTGGAGAAATAAAACATTGCATTGGTAAACGTGAAAGTTGGAGTTTTGAAGTTCTCTCACTTCAGTATTGTTCCTTGAACCTTAGGCTATCTTGCCTCATTGAAGCGTCCCCTTTCACCCACTAAAACTTGTTTCTGTAATAAAATTAACCTACTTAGATAACTCCTAAACTAACCCTAGAAACTTGCTAAAACTTCGCCCTAACAAACTACTTACCTAGGCGCATAGTTTAGGCTAATTTAGTGTTATTTTTGTTGGTTAATTTTTTTGTTATATGGCTTAGTTTGCTATAGACATAAGGCTGATTTGTTTCATTGGTCACCCACCTATTCCAACTGGCTCCTCGTGTCCGTTTTTTGTTCAGCACGTTCTTTTGTACTGCTTTGTAATTGTGATTTATACACTTCTAGGGATGTATGGAGCCCCACACATCCTCCAGGTGGATACGGGTGGCCTCTTGCCTAATCCAAATGGATTATTTTGTATTTTTTCATGTCAACACATCTTGTTGTACTTACAAGGCCGTTTTGGGGACCTAAACATTGTTTTTTTTCTCTCACCACAGTCAAACTATAGACAGAGTCAACATTTGACAATGAAATGTGTATCTCTCTGAAATACCTTTCCAACGAGATATCATGCGCCTAAAAAAGAGGTCATATGCAAACATTACGACCCTTGGAAGTTGAGGTACCAAATTACACCAACTTACCCATAGGGCCCACATGACTTTTTGCGTTTCACCTTCTAGGGTTAGGTTTTTGGATGTATAGGGTTTTGGAATTCATGAGTAATATCAAAAAGGCCTCTAGAGCCTCATTGTAATCCATTATTAACAGACAGATGCACGTATCAACCACATCCCTTCTCAAAGATAGCTACCACCATTCGAGCAAGTGTTTCAATTATGCAATTTTACAGTTTCAGCCTATTTCATTATTTAATAGAAGATATTGTTCACTGGATATTTGTGTTATTATTCATATCTATGTGTTTATTGTATTCATTCTTTTAATCCCTGCCCCTTCCTATTTTGATATCGCAACGTTGGATTTCATCACCAACTAGTGGTTTCATCGTGGGAAGGTTTTGTTTGATTGATTGCTTCTCAGATTCATAGCATGTGTTGTTTTTTTTACTTAGTGGACCTTAGGTCGAGTCAGTGTTAATGGCATCGAATCCTGGGAGTACCAATGGAGGAACCCCTTCTCCTGGGGAACCTTATACTTTTCCTTCATTTGGAAACTTTGGTCCTCCATATGTTGCCACACTGAGTCTTCCAAGACTCACTATTGGATTACCTNGCATCGAATCCTGGGAGTACCAATGGAGGAACCCCTTCTCCTGGGGAACCTTATACTTTTCCTTCATTTGGAAACTTTGGTCCTCCATATGTTGCCACACTGAGTCTTCCAAGACTCACTATTGGATTACCAGTTTGGTTGTTCCCCACTTCGGTGATCCCGAATCCTCCCAATGTTTCAGTTGCATCTAATACTTTGGATGTCAATACACCACCCACACATCAACCTCATGTTGACTTTTCGCCTTCTTCGCCCATCAAGTCTCCTTCCATTTCTCCTTCTTCGCCTAGTGAAAGCTCTAAAGCAAGTAGCCAGGTTGATCAGAAGAAGAAGAAACAGAAAGAGAAGAAGAAGAAGAACCCGAAAAGGAAAAAGGACCCAACAACATCAAATGTTGGCTCTAAGAAACCAGCTACTGTTAATAGTACTGGGAGTGTTGATGAGGTCAACAAGATTAAAATGAAGAATCCGAAACCCAAATTCCCTTTTAGTCTTTGTAAGGGTGACCACTTTCTGAGGGATTGCCCCAGTCTTACCCAGGTCTTAGAAATGTGGTCCTCCACGTCATCGACCTCTGTCAGTCATGTCGATGATACCCCATCAACTAGTGATGTTAAGGTTGGTAAGAAGAAGAAAACTATCAAGTTCCCTTGCATGTTATGTAAAGGTGATCATTACTCTCACCTTTGTCCTCGTATGGACGAGGCTTCTTCTCTTTTGGAAAAAATTCAACTTCCAAAAGGTTATCGTAAGCTTTCCCCCAACCCATTGTTAGTCGATGGACTGGTCAATCCAGTTCCATCCCCGGTCAATCTGGTTGATTAGGTGGTCTATCTAGTTTCCTCCTCAATTGCACCACAAACCCAAGTAGTTGATCCAGTTCTGTCATCGATCAGCCCCACTCTTCATCAAAAGAGTGACACCAAAGTGGTCGATCTGTTTTCATCCTCGGTCGATCCCACTCTCCCGTTAGAGAGTGACACCAAAGCGGTCGATCTGTTTCCATCCGTCGACCCCATTCTCTCCTTGGAGAATGAAACTCAAGTGGTCGATCCAATTTCTCCATCGATCGATCCCATTCCTCCCTTGCGGAATGTCAAAGTGATTGATCTAGTCCCTTCCTCGGTCAGTCCCTCTCTTCCTCTGAAGAGTGCCAAAGTGGTTGATCTATTCCCTTCCTCGGTCAGTCCCACTCTTCCTCTGAAGAGTACCAAAGTGGTCGAGCCAGTTTCACCATCGGTCGATACCATTCCTCCGTTGAGGAATGTCAAAGTGACTGATCCAGTCCCTTCCTCGGTCAGTCCCACTCTTCCTATGAAGAGTGCTAACGTGGTCTATCCAAGTCCACCATTGGTTGATCCAATCCAATCATCGGTCGATCCTACTCCCCTTCTAGAGAGTAAACCCAATACTGCCCATGTTTTTCTCGTTAATACAGACTCTACCATGCTGGGGGGCATTCCTCCTTCTCCTATGAAACCCCCTCCAAGTACTTAAGCCATCCTTTTTGATTGGGGTGCGCTAACCAGACCTCATCTTCCCTTTCACATTCCTTTCCAAATTACAGTACAGGTTTCTGGTTGGGACGTTCCTCAAACGCTGATAGATAAAGGTGCGTCTGTTAGTATTTTGTCTTCTGTTGCTTGGTATGCTTTGGGTTGTCTGCAGCTTGCACCGCTTACACAGAATCTATTAGCTTTTAAGAGAAGAACTAGTCAACCTTTAGGGATCCTTCCTCAGTTTCCTGTAACTTTGGGAGGGAAAATTGTCTTTATTGATGTCATGGTAGTCCGAGACCCCTTAGATTTCGCTTTACTCCTTGGGCGGGATTATGTCTATGCCATGAAAGCTATTGTATCCACTCTTTTCTGTGTGATATCTTTCCCTCACAATGGAAGAATTGTGACTATTGATCAACTTTCATTCATCGACCCCGACTGGGTTACCTCCCTAAGTGGTTCTTATATGCAGACAATATCGCCCCCACCGCATGTCAATTATGTGGCATTGTCTCCCATGACTTCAACTTCTGATGATTTAGATCCAGTAGTGGACATGGTGATTTCTTCGGTAGAATTATTGGAGCCTGATCTCTTTACTCCTATCACGGCCCTTTATATGTGTTCCTTCTCGAGTGATTATCTTCCATCCATCGAAGATCTCCTGGAGGCCATGACCGAGTTTTGTCCCTTGACAAGGTACTCTTCCAGAGCATTATCCTATTGGAAGCCATGATCTGGACGACACCACAAGCATAGTTTCTCTTCTCTGTGGCAAGCTCGTTAAAAAATGAAACAGAGGCCTTGAGCATAGTTCTTTTCCTGTGTCAAGCTCATTAAAAAATGAAACAGTCACCTCTCTTGAACCTTCTTTTCATCCACCCTTCTCCTTTTTCTCATCTACTAGAGAAATTGGCGACGGCCTTAGAGCCGGTGAATTAATTGAAGCTTGGGGGGCATGTATCTAGCCTTTGATGATCCATTCTGGAGTTAAGCCACTAGATTTTAAGCTGGAGGCATACCGAGCTTAGTCTTTGTTCTTTCTTATGCTTGTAAATACATGAGAATGCATCCGGGTAGAATTTTATCTCTTTTTCGGACCTGTATGGATACACGAAAAAGGAACCCCCTGGAGTCTCCTTTAATCTCTTTTCAGACTCTCTAAACATGAAAAGATTTCTGAGTGATCTTGCTTTCTTTCCCACTCGTTAAATAGTTTGAAAGGGCATCTTTTCGAGTGATAATTTATCTCTTTTTCGGCCTCGCGAGACTAACATTACGAAAAAGGAAAACACTGGAGTCACCTTTAAGTCCTTTTCAGACTCTCTAAACATGAAAAGATTACCGAGCGACCTTGTTCTCTTCACGCTCGTTAAATTATTTGAAGAAAATGTCTGTAAAGTGATAGTTTATCTGTTTTTCGATCTTGTCAGACTAATTTACAAAAAAGGAACTGAGAGAGTTCTATTTTAAGTGTTTTTCAAGACTCTATAATCATGAAAAACCTTCAAGTTTTCTGTCTTTGGACTCGCTAAACAAAACATCAACAGGCCCATATGGGATCGAACCCTTACTTCTTCCAGTTCATTAAATAAAGGAAGAGGAACTTACCGAAGGTGATTTTTATTGAGCATGTGTTATCCTCCTCAAGATCATTAAATTAAAAAGAGGTACTCATCTATCTAGATGGGGGAAAAAATTGAAAGAACCAAGCCAAGCAGTTTTGTGAGAACATTACCAAGTAACTCTTAGTGTCACCCTTGAACATGGCACTTTGTCTTTGCGCACACCTCTGCACTGACCCAATCCTCTGAGTTTTTCTTACTCCTTTGGGTCACCCGACGAAAGTCACAGTATCCACTGCATTATCATGTTTTGGTCCATGTCATGTTTCTGTTGTTGTGCCTCAGTGTTCAAGGGAAGTATCCACCTTGAGAGTCAGCCATCACAAATATCTTGTCTCAATACTTGTGTCAGTCCATGTTCATTTGATCTACCAATTACATCTTTGTGTTCGTTTCGTGTCATTGATGAGGGATACATCAAGGCCCTCCTTCGACAAGTATATTCCTGTCGACTTCAACACATTATCCAGGAACTAGACTTAGAAACTAATTAGTAATTTGGGACCTGCATGCCTCAATGGCAGGCCTCCTCACATATGACAGTGGATTTACATCATTGACCCCTGATCGGATGATTCCACGGATGTTCGAATTCAGCTCATTCATTCACGTTCGTTGGAATGTACTAGAGTACCTTGGGAATCATTAACATTAATGGTGATCTCCCTCGTGCTTGTTAACGGTTTACATTATTGACCGGTAATCAAGTGGTTTCTGCCATGTTCGACATCAGGACATCTATTCACATGGTTAGATTCGTACTACATCNGGTAAGAAGACCCTGGGTTGAGTGATCAGTCTGATATGTACTTTGCCCAGGTTGCGACGGAATTTCTTTTGAACATTGACACATATACTGTTACATAGATCCACTTTGTATTGGTCGTGGCTATGTCTCGTCATCTCATAGATCCACTGTGTATTCTTCGTGGCTACGATCAGTTCATGTCATAAGAGTATAGATCCACAGTGTATTTTCAGTGGCTATACCTTTTTATCAATACAATTATGGATCCGCAGTGTATTTATGGTGGCCATATCTTGCAAGTCTTGATCACCCAAGCATAGGTATGCCTTCCTTGGGTTTGAAACATGTCATAATATTTGTTGGATGTTTATGTGCAACTTTTGTTAGGTTCTCTGCGTCTATACCCTTGCTTGAAAGTCTACAAATCATTTCAGTTATCAGTTCTTGTCTTCTAACTTCATACTTCGGGGGGAAATCTGTTACACATTAAAAATACTCACTTTGATAGTGTCGCAAGTGTCGTCATTACAAAGGTCGCAAGTGTCGTATTTTGCTTACAAGTGTCGCAAGTATTACAGAAAGCATACTGCCCTCATGCCTATGTCGTGCCTATAATGACATCAGGAGGACACTTGACACATGTCAAACACTTGATTTGGAAGAGGAGGAAAGGTTAACTAGGCTCATGAACATTTTTCCATCTGAAAACACTAAAAAAACTAAGTTTTTGGAGGGGAGCGCTCCCCTATACCTCTTTTGGGAGTGCTGGCACCCCCCCTTACACTGTTTGGGAGTGCTATAAATCTCTTTGGCCTTTCTGGAGGAGCATTATTGACTTTAGGAGCGCTGACGCCCCCTAAAGCCTACTAGGGAGCGCTACAACGCTCTGATGCCCCTTTTGAGGGAGCGCTACCTATTTTAGGCAGCAGTTGAGTTGTTGAGATGAATGGGGGAAGGATCTTTTCATTCTTAGAAGGCAGTTGAGCTTGAATCTCTAGTCCATCCATGATCTTAGGTCAGATCCTCAACTGAAGGAGGCAAATCCTCAACTTCCCCAAGGATATATCAAGTGGTTAAAGCCTCTCCAAGGCTATATAAGCAAGCTTTCTAATGGTGAAAGGGGACTGGAAAAGGAGAATCACACCAAACTTATGATCTTATAAGTGGTGCTGGAACAGAGATATTTTGGAAGCAAGAGACCTATGATCTCATAGGGAGAAATCAATGAAGCTATCATCATTCAGATCGTGGATCTTTTGAGCAAGGGGTAGACAAGGAGGACTTGATGAAACTGTTGCAATTCATCTATGGCTGTAAGCAATGTTTTGTCCTCATTAATATAATTTGCTTGGCCTGTTTCTTTCTAATTCGTGTTCAATTTCACATGAATTTGTATCTTTAGTAGATAGCCCTATTTTGGACTAATCTTGATAGAGTAGGAAGTGGTCATACTTTGTTTGTCTACAGAGCTTGTCGAAGAGCGAAAAATTGGAGCTCAACTCGAAGCGTGCAGGGACAAACACCAGTAAAAGGTACTTATTTTCTCCTTCCTCCTCACACACTAGTCCACCTAGATCTAAAAGGAAGTCAGTGACCATGATAAGCACTTTCTGTCTTAGAGTTAAGAGTCTAGCTCTTTGAGGAGATCTACCTGTCTGCAGGGAGATTTTCCTTCAACATTATGTACAAATATATCAAATCAGTAACAAAGACTATTGAAAAATATGATAACATATACAAGTCTTCAATCTATAAGTCATGGTCTGAAATCTCATGAGTGTAAATGAAGATCCTCCTGAAAAACTGCTAAAACTGGATGTTGAATCCAAGTCTAGAAAACGCATTCTGTAACAAATGAGCTAGGTAACCTATAGGTGTTCACTGAAGTGAACCCAAAACTGATGAGAGAAAAACTTGATGAGAAGTGAATTGGCTACATGTCCAACACATCCCAAATCTTGAAAAACCATGGAAATCCATTGTGTCAAGAGAAAAGAGTAGAAGAATCGTATGACCTTTTCAAGGTCAAAAGACCATCCCTAAGAAATATGAAATATGAATACTATGAAGCTCTCACATATCGACATATAAAAAACTGTCAAAAATCTTGCTGACTGGAAAAAAGTGTCGAACAACATCCAAAACCTATATATGAAAATCATGTAGCCAAAAAAACTATGAGTAGTAAACCAGGTAAATTGATGGTATTGTTCCAAATCTTAAACCCAAATGTCCATTAAACATGTCAAAAAATCCATCAAATGCAAAAAAGATGAAAAAATATCCATCCAATATCCAATAACCTAGAAATCATCAATCTACCAATCATCATTCTCCTGAAAAACCTTACCAATCAAAGACTTTGTGTGAGAGATATGTGATAACATCATCAAATCCATCATATAATCAAGAAACAAATATCATGTCCTAGAAAAACCCTTGATCATCCATCATTCTAAAATAAATTCATATGCAATCTTGAATCCATCATAATAAACTAAAATATTGTAAGCAATACTTTGAAACTTGAAGTATGACATATCAATATTTCCCCCCCTGTCTATTGAAAAATGATAAGTCTATATAATGAGACAATGAAAGTAGAAAAGGGTAATCAAACTATCTTCGAGTGGAGTCTGAAGACTCTATCTTCAACTTACAAGAGTACATCAAGCATGCCTCGATCATGCCTTGTATCATCAAATCCTAAAAAACATTCATGTCCATCAACTGTAGAAATATATCCAATCAAGTATGATTTTACCTTTGTATAAACTCACCGATAACATTTTTCAAACAACTTAGCTTCCAAACTCCAACTCCAAGTCCCTAACCATTCAAAACACCTTTCCGAGACATGGTTTTTCTTCCCAAAAAAAATACATGGGTGGAGATCAAAGTCGTTTAACTCAACATGACCAACTTGGTGACAATGTCGACACAATACATGTTCGTTGTCCAACTAAGCATCATCAACCAACAAATCCTCAATACATGTATTATCACCAAAATATGTATCAACATCCTGATCAATATCTTGTACATGTTCCTTATCAAGTTCTTCCTTCTTATGAGTATTAACCAGAAAACTATTGCTCACCTCACAAAAGTAATTGGTTTACAATAATTGGGAATATGAAAAAGGTTATCAGGATATTTTTCATGTCCTAAGCCATATATTTTTCGTTTAAATTGTAATTATTTCCATGGTATAACAAATTTATCTATATTTTGAACCTAATCCTTATGTTGAACCTTCAATTTATCCACTTTGTTTTCACACTACAAGGAAAATACCCTCTAGCGGAGGTTTTTGAGGACACCCCTATAAAAATAGCCCAAAAATCTATTTATAGTGGATGATACTAGTGGAGGTGAGTGGGTGGAGGTTTTAGCGGATGTTTTTACTCTGGTGATTTTATAAGTACATAATGCACCGGTGTGTTTTATACAATAGGCGCATCGGTGCCATCAAAACTAGCGCACCATAGCAAGGTTATTTCAAATAAAGAAAATTATTATCCAGTGTGCTATGGAAATAATGACGCACCGTAATAGATTTCCTTAAAAAATATTTGGTGTGAAACATAACATAGGAAGCACTGATGAGTTATTAGTAGAGCACATCGTTATATGGTTAACTAAAAAAAATTACACACCAATGAAGGATTGTGTCTAAAAATATATTTTGGTGCACTCCATTGTATCATGCGCCCCAGTGATCCAATATGGAGCATTGTGTTAGGGTTGATTTCCAAATTTATGTGGTTCTCTATATAAAACCAACTGCACTGGGGCGTCTATTATTATATCGCACCATGTCATCCTTAAACAAAAAATTTCGCACCATTGTGTTTTTTTCAAAAAATGTAGAACGATGCGTTATGTAGTAGTAAATGCATCAGTGTGAATGTGTGCCCAAAAACACATGCAATGTGCTAGGACTGATTTAAAAATATATATATAGTCAATTTGCTCATTAAACATGTATTCCTTGGTGCGGTTGTTCATCGGGTGCACCAGAATAGGGTTTTATAAAAAACAATTACCGACGGTAAAAGTCATTTTTACCATTTTCAGCATTGTAGAGATCAAAAGCACCAGTGCAACCTTTACCTATCTGAAGTTCCCTTCCATACGTGCTTTCCTTGCTTTCATTCCTTTCGTCCATTGCTTAGTGCATGAATTTTGAATTTTTCCAAATGGTGGGAAATTTTTTTTTTTTTTAATACATTGCAACCATGCGTCCCCGACAACAAAATGTCTAGGTAATGTCCCTTTTTCTTCATAACTTAAGTTTTCATTGTATTAAAATTTAAAATTGAGTGAAATTTTAAGTGTAAAAAAAAAAAAAAAACTACATGGTGCGTTCGAAGCACTCGACTCACACCACCTACAGGGAGCACTGCATACCTTGTTACCTTTCTTGGCAGTGCATTGGTAAACATAAATGCATCGGTGTGTCCATTTAACGATGCACCGAAGAAAATCATATAACCGGTGGGGTGGTGTGTCAAACTACAGATAACACACCGGGTCGTTAAAGTACATGGCACACAACCCTTATTAGATATATTTTTACACAGTGCATTGGTAAATGTGAGCACCGAGACATTCATGTCTACCAAACGCACCGCAAAGAAATGTATTTTTTTGTTTCAGTGCATGCCATAAATGTTTTGGTGGCACCATACGCGGTGCGATAGTAACTACCGAAACACACCGCAAAAAGTTGTGTACTTGGAAATTTGGAAAATTTTATGTGACAATGTGTCACCATTCGTTACATGCACTGGTGCATTTAGTGAACGTATACACACTTTTTGTTTGCTAATTTACAAATAATTGTTTACGTGTGTTAAGATTTTAATTTTTTTTTTAGTTTAAGCGGTGTGTAGGTTAAATGTAATGCACATGGGCATATGTGTTGTAGTGTAACACTCTAGTGCGGTATTGTTTTCCAACGCACCTCTTAACATAGTAGAACATATTATTTTTGATGTGTTACTTTACATTGACGCGCCGTGACTGATTCTCACAATATATATATGCACTGGCAATGATGCGTGACTGTGTTTTGGGCACACCAGTAATGCAATTAACTTATTTTTTGAAGGAAGTTATTTTTCCATCTTTATAGAGAAATTTACGATTCAGTATATTTTTTTTATGTTTTATGTATGAGTGAGGATGATGTATTTAATATCTAAATCATGAAGAGACGTGAGTAGAGAGAGAAGCGGCAAGAGTAGAGGGTGGACCTGTACAATGTTGTACGAGAATGGGAGGTGAGGGAGAGGGATTTTTACATTCATCCTATTACTACAACGACTCATGTTCTCTTGAGGGATGTGGGCCTTCTTAAGTACTATGAGGAGGCTACATCCATTAAGGGGCACTCTGGGTTATTAATGCATCTGATTTGTTGATGGGATGTCCATGGACAAGATTTCTGTGTGGGTTTGGATTAGTGGTACCATCCCACTAAGGAAGATATTTACTTTATCACTGGGCTATCCAAGAGAGGGGAATATTTTCCCCAGTTTCCAGATGTCCCAGTAGGTGTTGCAGCTAAGAGACAACTCATGTACTCTCAGCGATATATTGGGGTTGATGTACTATAACCAGTTGATTTCTAAGTGTCTAGTGGACAACTAAAAATTTCCTCTTTCAGTGCAGAGGAGGTTAGGTTCCTCTCACTATTAGCGACTACCGTATCCCACTTTACCAGTGATGAGAAGCACATTAGGTTCCCTCTTTTGTATTATGTTGATTAGTTGGTATAGAGGCCACAGTGTATTAGATGGTTTCTCATTTTTTTGTGGCATTTTTGTATAGCGCTAGACAAATGTCGTGCTATGATATGTGAGAGGTCGAACTTCCCTTTTGCCTCAGAGTTGTTTTGCTTATTTTTTGAGAGGTTTCCAGAGACGAGGCTGAATTTTTACTGTCAGCCTGCTAGGCCGAGGAATCATGTGTAGATGCACATGTGGGGTAACATGATTCCAAAGAGGGGCCATCCATAGTTTTCATCCAGGATTTCGAAAGATGCACTAGGAATACTAGGAAGTGCGGCGGATCACATGTTTGTCATGGTGTCATGTACTTACATGGGTTTGGATTGGCGAGGATGTACAAACATCCTCTTCAAACCAGTTGTGCCACCAGATGATAGAGGTAATATTAGTGTTTTGTTTAAATTAATATAGCTTCATTTTATTGTCTTACTTAATTAGAATAAAATTAATTTTAACACGTTCTTTAACTTGTTTTATTAAATTATTTAATGAATTAGCTGTGTAATTATTATTATGTACTATATATTTTGCAGATATTGGAACTTTCATTGGGGATGTTCCTCCTCCCCAATAGATGACGATGAGGAGATGATGCATGAGGCCACGACGGGTCAGGATCCTTGAGTGCAGATACTCGATGGCATGCGTCGTAGGCCCGATACCAAATTCAGGTTGGAGTTGGGTGACCAACTCTCTACACTTTTGACTGAGGTGGAAGTCTACCATGCCCTGATGTGATATATCAGGGTATATCCTACACTCTTGGATATTTGGAGGGATATTCCACGTGATTTGAGGCCTCTTATGCGTCATATCGTCAGAGACACCATGATACTAGGAGGGAGGATGGCTTCTGATGATAGGAACAAATCTTCTTCTAGTATGACCCATTCATCCAATATCCCATCAATTTATGATGGTGGTCATTATCATACTTCTCCACATCCTCCTCCTCCTCATTCACCTCATCCAGATCATGAGGAGGAAACACATATTCCTCCTCCTCTTTCATCTTACCTAAATGAGCATGTCAGACCCATTCCTCATCCTCCTCTTTCACCTCATCTAGATGATCATGTCAGACGTATTCCTCATCCTCCTCTTTCACCTCGCCTAGCTGAGTAGACAAAAACTATTCATAATCCATACTCTTCCACTGCAGACTAGGCCTCCACTACTGTTGTAGATATGCATATATGGTGTTTTTTTTCTATTGATCATGTTGATGATGTGCTTAATTTATATGTTGATCTCGATGTGTATATTCTTAGGTCATGTTAGATATGTTTGTTAAATGTTCTTGATAGATGTGTATGTTATAAAATTGTTCAATAGACGTGCATTTTTCCTTTTGATCATGATGATATACTTAATTAATTTATATGTTGATGTTGATGTGTACATTTTTAGGTCATTTTAGATATGTTTAATGTTAAATGTGCACGCTAGATGTGTATGTTAAATGATGCTAGTTAGATGTGTGTGATGATAATGTTAGAAAATGCTTGTCTTTTTTTAGATGTGATCACAATGATGATGCCCTATTAAATTATTAGATATATGTGCTAGATAATTAATGATGTTTAAATGTGCTAGAGGTATATATAATTAGATTATGTTAGATAGCAAATATAAATGTGTATTTTATATGTTGTTTATGTTTTTTATAACATGGTTATCATCATCATGTTTATTTTTATAAATTAAAAAGTTTAATATGGTTGAAACTATAATTATAAAATTGAAACGATAATTGCATAGATAGTTCATTATACATATTCATTCTAACTATTTTTTTTTCAAAAAACAAATTACATATGAATAAATATTATGTTAGCATTGAGAGTTACTCTTAGACTGCTAGAAATTTAATCCCAGTACCCATTAGAGTGTGGAATATAAAAGTTTATGATAAATGGAAAATGGATGGAAATCTCATAAAATAATATCAATCACAACTTACTTCATGTAATATGCACCAACAAATAAGGCTTTAAATAACTTTGATCTTGGTTTTAGGAAATAAGATGAGAAGGTGGAAGAATTAATAAGAAAAATGTAATATTCTTATCATCTACATCAGGTTGTATGACACACATATAAGGAAGAACTCTCTTAAATAAGAACTTCTCAAAATCAAAGAGGAAAATTATGATATATTTTCAAAAATATCACACCAGATCTTCTATTGAAACAAAGCTAAAATTCATTCAAATGAATCATTCAATGTATTGTAATCAAAATTATACAACAATAATATGATAAGGAACATAACTTATTTCCATTATTCAAAGGATCTTAGGTCTGATACATACAATAAAAAGTACCCTCTACTACATAGACAGTATAAAAAAGTATGAGTCTCTCTCACTCCATTCCCAACCCTTTCCTTATCAAAATACACTTCCATATATATTGAATCATCTCTATCTACCCTAAGTAGGTTGAAACCAAAGAGTTACATAGGATCCTCCTCCATTTAGGAGTCTTCTTACAAAACAATCCAACAAAAACCTAACAAATTCATATTCCGGGGATCTTGTATATTGAGATAAATTCTTTTTGAAATAGGTCATGTTTCTTGACCTAGAGATGGAACAAATGTTCCTCATGTCCAAATAACTCCTATTTGAGAATTTGAACCTTCCTTGATAACTTGCAGCCTCCAAACAAGGTGAATATCCAACAACTATGCAAAACAGAGAGTTTGTAGTGCCGATTTGCAGTGCACTGGTGTTTTAATTTTATCTTTCAAATGAAAAAATGGGTTAGGATGAATTGTTTTGAGATATTCAATGTCATTATCATGCTTCTCCAAAACAAATTTCAAAAAAATCCACATTACCATTTTGTATTTATGATCAATTATTTAGAAGAAACTGTTACAGGAAATGAGTTTGTAGTGTCAATAGATGAGTCAACCAAAACCCTTCTTTCAGTCTTTAAAAATAAATGAAAAGTATCATGGAGTACCTGGAAAGCCTGGGCTTGATGTATATGCCATCAAAGTTTAACAGGTGTTCTTGCAATCTATCTAACCTCCAATGTTCCTCCTTAACCAGTTCGCAATGCCAACTCAAAGATAACTCAAACTTTAGACCAAGGATAGATATAACCTTATTCAATTTGAAACCAAATATAACTTTATGATTACAACTTAAAGGCTCAAAACCTATGTATTATAAACCTCAAGACTCAAAAAACAAAGCGAAGGTGAATTGTTTTACCCGCATAATCTTATGTGTTAACATCTGGCTCCATAGGCGATGGAGACCTCTCTGTGAGGCTCCAAGAACACACAGTTCTAGTGCCTTATCCATTGGGCTATGGAGTCATCACCTCGTTCCAAACCTGTAAATTGTAACCTATTTATATGAATTACAAATCCATTTTCCTGACAGGAAGAAGAACAATTGTTGTTGTAGTGCCTTGATTGGGTTATGGAGTCTTATGTTCATCTACTGCAAAATTGAAATAAAATTCTTAGAATCGAGCTTATTTTCTACACTACCTTACTCTAACCAGTTGAACTCTTATTTGTTTAAGTATAATTGGATTTTCAGTGAAGACATGCAATCATTTGGCTAGTAAAACAAATTTCTTGTATATTGCAGATGAAAGCATAAAAATAATATAACCTTTGCAACAAAAAAATCATCAATGGTTCATACTTAGAGCTGCAATTTTTTGTCAAACCCAAAGTTGCAACATGAGGGTGTTGGAAATATAACTGAGAGGGGGGGGGGTGAATCGGTTATGTATATAAGCTTAAAAATTTTCCTTTTTTTTTATTCTTTCTAGATTATTATTTAATGTGTTGTTGATAACTTAACATGTATAAATATACAATGATCAATCACACAAAATAAACAAAGACACTATTTTTCCCGAGGAAACCCATAAAAGGTGGAAAACTCTTTTTCTTAGGATGTCAATCAAGCTCCAAATTTCATGTACATCATAGTCTTTGAGCTCCAACTCAAATATGAGACTACAACCTCTGATAGCAAGCTACAAATTATAGAGAGAACCAACTATCAGGTTTCTCTAGCACCCACTATATGGAAGCACCAACTCCCCGAATATCTTCTAGCACCAACTAGAATTTTGAGGACTGTAATCCTCCCTAGAACCACCCTAACACCCTGAATGAGTCTTACAAAACTTTACTTACTTAGTCTGTCTCTAATATGGTCTGTTACAACTCCATGTCTCCTTTGCCTTCTTCAACTTCTATACTCTATTCTTCTTCTTCATCGTTCAACTTCTATGATTTTCTCTTTTTCCTCCTGTTCTCAACATCGTGTGTTGTTCAACTTCTCTTCTACCTTTTATTCTAGGTGTTGCCTCTGCATCCTCTTTTCTTCACCACGGATCTCCCCTTCAGATTATACACTACGTCTCATCCTACCCACATGCATCACTCTCCTAGATATACCTGTCTCTTCTCTATTCTGCATGTCTTTCACACGTCTAGTCATCTGCCTGATCATCATGCGAACTCTTCATCTTCTCTGGTCATTATGCAAGGTTTTTTGGCTTCTCTGGAATTTATCCTAAGAATCCTTTTCTTCTCTGTCATTCGAAATTATTCGTCTTCTATGGGATTTACAGCCATTCATTTTTTTGGCTTCTTTGGCTTCTAAGTCCCTTCCTTCATGTGACATATGGTGGTGACCATGCACCTATTAAAAAGAAGCTTCATGTTCTTGGTCTAGCGAGCACTAGCTCCCTATTATCCGATATGGACTTGGGTGATTAACTTCACATGATCACATGATTTCGGGCACGAGCTCTCTTCTCATTAGCCCCCTATCACATGTGACCTTGAGATACATCCTTGTGTAAGTGAACAATTGTGGACGCGTTCAACAGTGGTTTGGGATTAACCTCTTTTATCCCTGCAATCTACCTCCAACTACCACGTACTCCTTCTCCGATACCGTGGTTTCAATTGCGGCCTTCCCTCAGAAAATTAACTTCCGAGCAACTTCTGATCCTGCAATCAGGCATGATCATCGATCTCCCAGTCTCTAATAGATTCCCTCAATCAACGGCTCCGATCTATTGTCTTTTCCTACCTTCTTTCCTATGTCCATGCACAATTCTTAGTCTCAACGACCAAGTGACATGTGGCCCTCCAAACCAACAGATGAGATCTATTTCACCTTTTAGGCTTCGGGAGTCTCGATTCTTAAACTCCACTTGCTCCCAGAGCATTTCACCCAGATTCCACGATCTAATGATGCATGGTATTCTCGAATCAACGGTCACAATCCCTTAAGGTATTTGAGGTTCGAAAATCTCAACTTTCCAACCTTTCAACCTTCCTTTGCTTTTTCCCGGAGCTAACAATCCATTGACATGTGTCCCTTTCGAATCAACGGTCATGATCCTTTCGCATATTCAGGGTTCATAAATCTCAACTTTCCAACCTTTCAACCTTCCTTTGTCTTTTACCGTATCTGACAATCCACTAATGCGTGTCCCTTTCGAATCAATGATCACGATCCTTTCGCGTCTCCAGACTTCGGAATTCTCAAGTCTCAACTAAAAATCCTTGAAGTGAGATTTCTCTGAAATCTCATATCACCTGACACTTACTCCCCTTGACGATCAATGGTTGAGATTTTTCTTCAGTGATTTTCACATCCTCCCCATCCAAAAATTTCTGAAGTTGTGGATCTCACACCACCTGTCCTCCTCGACGATGGACGAGCCCAAACCACTTCGGGACTTTGAAACTTTGGGCAAGTGCTGGTGGTAAATATCTCGAAGTAAAACTCTCGGAGTGACGTCACTTACTTACGTCACTTGATGACATGTCATGAGCCTAGTAGCTACCACATGTCACTCGGATTTGTGATTTTCACGTACCTAAAATGTCGAATTAACTTGACACTTGTCATTGTCTAATTGTGCCACGTGTCCTTGTTGACATAGTCTTGTTGACGTGGATCCTCATTAACTTCAGGACTTCGGTTATTTCAACTTTTCAAGTCGCCAATTCTTCCGAAGTGACAATCCCCAAATAGTAACCTCCTTGCAACTTTTATACCCAAACTAAATGTTGTTCATCGATCATGTTCTTATATTGACAACTCGATCTTTCTACAATGCCGCTTTTATATCTTATCCTATCCTTCCACTTTAAAATGATCTGACAACTAACGTTTACTTCGGGTCTCTGGCTCTCCGAACTTCAGGGATTTTAGATCTCAAACTGAAACTCTTGAAGTGATTTCTCTGGAGCATAACCTCCTCACATATTTAGACCTAAAACAAATGTTGTTTGTTGATCAAGATTTTAGATCAAAGACACTTTCTTATCCTGTCCTTCCACTCAAATCAATCTGACAGATGATGGAAATTTGGATGATCAAATTCTCAATCATTTTGCCCCGCTTATCCTATCCTTCCATTAATTCAATCTGACGGTTGTTGGTCCTCTGGATCGGTAATCGAATGACCATTGTCGCTCTTCCTCCTGAGCTTCTGATATCTCCAACTTAGAAGGTTTTCTAAGTGTTCATGGGTTTCGACCTTTGCTCCTCCTACGAGTCCATCTCTTGGACCTCGTCTGCACTTCTGGAAACTGCTATCTCTTCTAATATTTCTCGTATTCTGCACTCTCGAAGTTTGGTTCACTGTTGTTCTTGCCATAAATGACAAGCATATTCTTCCTATAAACATGCCAACAATATCCCCCTTTGGCATTGATGGCAACCCTGAAAGGATGCACTATTTTTTTTAGACCTCCAACTGCAACATACAGACAACACCTCTTTCTCCCCCTTTGACATCAATGTAAAAGAAACTAGAGAGTGAATCTGTGCTCCCCCTGATTAGATATACTAGGAGCACTCTCCCCCTGATTATATAGATTATTCTAACTTGATAACTGGGTCACGCCCAACTTCTGGTGTAGATACTTAAACTGAGATTTTGCAAGCGATTTAGTGAAGATATCAACAATGTGATCTTTGGATGGAGTATAATGCAAAGAAACAACAGTGTTGGCTACCTTTTCCCTCAAGAAGTGATGCTTGATGGGTATATGCTTGGTCTTGGAGTGAAATACATGATTCTTTGACACACTAATGGCACTAGTATTATCACAATGAATTGGGATCGGTGGATTATAATTTACCTCCAAGTCTGCAAGTGTCTGAATCATCCATAATACTTGGGTACAACAAGTGGCAGCTGCAATGTATTCAACTGGTGCAGTCGATAAGGAAATGGAACCTTATTTCTTGCTCAACCATGCTACAAGAGAATCTCCTAAGAAGAATCCACCTCCACTCATTATTTTCCTTTCATCCACATAGTCATCCCAATCAACACATGAATAGATTGATAGTTGAAAATTCCAATTCCTAGGATACCATAGGCCATAGATCATTGTTCCTTTTAAGTATATGAATATTCTTTTGACAGCTAACAGATGACTATGTTTAGGTGCAGCTTGATACCTTCCTACCATTCCAACAACATGCATTATGTCTGGACTAGATGTCGTGATGTACAATAGGATTCCTATCATAGACCTATATGAAATCTGATCAACATCAGGTGAGTCATCATCCTTTCTTAACTTGCATCCAGTGACCATAGGTCTGCTCATAGGTGTAGAATCTTCCATTTGAAACCTTTTCAACATTTCTCTTAGAAATTTCTCTTGAAAAAGAAATATTCCTTCAAACCTCTGAGTAATTTGTAGACCAAGAAAAAATGGCAATTCCCCTATCATAGACATTTCAAATTCAGACTGCATGGCAGAAGCAAACCATTGTACCAATGAAGCATTACTGCTTTCGAAGATGATGTCATCTACATAGACCAACACAATGAGAAAATCATTACCCTCTATTTTGATATATAGATTGTTGTCAATTGTTCCTCTCTTGAACCCTTTGTCTTGAAGATACTTATCCAGTCTGTAATACTAGGCACGAAAAGCTTGTTTCAACCCATATAAGGCTTTCTTAAGATTGCAGACAAAGTCAGGGTTATCTGACAGTTGGAAAACCTCTGGTTGTTCCATATAGACTTCTTCTTTTATATCTCCATTTAGAAAAGATGACTTGACATCAATTTGATAGACTTTAAATTGTTTATGACATGCATAGGTAAGAAACATTCTAATGAATTCTAATCTTGCTACGGGCACAAATGTTTCATCAAAATCCAGTCCTTCTATTTGAGCATATCCTTTGCAGACCAATCTAGCCTTATTTCTTACAATATTTCCTTTCTCATTCATCTTGTTTTTGTAGACCCATTTAGATCCTATCACATTTTTATTTGCTGGCCTAGGCATGAGTTCCCAAGTGTCATTCTTTTCAATCTAGTCCAGTTCCTCATTCATTGATTCTAACCAATTTACATCTTTATTGGCTTCATTAAAGTTCTTAGATTCCACCATGGATATGAAGGCTATATGTGATTTCTTGGTGTATTTGATTATCCTTCTCCTGGTTTGTACACCTTTGTCTTTCTCATCAATTATCTGACTTTTAGGATGATTCTTTAGAGTAATTTTGGAGGAAGGATTTGATGTTGATTGTTGTCCTGACTCTTCTTGTCAGGGTGTCTCTTCTCCACCCGATTCATCATATTCTTGTGACTCTGAGATTTGTTGTTCTTTATCTTCATTATTCTCATCATATTTTTCATCTGGATTAGTGCTTATTCTATGTTGATATTTTACAGGTGCTTCTTCATCAATTCAAACATCAATAAAGTCTACTAATTTATGCATTCTTTTGTTAAAGCATTTGTATCCTTTACTGTTTGTTGCATATTCTAAGAAGATACCTTCATCAGATCTACTATCAAATTTTCCCAAATGATAATCAATATTCTTGATGTAGCACTTACTTCCAAATACTTTGAAGTGCTTGATTGATGCAGGTCGACCAAACCAAAACTCATATGGAGTTTTATCACTGTTTGGCCTTAGATGCACTTTGTTTAGAATATGAACAATCGTGTGAACAACCTCCACCCAGAAGGTTTTTGAAATTTACCTTTCACTCATCATAGCCCTTGCCATCTGTTGACCTGATCTATTTTGGCGTTCTACAACTCCATTTTGTTGAGGAGTACCTGGAATAGTATATTCTCTTTTAATTCCATCTTTGTCATAGAATTATTTGAAATATCTTGACAAACATTCTCCTCCCCTGTCTAAGCGAACTGCCTTTAACTTCCTTCCTATCTAATTCTCAGCTAACGCCTTAAATTTTTTGAACTTCTCAAATGCATAAGATTTCTCTCTCAGAAAGGCAACCCATGTAAGTCTGGAGAAGTCATCAATGACTAGCATAAAGTAATGTTCTATTCTTGTTCCTTCCTTTTGTGATGGTCCACACAGATCCACATGAACAATTTGAAGTGGTTTGTCTGAAGATGTGAAACTCTTCGATTGGAATTGAGCACAAGTCAGATTCCCCATTTGACATGATTCACTTACAAATTTATGAGGCTTAGATATTCTTGGAAGGTCTTTCACAGCGCCTTCATTATTCAGTTTGACAATATGATTAAAATTCAAGTGTCCAAGCCTTCTGTGCCATAACTAAATTTCTTCAAGTTTGCTTAAATGACATTTCTCCTTATGTTCCTTCAAAACATATACATTGTTTTCAGTTCTAACCCCTTTTGCAATCAGCTCTCCTGTTTATATTGTCTTTATTTTACAATTCTTGGCAGTGAAAGTAACTTCACATCCTATGTCACATATTTGACTAACACTAAGAATATTATGCTTTAAACCATCAACAATAATACATATTGAGATTTGATTCTTCCATTACTTAATCTTACTAGACCTTTACCTCTGATCTTTCCTGGAGCATCATTTCCAAAGGTCACACTCTCTGATTTATTTTCTTTGAGTAATAGGAACTTACTTTTGTCACCTATCATATAACTAGAGCATCTGTTGTCAATATACAGGTGTCTTTTTGTCCTTGAGCTGATAACACTAATCCACACTTGTTATCTTCATTATTCTTCTAAACCTTGACATTTTCAGCTCTGTGATTTGAATCTGGCTTATAGTTTTTTAAGCGATAGTCTGCAGCTTTATGTTCATAATTATGGCAGATGTAACATTTTGTTTCATTGAATAAAGGATCATAACGATTGTTATGTGTAATCTGCATCCTTTTCCCATTTGTTGCGTCCCTTTCGTCACTTAAATGAGAAAAATAAGGACGCCTACAAGTCTAGTTGGGTTAGCTGGACAAGACAACATTGAATGAAAGAGTTAGAAACATCAAGCATAAGAAATAAACAAAGAACTAATGCTAATAACAATAAAAGAAAATAAACTAGAGTGCATAAGGGAAATAGAACAAAAATTAAACAACATGCATGCCACCAATGGATAAGTTGTATTAGTGGGAAAACACCAAAGAGAAAGGAAGACTTATGGGTCCCCTCTTCCTCCAAGGGAGGGATCTTGAACCCCCAATGATTGAGCTCTTCTTACAAGTAACAAACTAAAAGGAAATGGTGAAGAAATCCAAAGCCCATCCATTCAAGAGGTGATGTAAATGGCTAAATGAAATGGTGCTTGTATGCTCTTGATGAGAAAAGAGGATTCTCCAAGAGAATATAGGCAGCATAACAATACAAATGAATTCCTTGAAAATATAGTGCACCCATGGCCTCTTTTTATAGCAAATCTTTGAGGCATTATTCAACAAGTATTTAGTGTGAACAAGGGGCTCTTTAGGGCACCCTTAGGTCTTTGACCAGCCCCTCACTCAGATTCAGCTCGGATTTGGGTGTCAAATCGACTTGGGAGATGAACCAGAAGTGGGTGGAAGGAAAACCAAAATCATAAATGCATCGTTCTGAGGTGTGCACGGATTTTGGCATCCACAGTCTCACATATGCATTTTTCCAACGTTATTCGACTGTCACACGTGCGCGCTTTGCCTTTGCATCCTTAGCACATGCTGATTTTTTAACCAGTTGTATAGTTTTGTGCCCTTTGGAAATGAATTTTCTGGGCCATGGATGAACTAATGGGTGTTTGAAGATGTTGGATTCCTGTAACCATTTGCAGATGAAATTTGAGTGATAATAGATGCCCCCTGATGTATGAGGTTAGGAGCATATGTATAGCCGAAATACATCAATGTTTCTTCTACTGAGAGTACCTTTATAAGAAAGAGTGTTGAGGGGGATTTCAAGAGACACCCATTGGAGGGAGAGGGGAGCCTGTAGGACCCAAACCTTTTGCAAGGTGTGGAAAAATAAAAATGTGTACAAACAAGGAGGGCATGCCCCATGCTCGTGTCATGTAACTCAAAAAATGCGTAATACAATAATTGAAGCTGTGTGTTGGTGTAGACGACTGTAGCGCCCTCGGGGGCGTGTTGATAATAGAAGAGGACAATTCTGATGGTGAACAAACTTTGAAAAGAGGTGAGGGCACCTGTAATAAGTGTCGATGATATGCAGTCATTGATAGCCTATCAATTTCTAGAGGTCTTCGACAAATATAAAAAATAATTACAATAGTCACAAAGTAAGACCCACTGCAACATGATAGAGTGTTGAAGTCGAATGTTGTGGGGGTCAATGAAAACAGAGAGAAATGATGTTTATCGCTGTGTCATCCAAGACACCTCATTGGAAATGTAATGAGAGTCAAGATAATGTCGCCCTTCTGGAAACTATGCTGATGTCGACAGGAAGGGAGATGTGACTCCCAGAAGAAAAATGGATTCATGAAATCCACATGAGAAGATTAGGAACTGAGGAGATACATGGATGAATTCAAGATGTGGTGAGACTCAAGACTGCCCTTTGGTTGGGGATATTTGTGAGGGATAAGTGGCAACAACCGTGGAACTGAATCGAGCGTCAGGGGGACGACTAGACTAGGGTTAAATTGTGCTAGATGTGTGACAAAGTGGACAAACTCAAAGATCAGGGGTAAATGGATTTGGGGATACTCAGGGTTTATGGACGATGTCAACAGGAGGAGAAGGTAATGAATGCCCCAACTAATGATGACAAGGGTTTCTTTTGTTGGAAAAGGAAGGTCGCCAAAGGTGACAATAAAAAACTATGTAATGGAGGGAAACAAAGGCTTTGTGCAATTACCAAATAAATAAAGAATAAATGGGGATGAGCGTATGTTATTGGATTAATCGGTAGGTGCGGACACTAACAGATCTCCCTAGATCCACCTGGATCTAGAACAAAACAGGACAGGACATGACTCTTTCCCTAAGTTTTGACCATTGAATTAACTAGGAGACAAGAACAAATAACATACCTTATTATTGCTTCCTAGGGTCTTTGTTGCTCCCGCTTCACTCCAGTGCTCTCGTGAAGTCAATACCAAGACAACACAAACCAACCAAAGTGAAGATAGCACAATCTATTCAATTGTCAACCTATGTGTATGATCAAGAAATTACACAATAAAGTGGAAATAGATTTATGGGAAAGGGACATGCCACTGTATCATATTAATGGAAATTAAAGATTACAACCTGAGCCTTGATGTCGCAAGCTTCCTTTCGATGGCTCTTGGCTCCAACACACACACTTGCTCAATCCTTGTATGAAGAAGATCAAATCCTCTTAATAGACTTGCTAGAGTCTCCAAGCTGTTGTTCAATGCTAATTCCTTCACACAATTCTTTCACCAATTCTCCAATGAATCTTGCTTAACCTTTTCCACGAGAATTCTCTCAATATATAGGAGAGAATGAGATAGTTACTTGGATAAGAATGATCCCAAAATATTAGGGAATCCAGTACAAGGATAACCATTTGAGTGCCAACCCATCCTTCTAGAAGATTCCCTTCTAGAAACATCGAGAATTCATCTTTTTCCATGCTTTAGGAAGAGTTCACACCCTATCTATTCAACACAGTGCGAGAATTTCACACCCTGGCTTAAAGCAGCCTGTGAGAATCAGGCATTCTCACACCCAAATGTACTAGCAGCTTGTGAACCTATTTCAAAAATGAGTTTTCTGGGAAGAGATGAAAGTAACTTTTCTCAGGAGAAAGTTCTTATGAAGAGCCTGAGTACACCATCATCAATACATCATCACGACGACCAAAATCATGGGTAACAGTGTATAGATACATAAACAGGTGCCTCAGGGAAACATGGCTTGGCTTGTGAGGGCGCAAGTTGTGTGGAAAATAGGTGGAGGGTGGGGGCCCCATAGGTGGGTTTCTCTATTCGGTAAAATGAATGGAGGACAATCTGCATATGGGAAAAATTATGGTGGATGAGATGGAAGGAAAATGATACTGTGGAGGTGCAGTCAAAATGTGAATCATGATGAGATTACTCGGGAGTCCATTATGCGGAAGTTAGAAAAATGAGCAGAAGGAGCATGCGACTAATTCTTGGGAATGCAAAGACTATCAGGATTCCAATGTTGGCAAATATTTAACAGACAACAAATTCTTGTCATTGATGGCAAGTACAGCAATGAATATGGAATGAGTACAAAAAGTACGTAATAGATTAGCATTATGAGAAGACGCTACAGAGAAGATTCGAATAAGCTCAGAAGAGATAGTGAAGAGGATTGTTGGCAGATCATCGATGGAAAGATCACAGTAAGCGAAACAAAGTAAGCTTAGGAGGAGAAGCACCATTTCTGGTCATTGGATCTCATTTAAAATTCCCAATGACCATCAGATCAAGTGTTGATCAGGAATGTTGATCCCATGCTATCTCGGAGCTTCGCCTATTGCGAGTTGGAGAGGCAAGATACATAACCGTCGAAATTGTGATATGCAAAATCACGATTTATTCACAGCTGTCAAATCGAGGTTTGTTCTGGACCGTTGATCAGAGCTCCATCTCGGAGCATCACCTATCGCGAGTTGGAGAGGCAAGATACATAACCACCGAAATCTCGATATGCGAAATCGCGATTTATTCACAGCCATCAGATCGTGGTTTGTTCTGGACCATTGATCTGAGCTCCATCTCGGAGCTTCACCTATCGTGACTTGGAGAGGCAAGAAACATAACCTCCAAACTCACAAGATGCAAGATCACGATAAGATTTGGACCATCGGATCTATGGAGATCTCAATTGTCGATTAGATGAAGTTTATAAACTCACGAAGCGCCTTTTTGGCACAGCCTATGGTCACTGCCGGTGGTCACGAGAAGGGAAGGAGTCAGTTCTGATAAGCTCCATTTTGAGGTTTTAGGCATCGTGACTTGGAGAGTCGAGATGCCTCATCTCCAGATTCATGAAATGTGAAATTGTGAAAGAACTTTATGCATAAGTGCTTGGTCATAGCCATGGTCATATAAAGGAAGGAGCTAGCACAGAAAAAATTCGTTTCGAAGTTTCAAAACTCGCGATATGGAGACTCAAGAAGTCTCATTGCAGAATCTTCGAACTGCGAGAGTGAGAAATGGGTAAATAACACAAGAACCCTTTAAATTTAATCCAATGATGCAGGTGAATCTGAGCATAATCGGAGGGCTATTGTTGCATGTCACAGTGTAACTGCTAGAGACCACTGATAGTTTCTGCCAGAGGACTCGAAGACACTTCGGAGTGATTGACAAAGGAGATGAAGAGTCTCTGGGAATCTTCAAGAGGGATGAAGATGCTCGTGGAGGCTATTGACAACTAGATAAGCATTGAATCTTGTAACTGGAACAGAGAAGGTGAGCTCGACTGTCACAGAGAAGACGAAGAGTCTCAACTGCCAGAGAGGCTAAGGAATCTCTGCATAACATACAGTGATGCTGAACGAGTGGAAAAACGTCCAGAGAAGCTGAAGAGTCACGATGATGATCAGACAGAGCACTCGAGTTGTGGAGGATATCAGCGCGGTGTGAGTATGCAGAGGAATTGCACGCATTGCATGCACAAGGTGCACAAAAGCTATAAATGCACAGTACAGAGAAGAAATGTTGTTGTTGTTGTTGGTGGGAATGTTGTGGATGTTGTTGAAGGTGATTCATGCATGAAGAAGGATCAGAGTGCAACAGCTAAAAAGAACAAAATAAGAACTGTGCATCGAATGGACATGGCACACAGAGCATAAAAGAAAAAGAACAGAATGGGCAGTGGATGCATACTGGAAGACAACAAGGAAGTATGAGTAGAAAAATCTTCCAGAACAGTGATGAGACTGGTAAGTTGTTATTAAACACTATATCACTGTAATAGGATTCAGTATTTTCATATTCATAATCTAGGGAGGTTGGGAGGTGCTAGGGAAGATTGGTGTCCTCAGAGGTTCAAGTGGGGGCTTGAACACAGGGAGTTGGTGCTTCCTTCTAATTGGTGCTAGAGAAACCAGGGAGTTGGTGCTTCCTTCTAGTGGGTGCTAGAGAAAAACAGAGAGTCAGTGCTCTCAGCAAGTTGCAGCTTGCAAAACAGAGGTTGTAGCCTCACAATGAGTTGGTGCTCAAATGTATGATAATGTAGAGAATGTAAATAATACTTATCATATAAAGAAGAAGAGGTTTTTACCCTGTATGGGTTTCCTTGGGAAATATCTATCTTTGTGTTTCTCATATATGTGACTGATGCTGAATGTGCCATTGTTCATTTCCCTGCATTATTTTGATCATCATTGAGTGCCTTGTAAATATTTTAAAAGAAGCATAATTGTTTAAGCACAGTGACAACTGATTCACCCCCCCTCTTAGTTGTTCAACAATTGGTATCAAAGCCAGCCCCTTTTATCTAAGGGTAGATCCTAGAGCTTAAACATGTCAATCCATGAAGGAAATTCAACCAATAAGGCCCCTCTATTCAATGGAACAAACTTTGCCTTGTGGAAAGTTAGAATGAGAACCTACATAATGTCGTTAGGTACAGATGTCTGGGATGTGGTAGATACTGGTTATGTAAAGCCATTTGTGCTAGCTAATAAGGATGACAAACTAGAATTTAGCTTCAACACTAAGGTTGTGAATGCTATCTTGAGTGGGCTTGCAGAAGTAGAATTCGTAAAAGTTATGCACCTAGGAACTGCCAAATAAATGTGGGACAAACTCATTAGCAGCTATGAGGGTAATGAGAAAGTAAAGGATGCAAAGCTTCAAACCTACAGAATACAGTTTGAACAGCTGAAGATGAAGGAAGATGAAAGTATTAGAAAATACTTTCTAAGAGTAGAAGAAATGGTAAATGCAATGAAGGCACTTGGTGAAACAATTGATGAACCTTCTTTAGTTCAGAAAATCTTGAGATTTCTCCCAGATAGGTTCAACCCGAAGGTCTCTACTATAGAAGAACTTAATGATCTAAAAACCTTGGGGTTTGATCAACTGCTAGGAACATTGACTGCATATGAAATGAGAATAGTTAAAGATAAACCTACCTCTAGAGAAGAATCATTTAAAGTAGACAAGAATGAGGATTCTGAGCCCGATGAAATTGAAGAAAACTTTGTGAAGAGACTGAAGAAGGGATCAGGAAAATACAAAGGTAAACTGCCTTTCAAATGTTTCAACTGTGGTAGGATAGGTCATTTTGCAAATAAATGTCCCCACAAAGGAAAGGATCAGACATGTGATGATGAGGAGAAGTACAAACACAAAAATTTCTTTAAAGAGAAAAACTTTAAGAAGAAAAGTCTGTGCATAAACAATGATGATGATCTTTCAGATGATAAAGAAAATGACTCCTCTATTGAAGATAAACTAAATGACTTCATACTTATGGCCAAAGAGGATTATGATAATAAAAGCACAGGAAATGATGAAGAAGAAGTTGTGGTTGACATGGAAGGAGAACTGATCAGTGCACTGGAAGAGATTGACAGACTAAGAATCAAGAACAAAAAGCAAAGACAATTGTTGATACAGTTCAAGAAAGACAGTAAAGAACCTGATGAAGACCTTGTCCTACTAAAAGTAGAATTGGAAGAGGCAAAGAAAATCGAAGAGATTCTGAAACAGCAGCTATCAGAAAAGAAGGCAAGATGTGAAGCATTAGAACAAGAAGTAGTGAAAACGAGGAAAGAAATGGAGAAGTTTCAAGCCTTGTATAATCAGAATCTGTCAAGTATCAAGGCCTCAGACGGATTGTCCACCATTCTAAAACAGCAAAGGAATCCAAAGATGAAAACTGGCTTGGGGTATGAAGAGGGATCAAGCAATGGTAATCCAGGAAATGAAGAAACCGTCAAGTTTGTCAAAAGTACAACTAATGACAATAACAATCCTGCAGAAACAAAGGAAGACAATCACCCACCCAGGTCGAGTAAGAAAAAAGATGTCAGATATGAATCTATAGAACAAAGAAGTAATGTGCTCACTGCTGAATGAAATCATCAGTCTGGAAGAAATCGATTTTCTCAAAGAAGACAACCATTTTTCAGGTACAAAGAATTCTTCTATGGTTAGTGTTTCTACTGTGCTAACTTTGTTCACAAAGCTATAAATTGTTCCTTAAGACTTAGACATGAGCAATTAAGATTTCAAAGGAATAAATACTTTCCACAACAAATAATGATGCAACCAAGTAACAAACCCTCACTGATTGCCAGCTGCCAAATTAAGTCCAGGGACATGCAACTAAAGAGGTCAAGAAATAATCAACAGTCAATGAGTAGACAATGCTGCACCAATAAGTTTGACCTATTGAACAATGAGATTGAATGCTACATCTATCATAACTATGGACACAAATCTATTGACTGTCGTTTAAGGGAATATGAACTAGATTCGAAATCTCCTGTTGAAAATGTCAAGTTTTGGAAGAAGAAGGAAAGTGACAAGTGTGGATTAGTGTTGTCCGCTCAAAGAAAAACAAACCCTTGGTATATAGATAGTGGATGCTCCAAACACATGACAGGAGACAAAGGCAAGTTTCTATATCTAAGTGAAACCAAATCAGGAAATGTAACCTTTGGAAATGATTCTCCAAGGAAAATAAAGGGATGGTGAGCTTAAGTAATGGAAAAGGAAAATCCCAAGATGTTCTACTTGTGGATGGGCTGAAACATAATATGCTTAGTGTAAGTCAAATGTGTGACAGAGAATGCGAAGTGTTGTTCACATCCAAGGACTGCAAGATAAAGTTTGTAAACTCAGTACAAGTAGTGGCCAAAGGCATAAGGACAGAAAATAATGTATATGTGCTGAAAGAAAATAGAGAAGAATGTCATCTAAGAAAGCATGATGAAAGTTGGTTATGGCATAGGAGACTTGCATGTCTAAACTTTGACCACTTAATCAAACTCAAAAACCTCGAGGCAGTAAAAGATCTTCTGAGAATATCAAAGCCCCAAGATTCAATGTGTAAACCCTGTCAAGTAGGGAAGCAAAACAGGACACAGTTTAAGTCCAAGAGCTTTACCTCAATAGAGAAACCACTCCAACTGGTTCATATGGATTTATGTGGACCATCAAGACAGGAAGGCATAGGGAAAGAAAACTTCTTCATGTTGATTATCGATGATTACTCCAGACTTACTTGGGTTGCCTTCCTCAAAGAAAAAGCTGAAGCATTTGAGAAGTTTAAAATATTTAAGGCTTTAAGAGAGACTCAAACATGCAAGAGGTTAAAGGCAGTAAGATCAGATCGGGAAGGAGAGTTTATGTCAAGAGACTTCAAGGAATTCTGTGATGAACATGGGAACAAGAAAGAATACACAATTCCAAGAACTACACAACAAAATGGAGTTGTTGAGAGGCAAAATAGAACAGTGTAGGAAATGGCCAGGTCAATGATGAATGAGAAGAAAATTGGTCAAACCTATTGGGTAGAAGCAATACACACAGCAGTTCATGTGATTAACAAATCCCACCTCGGACCACAAAGTGACAAGACACCTTATGAATTATGGTTTGGAAGACCTGCCTCAATCAAACACTTCAGAGTCTTTGGGAGTAAATTCTACATAAAGAATAATGATGAGAACCTCGACAAATATGATGACAGGGCTGATGAAGGTATCTTCTTAGGGTATGCTACAAACAGTAAAGGATATAGATGCTATAATAAGAGGCTGCATAAAATGGTTGACTGTATTAACGTAAATATTGATGAAGGAATCCCACCAAGAGAGGTATACATTAATGAGTCTTCTACATGAGACACAACTAAAGCTGAAGATGAACAAGTCCAAGAAACAGAAAACAAAGACTCTGAATCAGATGAAGACTCAGACACTCAGACAGACTCAAATCAGCAGTCAACTACAAATTCCTCCTCCAGAATCATTCAAAAGAATCATCCTGCAAGTCAGATAATTGGAGAAAAAGACAAAGATGTACAAACCAGGAGAAAGCTAATCAAAACCACCGAAAAATATCATATAACTCTCATATCCATGTTGGAACCCAAGAACTTCAATGAAGCCATCAAGGATGATGATTGGATTAGAAAAATGAATGAAGAGCTTGGTCAAATTGAAAAGAACAATACTTGGGAGCTTGTCCCTAGACCTGAAGATAAGAATGTAATAGATTCCAAATGGGTGTTCAAAAATAAAATGAATGAAAAAGGGCAAGTTGTTAGAAATAAAGCCAGATTGGTCTGTAAAGGATATGCACAAGTTGAAGGTCAGGACTTTGATGAAAATTTGCACTAGTGGCAAGATTGGAAGCCATCAGAATGTTTCTTGCTTATTTATCTCATAAAAACTTTAAATTTTATCAGATGGATGTTAAGTCAGCATTTCTTAATGGAGATCTACAAGAAGAAGTATATATGGAGCAACCTGAAGGATTCTCATTGACAGATAATCCTAATTATGTTTGTAAGCTAAAGAAGGCCTTATATGGACTAAAATAAGCACCACGAGCTTGGTATTATAGATTGGGAAAATTTTTACAAGAAAAAGGGTTCAAGAAAGAATTTGAAATGTCCATGATAGGAGAACTGTCATATTTTCTTGGCTTACAAGTAAAACAAAGTTCTGAAGGAATTATTATTTCTCAAGAAAAATATTTGAAAGAGATGTTGAAGAAATTTCAAATGGAAGATTCTTCTCTAGTTAGCACACCTATGGTGGTTGGTTGCAAGCTGAGTAAAGATGATATCTCACCTGATGTTGATCAAAGGACATATTGCTCTATCATAGGCAGTCTTCTATACATCACAACATCCCATCCTGATATAATGCAAGTTGTTGGAATGGCAGGTAGTTATCAGTCTACTCCTAAACAAAGTCATTTGGTAGCTGTCAAAAGGATATTTAAATACTTGAAGGGAACAATGACTTATGGTCTGTGGTATCCCAGAAATCAGAATTTTCAGTTAACTGCTTATTCAAATGCAGATTGGGCAAACTGTGTTGATGATAGAAAAATCACCAGTGAAGGAGCATTCTTTCTGGGTGACTCATTAGTTGCATGGCTTAGTAAAAAGAAAGGATCCATTTCATTATCCACTACAGAGGCAGAATACATATTTGTTGCTACCTGCTGCACACAAATTTTATGCATGATACAAACTCTTGCATATTTGAAGGTAAATTACACTGATCCCATTCCAATTCACTGTGATAACACCAATTCCATTAGTGTCTCCAAGAATCCTGTTCTTCATTCCAAAACTAAGCACATTCCAATAAAGTACCATTTTCTCAGAGAACAAGTTACAAACAGAATTGTTCAACTGAATTATATACCTTCTACAAAATAGATTGCAGATATATTTACAAAACCATTAGCAGCAACCCCTTTTGGATATCTTCATCAAACATTGGGGGTTATAATTTCTTGTGTCTAATCTGTTCACTTGGTCAGGGGGAGTACTTGTTGAATATCTGGTGTATTTCCAAGATGCTCATAGTTGATAGGGGGAGTATGTTTTGCAACAACTCAGGGGGAGCATGTTTCTTCTTTGACATTGATGTCAAAGGGGGAGAAAAGAGTCCGGGAGGAGAGTTTGAATGCATGTGGGTGCTTGTGTTGCCATCAATGCCAAAGGGGGAGATTGTTGGCAAATATTTAACATACAGCGAATGCTTGTCATTGATGGCAAGTACAACAATGAAGATGGCATGAGTACAGAAAGTATGTAATAGATTGGCATTATGAGAAGACGCTGCAGAGAAGATTCGAATAAGCTCAGAAGAGATAGTGCAGAGGATTGTTGGCAGATCATCGATGGCAAGATCACAGTAAGCGAAACAAAGTAAGCTCGGGAGGAGAAGCAACATTTCTGGTCCTTGGATCTCATTTACAATTACCGATGACCATCAGATCAAGTGTTGATCGGGAATGTTGATCCCACACTATCTCGGAGCTTTGCCTATCACAAGTTGGAGAGGCAAGATACATAACCACCGAAATCACGATTTATTCACAGCTGTCAAATCGAGGTTTGTTCTGGACCGTTGGTCAGAGCTCCATCTTGGAGCTTCGCCTATCGCGAGTTGGAGAGGCAAGATACATAACCGCCGAAATCACGATTTATTCATAGCTGTCAGATCGAGGTTTGTTCTGGACCGTTGATCTGAGCTCCATCTCGGAGCTTCTCCTATCGCGAGTTGGAGAGAAAAGAAACATAACCTCCAAACTCGTGAGATGCAAGATCGCAATAAGATCTGGACTGTCGGATCTATGGAGATATCAATCATCGATTAGATGAAGTTTATAAACTCACGAAGCGCCTTTTTGGCACAACCTATGGTCACCATCGGTGGTCATGAGAAGGGACGGAGTTAGTTCTGATAAGCTCCATTTCAGGGTTTTGGGGATCACGACTTGGAGAGTCGAGATGCCTCATCTCCAGATTCAAGAAATGCGAAATCGCAAAAGCGCTTTATGCATAAGCACTTGGTCATAGCCATGGTAATATAAAGGAAGGAGCCAGTGCAGAAAAACTCTGTTTCGGAGTTTCAGAACTCGCGATATGGAGACTCAAGAAGTCTCATCGCAGAATCTTCGAACTGCGAGAGTGAGAAACGGGTAAATAACACAAGAACCCTTTAGAGTTAATCCAATGATCTAGGTGAATTTGAGCATAATCAGAGGGTTACTGTTGCACGTCACAGTGTAACTGCCAGAGACCATTGATGGTTTCTGCCAAAGTACTCGAAGACACTTCGGGGTGATTGAAAAAGGAGATGAAGAGTCTCTAGGAATCTTCAAGAGGGATGAAGATGCTCGTGGAGGCTATTGACAACTGGATAAGCATTGAAGCTTGTAACTGGAACAGAGAAGGTGAGCTCGACTGTCATAGAGAAGATGAAGAGTTTCAACTACCAGAGAGGCTGAGGAATCTCTGCACAACATACAGTGATGTTGAACGAGTGGAAAAATGTCCAGAGAATCTGAAGAGTCACGATGATGATCAGACAGAGAACTCGATTTGTGGAGGATATCAGCACGGTGTGAGTATGTAGAGGAATTGCATGCATTTCATTCACAAGGTGCACAAAATCTATAAATGCACAGTACAGAGAAGAGATGTTGTTGTTGGTGTTGCTGGGATTGTTGTGGATGTTGTTGAAGGTGATTCATGCATGAAGAAGAATTAGAGTGCAACAACTGAAAAGAACAGAAGAAGAACTGTGCAGCGAATGGACTTGACGCACAGAGCATAAAAGCGAAAGAACAGAATGGGCAGTGGATGCATATTGGAAGACAGCGAGGAAGTCTGAGTAGCAAAATCTTGCAGAATAGTGATGAGACTGGTAAGCTGTTATTAAACACTATATCACTGTAATAGGATTCAGTATTTTCATATTTATAATCCAGGGAGGTTTGGAGGTGATAGGGAGGACCGATGTCCTCAGAGGTTCAAGTGGGGGCTTGAACACAGGGAGTTGGTGCTTCCTTCTAGTTGGTGCTAGAGAAACCAGGGAGTTGGTGCTTCCTTCTAGTGGGTGCTAGAGAAAAACAGAGAATTGGTGCTCTCAACAAATTGTAGCTTGCAAAACAGAGGCTGTAGTATCACAATGAGTTGGTGCTCAAATGTATGATAATGTAGAGAATGTAAATAATACTTATCATATAAAGAAGAAGAGGTTTTTTCCCTGTATGGGTTTCCTTGGGAAATATACGTCTCTGTGTTTCTCATATATGTGACTGATGTTGAATATGCCATTGTTCATTTCCTTGCATTATTGTGATCATCATTGAGTGCCTTGTAAATATTTTAAAAGAAGCATAATTGTTTAAGCACGGTGACAACTGATTCACCCCCCCCCCTCTCAGTTGTTCAACATCCAAACCCTAGTGATTGAAAGAAACATGAGTGTCAAAGTGTCAAGGGGGACTATAATTGGGAAAACTCATGTGGGGAAGAGTGTTATCGAGTTACAGTACTGAAATGCAACGTAGGTGTGAGTACTACCGAGCCGGATGGGGGTACGTTAGAGGCAAATATCGGAGGGTGTGACTAGGAGATGCAATTGATATTCAGAGGGACTGATTACATGCCAGTAGCGATCTTATACCTGAAAGGGCCATGCTAATTTGTGGGGACCAAGTACCTTCACACATGAAAACCAAATACTTGACGTGAACAATATCTGAAGATAAAGAACATATAACGGGTATTTGATAATTTTTAACATAAGCATGCATACCTGGGCACAATGTGAGAAAAATTCTCCCCAGGGGCCAAGGATGGATGGTGGCCTAGGGAATGTGACTGTGTATGTGGTGGGATCCTAGTCCTGTGGCTGAAGATGGATTAGAAAATGAAATCTCGGAGCTCCCAGAATTGAGTATGGAAGTTTGGAAAAAGGAACTATATATAGTTGTAGAGCCCACATTTCCACCTCATTTGTACCTACTGCTAGAGTGATTGGATGATAGATTTGAGGAGATATTTGGATATTCTGGGATATCGAGCCAGCCAATTCAGGATCAGCGAGATTTAGGTTAGTGGTCATATCCTCTTTCACAGTAGATAAGGGTTCTTTTTTGGGTAGGGATTGTATGGATGGTTGTACAAGGGGGTTTGTGAGGGTGGCCCCCCTAGTGCACAACTGTAATTTGGAGAGCCACGCATGGGGGAGCCCAAATGGGGAAAACAAGCACGTATGGGATGCGTGCATGTGCAAATCACAGCAGTGCATCCATGCGCAACTATGTTCTTGATAGTTGCGCATGTGTGCGCAACTATGGAGCGAACAAACACGCTAGGGTGCACGCCTATTGATGTGACAGGGGTGCATGGGTGCTCCACTGTATTTCCAAAAGGCACACATGAGTGCATGAATGTGGGGTGAATAGGTGCATATATGTGTGCACATGTGGGGAAAAAATCCTTACCTTTGAGGCAAAGCTGAAGGGTGTAAAAACTAATCTTTTTTGGAGATTTTGTGTTTTTATGAGTTGTGATGGCTGATCAATTATTATATGTGTGGATGCAGGCAACCAGTCGACAATGTTGATCCATTGGAGGGAGAGGGTGTTTAAGGATCAATCCGTAAGTGCGGACATGAACCGATCTCCCTAGATCCACCTGGATCTAGAACAGAACAGAACGGAATACTACTCTTTCCCTAGATCTAGCCTATTGAGTGAACTAAGAGATAAGGATCATAAGCATACCTTGTAAACACTTTCCTAGGTCTCTGTTGTTCCAAGCTTTGCTCCAATGCTCTTGCTCCGTTCAGATCGCCACAGAAAAAACCAATCGAAGTAAAGGCAGATTAATACATTCAATAGCTAGTCTATACATGTGATCAAGGAATCATGTAATAAAGTGACATCATCTTTATGGGAAAAGGACATATTACTATATTGAGTTAACTGAAAGTGAAACTTACAACCTGAGCCTTGATGTCGTAGGTCTCCTTTTGATGGCTCCTAGTTCTGACACACACACTTGCTCATGCATGAAGAAAATCAACCACTTGTGATGACCTTGTTGTAGTCTCTTGCTGCTGTAGCATCAATCCTTCATACAAGCATTCAACAATTCTCCAATCAATCTCTTGCTAGCTTGTTGTTAAGTCTAATTAACCTTTTCCATGAGATATCTCCTCAATATATAGGAGAAGATAATTTGGTTACTTGGATAGGAATTGATCCCAAAATATCTAGAAGGCCAGTACTTGAACAACCATTCGTTAGCCAACTCATTCTTCTCGAAGATTCTCTTCTAGAAGGCTCAAGAACTTCATATTTTTCCTCTTTAAAAACATGTTCGCACCCTGGCCATGAGTACAGTGCGGATTATCCGCACCCTAGCTTAATGCAGCCTGCAAGAATTAAGGATTCTCGCAGGCATCTATATAGGCAGCCTACAAACTTCTTGTAAAACATAGTTTCTGGAAGAAGACAAGTGCAAATTTTCTGAGGAAAGTATTCTTATGGAAGAGCTTGATTATTCATCATCATGACATCATCATAAAATTATCACAATGACCAAAATTGCGGATAACAGAATGCCCCCCAAAGTCTGAGAGTGGAATCAGTGACAATCGACGGACTTTGTAAGCTACATGTGTGTGTCAGGAACCAAGAGCACATCTAATCGGAAACCTGCAAACATCCAAGCATCAGCAGAATATCATATACATCCCTTCTGAGGTAGGCATTCCCATACTCAGATCATAGACTGATGACATCATAAACAAAGGTCATGGCCACCAATCATACACTGTGGATCCATGTAGTCATAATACAGCATAGCCACCTGAATACACTGTGGATCTATGCAACAAATTTTCAGTCAAGACGACATAGCCACGAAACATACACAGTGGATCTATGTGTCGCAAATTATACATACTCCATCACAACCTGGATCACAAAGATAATACGCAGGGTCTTCAATCTCATCGCCCTAAAGTACGAATCTAACCATGTGATTACATGTGTCGAAGTCGAACATGGCAGAAACCACTTGATTACCGGTCATTGATGTAACCGTTAACAAGTGCGAGGGAAATCACCATTAATGTCAATGAATCCCAAGGTACTAAAGTACAATCTATCGACTGTGAATAAATGAGCTGATGTCGAACAACCGATAGAATCTTTCGATCAGGGGTCAAAGATGTAAACCCACTGTCGAAGGCGAGGAAACTTTCCATTGAGGCATGCAAGCTCCAAGGTACTGAAAGATTTCTAAGTATTAATCCCGGATAATGTGTTGATGTCGACGAAACAAGACTCGTCACAGGAGGGCCTTGATGTATCCCCCATCAGTGACACGAAATGAGTAACAGAGTTTGAAAGTGAAACAGAGCATGTGGCAATTGGAATTTGGACACAGGGAAGGCTAACACGGAAGGAATAGACAACTGCAGATGGCCGACTCAATGTAGGTTTCAGACGGACTTCTCTTGAACATGTGAACGACACGACCAATGATTTGGCAGCATTGACTCAAAGACGACACATGAGATGATCTTGTTATCAAATTGAATGAGAGACAAATGGATTACCCAAACCGGCTTCAAATGATGAATAGGGGGTGTCATGTTCAAGAGCGACACTTGCTGCCAATTAACACAAAGATGAAACCTATCCCTTTCCCAAATTTTCCCCCACCATTTCTGGCAAGTACCTCTTTATTTTTACGCAAGCTTGAAGAGGATCACATATGCTTGTTATATGTAATCTCATCCTTCGGACGAGTCCCTCGGAGTATTTTTAATGAACCCTAGGAAGGAGTGGTTCGGTCCCATTACGGGTCTGTCAATGTTTATTTAACGAGTCCAGAGATAGTAAACTCGGGGGTTTTTCATGTTTCGAGAGTCTGAAAAACGCTTAAAGAAAACTCATGTCCCATATGGGTCTTTCAATGTTTGTTTTATGAGTCCAAAGAAAGAAAACTCAAAGATTTTTCAAGATTATAGAGTTTGGAAAAGAGAACTCTCTCAGTTCCTTTATCGTCCAATAGTCCAATGAGACCGAAAAAGGGTTAAACTATTGCTCGAAGGACGCATAACTTCACATATTTTAACGAGCGTGAAAATAGCAAGATCGCTTGGCAATCTTTTCATGTTTAGAGAGTCTGAAAAGAGCTTAAAGGTAACTCTAGGGGGGTTCCTTTTTCGTGTGACCACAACGAGCCCGGAAAAGGGATAAAACAACGCTCGATCACGTTCTAGGTTTTTCGCAAGTGCGAGAATGGATAAAAGGCACTTGAGGTTTTAGATCAAAACCTTAAGAAACAAACAAAAACACACCATATCGCAAAAGTTTTTCGTCCATAATCATCTGCATTGGGTACCTGTAAGTCATTTTTACTCACTTTCGCATTAGAAATTAGGGTAAAAATAGCGAATAAATATAAAAACCCACTTTTATCATGGTAAAAAGTAAATAAAACAATTTTACTATTCATTTTTACCACATTGTTTTACCCATTTGCCATTGTAGTGCAAAAACTTCCATTTTACCTCTGATCTTCGTCGTCGATTTGCGGGAGCTTCGGGGCATCATTCTGCGGGCCGTCTGGATCAGATTGGTAAGTACTCCATTCTCTTGCTCTACATGGTTGAATTTTATGATTTTAATGGTTAAAATTTAAGTTTTAGGTTGAATTTTGAAACCCTATGCGCGCGATAGGATTCTCGCAGGCCACCCATACGGGGCCTGCGAGAAGTCCTTATTCCCACAGGCGGGTTTAAGGTAGGGTGCAGGAAATCCGCACTGTGCGGTATACCCTACCTGCAAACGGCGCAGAGTCAAATTTTTTCATAATATTTTAGCCAATAAAACCAATTTTCTCACATCCCAGATTATTAATTATATTTATATGGTTGCCATGCAGGTTAATAGCTATCGCTATGGTGCTCGAATGGAGGGAACGAGAGCACGAAGAAGACAATGCCGCCGTCGAAAATCATCCTCAAACTATTACCGCTTTAAGAGATTGCGATCTCCTAAAGTATTTTCACATACCGGGCATGAGAGCCCAGGTTCGATTGTTGGAACATTTAGTCCGGATGTGGGATCCGGATCAGCAAGTTTTTAATGTCGGTGCTCACACCCAGACGACCGACATTGAGGATATCTACTTCCTGATTGGGTTGTCGAGACGGGGTTCTTATGTCATCTTGACTGGTAACCGAAGAGGGGGTTTAAAAATGAGCGAGTATTGCAGACAGTATTGCGTGCTTGAAGCCGAACGCCGGGACGGGAAGGTGGCCATTTGGGGAGTGACTGATATCACTCTCCGTACCATACTCCTCACCATAGCTCAGATGGCGGGAAGTGTTGCCCCGCATATGGCTCTACAGAGCTATTTTCAGTATGCTTTAGAGTGTGTCGAGCCCCGGGTCTTCAACTGGGCTGACGCAGTGTTACGCAACCTCAAGAAACAATTAACCAAATGCAGGCGTGGTAATCTAAAGCAGTTTGGTTATGGATTGTTGCTGGTGTCCTTCTTCTGCGAGAGGGTTCTAGTATACAGGCTTCAGGCAGATTGGGAGTTTTTGGGTCCCAGGGACCCACGGATGTTACGGTGGTGCCAGCTCATGACTAGACACGTGGCAGGACCGATCGTCAGATATGACGATCGCTTTTTCGACTGGCTCCAAGGCCAAGTTTTGATGATAGAGGATTATGCATATGCTGGCTTGGACTTTCGAGGTGATCCTGACCTTGCCCTTCTTGAAGACGCACAGTGGGGAAATATTGGTAAGAAGTACACCAACTTTTTAACTTTTTAGATGTTTTTGTATTTTCATTATATTAAATGTTTTTGGTTTTATGTTGTATCCGAAGACTAACACCAAAATCTTGTTGATAACACAGATGTTGGAGCCTATAGACCTGCTGGTAGTTCTCCTGTTCAGCGTCGAGGAGAGGCAGCAGTTCCAGTCCCCCAGTATGCCGAGGACTATCTTACAGTGGAGCAGAACTTAGAGGGCTTGATGGCCGATGTTCCAGAGATGCCTCTGGAGGAGATCCCACGACGCGATCAGCGTCACACCGTGGGATTTTTTACCTCTATGGGTCATTTGCTCCATAGAGTTGCTAGGACCTTAGCATTCTATCGTGAACATCATTAGTGATGTCACTTTTGTAGAAGCCAAGAGCTTCCATTTTTGATATTTTGGTCTTCGGACACATTTTGTAAAACAAACTTTGATCGTTATATATATATACATGGTTTCTACTGGCTTACTTTACATTGTGTACATTTTAATGTGTTTGATTTTATAAATTGTTCAAATGCCTGTCCAATACATAATTAGCTAAAGCATCTGTCAATGTATTAAGACTTCTCGGAATGTGTTGATATTCAATATGGTCAAAATATCATTCCAAGAGACGAATTCACAAATATACTCTTAATAAAGTAGGACTTCGAATCGAATATACATTACTGAGCTGTAGTACTACAAACTACGAGTCCAGTCGAACAACCAAATGACGAATTCCAAGAGAGATAGCATCAACCAATAATTCAACCACGGTGCTATACTCTGCGATATTGTTGGTTGCTCGGCCAAGACATATACCTCGTAGAGATATGAGTTTGTTTGTCGGGGCGTAGATTGCCCATACAGCGCAAGCTAGGTTCCGAGTACTATAGCTAGCACCGTCGGCGAAGCCAATATAAGGTAGAGAATACTCCGACATCTGGCAATCAAACACAACGTCACGTAAGGGCAGAGACCAGATAACGTCAAAAGGAAAAACTAAAGTAATCACACACACGCAGTATGATACATAAAATACAAGCACTCATGCACAAATAACTTATGCATAGTACTTCTTTAAGTATAACCCATTCCTGGGTTCACTCAAAGGTACCCCATCATAATCCACTAGTTCATAAGATCCCTTATCCAAAACTTTACTGACAATATAGGGACCACGCCACATAGGTTCAAATTTCCCAGCTCCAAGGACATCTTTATCTTGCTCATACAAAAGAGCAAGATCTCCTTCAGAGAACACACGAGGCTTGACATGCTTGTCATATTGTGCCTTAACACGTTTCTTTTGGGCCTCTATCACCAACGTGGCATCACGGCCAGTCTCGTCTAATCGCATCAGATACAACAGACGTTCCTCTTCTGCAGAAGTATTAGGCAAGAGTTCTACAACTAGCTTCAAAGACGGAATTTTGCATTCGATCGGTAGAATGGCTTCCATGCCATAAACTAAACGAAAGCCTGTAAATCCTGTGGCGGATTTAACAGATGTCCGATATGCCCACAATGCTGAAAACAACATCGTGTGCCAGTTAGTCTTATGTATGCCTATCATCTGTCGAATCATCGTTATAAGAACCTTGTTGATAGCTTTGACCTGGCCATTAGCCTGTGGATAATAAGGTGTTGAGATGTCATGACGAAGGCCCAACTTCTCGGTAAGTTCTGACATCATATAATTCCTAAAATGACTACCGTGATCGGTAACGATAGCCTGCGGGACACCAAAACAAGTGATGACATGGTTGAACAAAAATAGTGCTGCAGTCTTCCCAGTATTATCGAATGTCGGCATTTCCTCGGCCCACTTTGTGAAATAATCAACAGCTACAATAATATAGCCATGCCCCTCAGCCGAGTGAGGGTGACATGTCATAAAATCAATGCCCCATTTAGCAAAAGGACCTACTGAGACTACAGGATGAAGGGGAGAAAGATGCGACCGAATCTTCTGTTGATAGGTCTGGCAGGCATGACACTTTTGGACAGCAGTGATGCAGTCATGGAACAAAGATGGCCAAAAGTATCCTACACGTAAGATCTTCTGGGCAGTAGCATACCCAGACATATGACCACCACATGCTCTGGAATGGCAGTCATTCAAAGATTTCTCATATTCGTCAAAGGTTAAACAACACCGAAAGACAGAGTCAATGCCTCGATGGTAAAGAGTATCGTCGAGGATAATGTAATGGCGAGCCTGATAACGTATATGACGTCGTTCATTACTGGACAAAGTAGGCCTAAAAGTTTGAGTTTGGAGATATATAATGATATCTCCGTACCAAATGTCATCAATACTAATAAGGAAAATTGATTCGTCAGGTAACGAACCAACTGCTACACTTTCCGTAGAAGAGTGGGGGAAATCACAAATTAACTCAGCAAACACTAGCGATTTCTTCGACGTGGCACGATCGAATTCCAAGTCGAACTCCTGGAGAATGACTATCCATTTGGAGTACTTTTCCCCCAGCAATTGACGTGTCAATATGTGTTTCATGGGGTTACAATGTGAAATCACAGTAGTTTTTCTGGACAGAATATAATGACGAAATCGTTGGACTGCTTGAACAGTAGCCAAAGCCAGTTTCTCAACATGTTGGTACTTGACTTCCTTTGATGATAAACTTCTACTCAAGTAATATATAGCATGTTCATCGTGGTTATCATCCTCTTGAACAAGGACCATATCGATGGTATACTCGGACGCTGCTAAATAAAGAAAGTAATCCCTACTATAATCCGGAGGAAAAAGAAGAGGAGCTTTTGTAAGGGACAACTTTAAAGCCTCAAAAGCGTTGTTGGCAACTTTATCCCAAACAAACTCGGTACCTTTCTTTAAAAGACGTGTGAAACCACGAGTACTCTCGGCATAATTCAGGATGAACCAACGAAGAAAGTTTTCTTTCCCCTGCAAACTTTGTAACTGGCGCAGTGAAGAAGGAGGAAGATTGAGAATCGCCTCAACCTTAATCAGATCCACCCGGATCCCTTGACGTGAAATAAAGAAACCAAGAAGACGGCCAGACTCTATGCAAAAGACACACTTATGTGGATTTAGATGAATGCGATAGAACCGGCATCAAACGAAAATTGCTCGAAGATGATTAGGGTGATCGACTCGGCGTAAGGAATGAGCCGGCAAATCGTCCAAATAAGGTTGAACGATATGCTTTATGTCGTGGAAGGCATAAGACATTACACGTTGAAACGTGGCACCTGCGTTCTTCAAACCGAACGAAAGTTTTCTATAGAAAAAAGTACCCCAAGGACAAATAAACGCAGTTTTATGTTGGTCCTCAGGAGCGATGTTAATTTGGTTGTAACCGAAAAATCCATCCATGAGGGAAAAGATTTCGCTACCGGCACAGTCATCGATGATCTGGTCGATGAACGGGGTCGAAAAGTTGTCCATAGGACAGGCTTTATTAATATCTCGGTAATCAACACACACACGTATACTTCCGCCTTTCTTATCAATCGGTACGGGGTTGGAAACCCATTCTGTCAAAGCCACGGGGTAAATAAAACCAGCTTTCAGAAGTTTTTCAACTTCAAGTTTAATGGTTGCTGCTTTACGTGGATGGATAGGACGGAGGCGCTGTCGTACTGGTTTAACTCCAGGGTGCGTTTTGATCTTATGCACAACGATAGACGGGTCGATACCCGGCATATCTTCATAACTCCAGGCAAAAACATCACGAAATTCCTTAAATAACGCAATATAAGTTACAATTTCCTCTGGAGAACACGAAGCTCCAATATGAACATTCTCAACTATTCCAGGTTTCACTGAAATATCAATGGGAATCGTAGGGGAAATATTACTTAGGTACCCTTCTGCAAACACATCTCGTGTAGATCCGGGAACGGTCATCATGACAACAACGGTCGACGGAGTCGAAATCCGCTGGTAGTTTTCCAGAGTATGTTTTTCTAGAAATAGAACGGAACGATGATGCCCATCGTCCCAAGGCATATCGGCCATGATGGACATGATCATCTCATCAGTGGGAAAAACAACACGGAAAGGATCAGGAGACAACTCCTCCAGAGAGGATGTAGAAGATGTTGCCGACTGAATTGTGTGATAAGCAGACTCAATCGGACTTAACGGCATAACGTCGCCGAAACGAGCATGATCTCCAGGGTCAGGGACTATCCACGGGTCTAAAGACACCGGAAGTCCATAAGGAACAACGGAGATCATATTAATCGAAGCAACTGACGGGCGAAGAATATCGGGTGGTGGTGGTATGGGAAAAGTACCCATTAACGCAGAGTCTTTTAAGAGACCGACTCCAACATTCTCGTAACCCAGTAGGGTTTTAGCTATGAACGACATGTTCCCCGTGCGAGTATCTGAGTTAAAAAAGGCAAGTTGATCAACTGTAACAATTTTTCCCTGGTGAGGAAATCGTAAGACACGAAAAAGTGTTGATACAACAGCGCACATGGAATCTACCCAGCTACGACCAAGAAGAAGGTTATAATCTAAGGGAGAATCGAAAACCTCCACTTCAACTTGGATGGTCTTACCTTCGAGAGTGACAGGCAACGCGGAAAGAACGCCGTAAGGCTTAAAAACAGAGCCATTAAAGGCTTTCAGAGTATTCTGTGATTCCGTTAACAGAGGAGAGCCAATGGCTTTCCAACACGTAAGAGACATTACACACGTAGAGGCCCCCTCATCGACAACTGTCCAACAAATGCTTTTGTCAGCAACAATAACTTGTATCTGAAAATCTAGCTGAGCGGGCAACCTTGGAACATGTTCGTCCAAGTCAAAGACTATCAAGTTCGAATCTATAGGATCGATTCCACCTATGGCTTTCAACAGGGCCCTTCGTTGTGCCGGACAAGACTGAAGGACCTCAAGGGCAGACATCGCCGAAGGTGCTTGGGCCAGATCTTCCACTATACTGTAGTTCTGGGCCGCACGAGCGTGAGGATTGAATGCCGACTTGCGAACAACACATTTTGGGGGTCGTAGGACTGTATCAAGACTTGGTATTTCGAGATGAAGAGGACCGTTCGTAGGTGGATTCGGTGGAGAAGCTTGTACCAAATCAAGAGGTAAATCGTCAACCTTCTCCTTGGAAGGAGTATAGTCTTTAGCTCTAGTTGCAATTGCAAAGTCATTCTTCTTAGAATCACTGGAGCACATCAAAACATATGATGTGGAGGAAGTAGAAGGTTGGTCGTGGATGACCAACGAAGCCTGTTGCTGAGATGGGAAAGGTTGAGACAAGACAGCCGGTGTGGGTGGTTTCGGTGTTCCTTGAAGGAACTTAGAGACTTCGGCACGTCTAGGACAATCCTTTGTATAGTGATCGTCACTGCATATAAGACAAGGGTAGTGTGGTTTGCCTTTATCCCTCTCTTCAACAGGAGTATTTGTATTTGGTTCGGTTGCATTATTATTTTTACCCCCCTTATTCTTGCCTCTCCCTTTCTTTGATTTATCTTTCCGGTCGGTGTGGATTGAACAACGTTCACTTCCAAGGTTTTACCGGCGGGAGGAGCAGAAGACGGGGCATTCTGAACATTAGAAGCGGTGGGTTTAGGGGTTGTGGCTGAAACGGAATGTGAGTGGGTATGAGCAGTCCCAATCACACCATCAGTTGCATGCGAGGCAACTGGAGTAGATGAAGCGCTGGAAGTACCAGGACGGGGTAGGTCAGGCAAAAAATCATACAATGTTCCCGTTTGCGAATAAACGAGATCAAGATACTGAGCACGACTTATAGCCTGCTCCTCCATAACAACGCCACCCATGGTGATTTCTTTACGAATCTTGTTCACAAAAGATTTTGTGAACCACTCAGCCAATAACTGATCAGGGAGCTCAAGCTTGATGAGACGTCGTCGCCGTCTCCACTCATGAATATGATCCGAGATATGAGTTCCTTTAGATTGTTTAAAAGATGTTAAAATCTCAGTCCCAGTTTCATATCAGATCGGTAACTGGTAGTGTGTAATAAAAGCCATAGTCAATGTGTTAAAATCGGAGAAGAAACCTTGTGGCAGTTCAATGTACCACTTCGCAGTGGAGCCAGTAAGAGTTCTCTGAAAAAGACAAAGACGAATGGAGTCATCCATCAAAGAGTTAGAAGAACACCATAAGTGAAACGTCATGACATGATTGTTAGGGTCCTCTCCCGGCTTGCCATCAAATTTCATAATATCTGATGGGAGTTTGGCAGGGATGACAGGCCATTGAGGAGAGTGACGAATAGGATCATTGAGGATCCTAGACAAATCTAGCAAATCCAAGGTAGCAAGGAACGACAACTGTCGGTTTACCTGCGGGTACTGGTGGCTTTGGGGTGGAAGCCCCGTCGGCAAACCAGTAGGAGCGTAGGTAGACTGTCCATAAAGGGAAGCTCCAGGCTGATTCGGGGGTGGGTGGATAGGATAGTAACCCCAAGGATTATAACCTTGAGTCTGAGCAGGGACCTGGGGTTGAGTAGTTTGGTTCGAACCCCAGATAGGATTAGTTACCCCTGGGTAAGGTTGGCCAACTGTAGGGACAGGTTGCTGCCCCCCAGCATTCTGAGGAAATTTTTGCAAAAGGTAATTCCAATACTGGGCCAATGCAGGAGGTATATTTTGTCCAAAGGGTGAAGTTGGACCCCCTGCCGTAGGTACCATTCCCCCCGGAGGTAGTGTACCAACCGGAAGTTGTGTAGTAACAACATTGTGTCCAGGAAAAGGGAAAGGAAACGTACTACCCTGTCCACCAACAGGAATCTGTACATTTGGGGCAATAGTCAGGATAGTTGGAGCAATCGGGACAGTGCCAGCAGGATTAGGATTGCCAAAAAATTGAGGAGGGAGTGTTGGGATGAAACTGGGAATAGGATGCCCAGGAAACTGAGGACCACCTGGTGAACCAGCTGGAGTTTGTGGAGGTGTTGGATGAGGAACATTCAATGCAGGATTTAACGCGTGGTAACCAGGAGGTAAATTCGGGTTAACCTCAGGAGGTAGCTGGGTATTAATAGGGGCAATAGTAGTTGCCGGAATCTCGATTTGGACACTAGTATTGGCGAGATGGGCCATCTCAGGAGGAAGGACAAAACGATATGTGGTAGTCTCTGGTGCAGTCTCTGGTTCAAGAGACGCAGGGGGGTTGACGAATTCGTAAACAGGGGATTCAGTACCGAACAAGACTCGTCGAAAATTACCTGACCCGAAAGGATCTTGACCTACTACGCCGTGAGAAGGCCCAACGATTGACTCAGAAGATATGGCAAGAGTTTCTCCAAAAAGATGAAATCGTCCTAAAGGTCGTTCACCACGACGAATGCGGTAGTCCTCTATAGTATTAGTAATCCAAAAGTCAGCAAGAGGATCAGTGGATTCTACTTGTGGAGGAGGTGTAAAGAATTTT
>JASDQU010735633.1:219098-245494 GCA_032191745.1 Picea mariana | reverse complement strand
TGCTGCCAATGGATTTTACACTCCCTAACTCAAGATACTATTGTTTGTTTTTGAGCTTATGGAGAGTGTGTCTCTCTTCCTACTCCAAAGCACTAGCCTAGCTAATATGTTGGTGTAAAGAGCCCTAGAAAAAGTTACTAGATTGATTTTAAGATTACGCAATATTTCTTAAAGGTTGTTACTTACTCAAAGGCAACGGAAGTGAAACTCATGATGTGTGACTCTGACCCAAGTAATGCAAGGACAATGATGAAATATAATCTTTTCATTCCATGAATCCTAGTTATGGGAGAGAGAGAGAATTTTCCGAATCAATCTCAATACTACAATGCAAATGCAATGCTCAATTTCTTTTCAGATGTCAATGCAAGTAATCATGTATCAAATAACAATCTCTAAATGTCTTTTTCAATATTTCATTAAGCTCTAAAACTTGATTTTCAATGTTTTCAAAACGACAAAAACAAAAACTTGAAAGAAAACATATCGTTCACTTTCTAAGAAGAACTCTAAATGATGAGAAAAGAAAATCAAATCATGAAGAATCAACAAAAACAACCCAGCCACTTCTTTCAATGAAAGTAAAAACAAAACCAAACCAATGAGTCTTCCCAAAGCAAGAAAAAATTGTTCTTTCGAACCACCAAGCAAAAGAGAAAACCACAAGCACTTAACCTTCTACCAATCACTAGTTCTCAGCCACACAGACACATCTAACTCCAGAAATCAGAGAGACAGAAAATGCCAAACAGAGCCAAGAGAAGAAAGTCAAGTTACCAAAAGCAAAGAAGACCTAGAAACCCTAAATCTCTTCAAGCAAGCAAACTAAGCAAAAGATAAGTAAGCCAATGATCCAATAAGCCAAAAAGGCACAAATCAACTGTTCTGAGCAATTGACAGAGACAAGACTTGATTTCAAAAAATTTCAAGATTTTGCTCGCAAGCGAGCCTTGGACACAGTGCGAGAATATGATATTCTCGCAGGTCACTTCAATGCAGAATGCGAACTGTTTGCACTGGAATATACACGCAAGATGCGAACCTTCAAGGTTCTCGCAGGCTGTCAATAGGTACAGTGCGGGAATCCCTAAAACTAATGAAAATTTTGAAAGAGCAAGTAAAATTCAAACTGACTTATAGACCCAGAAGGTCCCTCAGGGTATCCTGAGGACTCAGACACTGACAAAACAGGAGAATAATCGAAATAGAGAAAATGGCCACAGAAAGTTCAAAAAACCAAAAATACAAAGGGATAAGTCCCCAGTGGAGTCGCCAATTTTGTTTAAGGATTAATCTGTAAGTGCAGACACGAACCGATCTCCCTAGATCCACCTGGATCTAGAACAAAACATAACAGAATACTACTCTTTCCCTAGATCTATCCTATTGAGTGAACTAAGAGATAAGGATCATAAGCATACCTTGTAAACTCTTTCCTAGGTCTATGTTGTTCCAAGCTTTGCTCCAATGCTCTTGCTCCATTCAGATCGCCACAGAACAAACCAATCGAAGTAAAGGAAGATTAATACATTCAATAGCTAGTCTATACATGTGATAAAGGAATCATGTAATAAAGTGACATCATCTTTATGGGAAAAGAACATATTACTGTATTGAATTAACTGAAAGTGAAACTTACAACCTGAGCCTTGATGTCGTAGGTCTCCTTTCGATGGCTCCTAGTTCTGACACACACACTTGCTCATGCATGAAGAAAATCAACCACTTGTGATGACCTTGTTGTAGTCTCTTGCCACTGTAGCATCAATCCTTCATACAAGCATTCAACAATTCTCCAATCAATCTCTTGCTAGCTTGCTGCTAAGTCTAATTAACCTTTTCCATGAGCTATCTCCTCAATATATAGGAGAAGATAATTTGGTTACTTGGATAGGAATTGATCCCAAGATATCTGGAAGACCAGTACTTGAACAACCATTCGTTAGCCAACTCATTCTTCTCGAAGATTCTCTTCTAGAAGGCTTGAGAACTTCATCTTTTTCCTCTTTAAAAACATGTTTGCACCCTGACCATGAGTACAGTGCGGATTATTCGCACCCTATCTTAATGCAGCCTGCGAGAATTAAGGATTCTCGCAGGCAGCTATATAGGCAGCCTGCGAACTTCTTGTAAAACATAGTTTCTGGAAGAAGACAAGTGAAACTTTTCTCAGGAAAGTATTCTTATGGAAGATCTTGATTCTTCATCATCATGACATCATCATAACATTATCACAATGACCAAAATTGTGGATAACAGAGGGACTGGGCACTCTTGAGAGAGGTGGTGAGAGATGAGGAGCCGACAATACATGGTGCTTTGGTAGCTTGTGGGTTGCTGAAGTTTTTTGAGTGCTCACTAGTGAGGGCACATGAGTACTTGCTGCAGTTCCTGATTTCGATGTGGAGTCCGGAGCTGCAGTGTTTCATTGTTCACGGTGAGCACCTAACATTATCTGTTGTAGAGGACATATAATTTTTGATTGGGCTCCCTTTTCAGGGGACCCTGCTACCTGCTGAGCTCGTGGTACCCGGGGATGGGCAGTTGGATGTCCTATCCTAGACCTATTGTTCAGGAGAGGACTACATGTCCAGCACTATGGTGAGGATTGGGGCGATGGATGCCCTGGTGTATCGATGTGTTGCATCGATGATTATGAGAGTGTATGGATCTCTCGCCACTCAACAGATCAGTGGAGGTCAACTGAGGATTATGTAGAGGGCACTGGGGGGTGAGCATTTTTCCTGGGGCTTGATGTTGCACACCAAGATGGTGGGGTAGCTCGACAGGTGTTGAGCTATTGACTCAGGGGAGTTTTACTTTGGGTCCATCTTGGTAGCATGGATTTTGAAGAGGGTTCCCATGTTGTGCTCGAGAGTTTTATTAGATGCCCCAGGTATGCGAGAGCCACGACTGAGGCGGTGGGAAACAATTCTAGTTCACCATAGTGGGGGGAAGGGTGGCCATTATTTTATGACCAAGGCTACACGGGTGTGGTGTCATATGCCACAGATCATACTCCAGTTCCCATCTAGTGGTGTGGATTTCCGGGATGAACCAGAGATGGTGATGCCCCTGGGAGAGGTGTTCGACCGTAGAGGTATGTGGATTTATTTGATGTTGTGATTTTTAGAGAGTATAGCATGTTCTTTTTGTATAGACAGATGTTGATGCTATCATTTTTTTGTTTTGTGTGCAGTTGTGGGACCTCACGGGCATGAGGTTGAGTTGGTCAGATCATCGGATCATAAAGGGCCTATGAGACCACCGTGAGGAGAGTCGCGAGCAGGGGAGAGACAAAGGCGAGATGAGGCTAGCGTGGGGCCTTCAGATGATGAGAGAGTAAGCACGAGACGTCTTTTTGATGATTCGGGCGCAGGACCTTCACATGCTCCTCCAGTGGGGGTCGGGGGAGAGTTTGAGGATATTCGTCGTCGTTTGGAGGCGGTACTATAGGGAGTGCTTGAGGGCATGTGGTCATGTATTCAGAATGATTGGGTCCTGGAACAGTGTGTCAACCTTTCGACAGAGTGGTGGACATTGATCCACAGAGAAGATGTAGAGGGTGCAGCTATGACTGGGTGACCTCCCCCAGGACCCGAGGGACCCCTAGCTGGTGGGGCACCTCCTCTCAAGAGAGGACCAGGTGGTGGAGCTTTAGAGGCACCATGAGTGCCCTTATATAGTTATTTCTGTATAGGCTTGCGATCCCATTTTGTATATGGGGCTGGGACACTGATTTTGTATTTATAGGGGTGAGGTGGTTCACCTACCTACGGATGTTGTATATGTACTATTTTTTGTAAACATTGATGGCACATTTGACCAATATATATATTTATATATATATATATATATATATATATATATATATATATGGATATACATTTTGGGATCTTTGTGATGTTCACATGTGTTGATGTTTTTTGGTTATGATGTCTAATTTATATGTTGTGATAGACTTTTGATGAAGTGTGTATGTGTAATGGTAACTTGATGGGATAAATGCCAATCTAACACTAGGTTAGCCATATTATCTGCTATTTGATTAAATTGCCTTGGAATATGTGTGAATGTGATTGAATCAAAATGTCGAGATAAAAGTCTAATTTGCATGTATTTGTGGAAAAGGCATGGATTGCATACATGGTACACATTGTTGAGTTGGAGGACGATGAGTTGGGAATCTAGTAAACCTCTAAGGTGACGAATATGGCGACGAATGGCCTCAAAAATGAGGCCAATGATGGTTGTGTATTCCTCTTTGTTGTTGGTAGCTGAGCCCAGGCATATGCCGCTGGAGTGGAGTAGTTCATGCAAGGGGGTATACAGGGCCCAAGTAGTCAAAGAGATATTTTGTGTCCAACGGCTAGCTCCGTCATCGTAACGTATGTGGAAGGCCGATGGAGGAGGCATAATGTATGATTTTCTGGACAGATGCATGGTTCGTAGAGTAGAAAAAGGTTTATTGGGCGCTAATGCACAAATGGAAAATGACCTTTTGGCATAGTGCGTGAAATGCGTTGAGAAACACAGTGCGTTTGGCGCACTTGCTCAGAATACGCGACTGTGGGTTTAAAAACCCGTGCACTTTCTGTTACACGACCATGAAATAAATTTCTAATGAAATTTTCTCAATTTATCTCTGAATTTAGCTTTTTGTAGGCAGGCATGGGCCATTCATGGTTCCTTCAAGTTAAATAAACCAAAATGAAGTGCTCAAACAACCTAAATGGGGGGGAAATTGATATCAATCCCCAGTGGATTCGCTAATCTGTTGCATCCCTTTCATCACCTAAATGAGAAAAATAAGGACGCTTACAAGTCCAGTTGGGTTAGCTGGACAAGACAGCAGTGAATGCAAGAGTTAGAAAAATCAAGCAAAAGAAATAAACAAAGAACTAATGCTAATAAAAATATAAGAAACTAAACTAGAGTGCATAAGGGAAATACAACAAAAATTAAACAGCATGCATGCCACCAATGTATAAGTTGTATTAGTGGGAAAACACCAAAGAGAAAGGGAGACTTATGGATCCCCTCTTCCTTCAAGGTAGGGATCTTGAACCCCCAATGATTGAGCTCTTCTTACAAGTAACAAACTAAAAGGAAATGGTGAAGAAATCCAAAGCCCATCCACTCAATAGGTGATGTGAATGGCTAAATGAAATGGTGCTTGTATGCTCTTGGTGAGAAAAGAGGATTCTCTAAGAGAATATAGGAATAATAACAATACAAATGAATTCCTTGAAAATATAGTGCACCCATGGCCTCTTTGTATAGCAAAGCTTTGAGTCATTATTCAACTAGTCTTTAGTGTGAACAAGGGGCTCTTTAGGGAACCCTTAGGTCTTTGACAAACCCCCCACTTGGATTCAGCTCATATTTGGGTGTCAAATCGACTTGGGAGATGAACCAGAAGTGGGTGGAAGGTCGACCAAAATCATAAATGCATCATTCTGAGGTGTGCGCAGCTTTTTTTGTCCATAGTCGTGAACCGGGCGCATATGCGCTTTTCCAAAATTATTCGACTGTCGCACGTGCACGCACTGCCTTTGTATCCTTAGCGCATGCTAATTTTTTAACCAGTTGTATAGTTTTGTTCCCTTTGGAAATGCATTTTCTAGGCCATGGATGAACTAATGGGTGTTTGAAGATGCTGGATTCCCGTAACCATTTGCGGACGAAATTCCAGTGATAACACCAACCATCACATGATTTGAAGTTTGTGGTTGTTTGTTACTTGGCTATCACATTCTTTGTTGTGGCAGATATTTATTCCTTGGTTGTCATGATTGATCATGTCTAAATCTTAAAGAATAATTCACAGCTTTGTTGCCAAAGTTAGAGTAGTAAAAACAATATCCATACAAAAAATATTTGTACCTAGAAAATGGTTGTCTTCTTTGAGCAGGTTGATTTCTTCCATGGTGATGATTTCCTTGAGCAGAGGGTGTATTATTTATTTGTTCTACAGATTCAGTTTTGGTAGCTTTTCCTTCACTCCTCCTTGGCGGTTGATTCTCTTCCTTTGTTTCTTCAGGTTTGTTGTTGTCAATGGTTGTATATTTGACAAACTTGATGGATTCTTTGTTGCTTGGTTGACCACTACTTGATCCCTCTTCATAACCCAAACCAGTTTTCAACTTTGAATTTATTTGTTCATTCAAAATGGAGGCTAATCCTTTTGAGGCTTTAATACTTGTCAGATTCTGATGATATATGGCCTGAAATTTCTCTAGATTTTTTCTGACAGTCACTACTTCAGCTTCCGATTTTTCACCTTTTGTTTCGGCTTCCTTTAATTGTTGTTTGAGGATGTCTTCAATCTTATTATATTCTTCTAACTTAACCTTCAATAGAGTAATTTATTCATATGGTTCATTGCATGTTTTCTCATACCTGAGCAGTAATTGTTTTTGTTTTCTTTTCTTTTCTCTGAGTCTATCAATCTCTTCCATGGCACTTAAAAGTTCTCCTTCAAGATCTAATACTGCTTCACAATCAACGAACTCACTTTATGTATCTTCAGTGTTTAAATCTTCTAAAGCTATTAGCATGATATCATTTATTTTATCTTCAATAGAAGATTCACTTCTTTCATCATCTGATGGATCATCATCATTGTTTACACAAAAGCTTTTCTTCTTAAAATTATTCTCTTTATAGACCTTCTTGTGTTTTTGCTTCTCTTCATCATCATATGTATGATCCTTTCTTTTGTGAGGAAAATTATATGAAAAATGACCTATCTTACCATAGTTGAAACATTTGAAGGGCAGTTTACCTTTGTATTTGCCTGATCCTTTCTTCAGTCTTCTCACAAAATTTTCTTCAATCTCATATATATCGGAGTATGTGTTTTTATCTACTTTAAGCGATGTCTCTCTTGTAGTGGATTTACCTTTGGTGATTCTCATTTCATAAGCAGTTAGGGTTCCAATAAGTTGATCTATTGTCAGCGTTTTGAGATCAGTTATTTCCTCTATAGAAGAGACCTTTGAGTTAAATCTATTAGGAAGAGATCTTAATATTTTATGGACTAGAAAATATTCATCTATCGTTTCACCTAGGCCTTTCATAGTGTTGACAAGTTCTTCTATACATAAGAAGTACCTACTGATAGTTTCATCTTTATCCATGTTTAACTGCTCAAATTTCAATCTGTGAGTCTGAAGTTTTACGTCTTTCACCTTTTCATTACCTTCATAACTATTTATCATCTTGTCCCACATAAATTTTGTTGAATCACAGTGCATGACTTTGACAAACTTGGCTTCAGCAAGTCCACTAAGGATGGAATTCATTGCTTTTGCATTAAAGATAAACTCCATCTTATCATATTTTGAGGTGAAGACTACATGATTCACATATCCCTTTTCAAAAACATCCCAAATATCAGCACCCAAAGACATTAAATGTGTTCTCATTTTTATTTTCTAGAAGGCAAAGTTTGTTCCATCAAACATAAGGGGTCTATTAGTTGAACTTGCATCATGACTAGTCATGTTCAAGCTTATGGATCTACCTTTGATCAAAGGCACCGAATCTGATACCAATTGTTGGAAATATAACTAAGAGAGGGGGGGGTGAATCGGTTATGTATATAAGCTTGAAACTTTTCCTGCTTTTTTATTCTTTCTAGATTATTATTTAATGTGTTGTTGATAACTCAAAATGTATAAATATACAATGATCAATCACATAGAATAAACAGAGACACTATTTTTCCTGAGGAAACCATCAAGGGTGAAAACCTCCTCTTCTTAGGATGTCAATCAAGATCCAACTTTCATGTACATCACAGTCTTTGAGATCCAACTCAAATATGAGGCTACAACCTCTGATAGCAAGCTACAAATTGCAGAGAGCACCGACTAGAAGGAAGCACCAACTCCCAGGTTTCTCTAGCACCCACCAGATGGAAGCACCGACTCCCCGAATATCTTCTAGCACCAACTAGAATTTATAGGACTACAATCCTCCCTATCACCACCCTACCACCCTGAATGAATCTTACAAAACTTTACTTAATTGCTTTATCTCTTATATGGTCTGTTACAGCTCCATGTCTCCTCTGCCTTCTTCAGATTCTATACTCTCTTCTACTTCATCATTCAGCTTCTATGCTCTACTCTTTTTCCTCTTATGCTCAACACTGTGTGTTTTTCAGCTTCTCTTCTACCTTTTATGCTATGTGTTTCCTCTGCATCCTCTTTTCTGTGCCATGGATATCCCCTTCAGATTATGCATTGCGTCTCGTCCTACCCACATGCATCACTCTCCAAGAGATACCCTGTCTCTTCTCTATTCTTCATGTCTTTCACACATCGAGTCATCTGCCTAATCATCATGCGAACTCTTCATCTTCTCTGTCCATTATGCAAGGTTCTTTGGCTTCTCTGGAAGTTATCCTAAGAATATTTTTCTTCTCTATCAGTCGAAATTATTCATCTTCTCTGGTAGTTACAACGAATCATTTTCTTGGCTTCTTTGGCTTCTAAGTCCCTTCCTTCATGTGACCTCTTGCGGTGACCATACACCTATTCAAAAGGTGCTTCATGTTCTTGGTCTAGTGAGTACTATCTCCCTATTATCTGATCTAACCTTGGGCGATTAAATTCACATGACCACGTGATTGCGGCACGAGCTCTCTTCTCATTAGCCCCCTATCACATGTGACATTAGGCTATGTCCTTGCATAAGAGAAAAATTATAGGCATTCCCAACCATGGTTTGGCATTAACCATTTTTCTCCCCACAATCTACCTCCAGCTGCCACGTACCCCGTCTCTGATACTGTGGTTTCAATTGCAGCCTGCCCTCAGAAAATTAACTTCGGAGCAACTTCTGATCCTACAATTAGCCATGATCATCGATATCGCGGTCTATAATAGATTCCCTCGATCAATGGCTCTGATATATTTTCTTTTCCTGCCTTATTTCCTCCGTCCACGTGTGATCCTTAGTCTCAACAACCAAGTGACATGTGGCCCTCCAAACCAACGAACCAGATCTATTTCGGATTTTTGGCTTTGGGAGTCTCAATTCTCAAACTCAGCTTTCTCCTGGAGCATTTCACCTGGAGTCCATGATATAACGATGCATGGTATTCTCGAATCAACAGTCACAATTCATTTGGGTATTCGTGGTTAGAAAATCTCAACTTTCCAACCTTTCAACCTTCCTTTGCTTTTTCCCGGAGCTAACAATCCATTGATGTGTGTCCCTTTCAAATCAACGATCACGATCCTTTCACGTATTCGGGGTTCAGAAATCTCAACTTTCCAACCTTTCAACCTTCCTTTGCCTTTTCCTGGAACTGTCAATCCACTGACGCGTGTCCCTTTCGGATCAATGGTCACGATCCTTTTGCATCTCCGGACTTCGTAATTCTCAAGTCTCAAGTGGAAATGCTTGAAGTGTGATTTCTCCAAAATATTAGATCAACTGACATGTACTCCCCTTGACAATTAACGATCGATATTTATCTTCAGTGATTTTCACGTTCTCCCCATCCACAAACTTTTGAAGTTGTGGATGTCACACCAACTGTCATCCTCAACGAATCACGATGGAAGACCCCAAACCATTTCGGAACTTTGGAACTTTGGGCAAGTGTTGGTGGTAAATATCCTGAAGTAAAACTCCTAGAGTAATGTCACTTACTTACATCACCTGATGATGTGTCATGAGCCTAATAGCTGCCACGTGTCACTCGGATTTGTTATTTGCACGTACCTGAAATACCAAATCAACTTGAAATTTTTCATTGTTTGATTGCGCCACATGTCCTTATTGACGTAGTCTTGCTGATGTGGATCCTCATTCACTTTAGAACTTTGGCCTTCGGGACTTCGGGTATTTCAACTTTTTAAGTTGCCAATTCTTCCGAAGTGAGAATCCCTGAATAGTAACCTCCTCACAACTTTTAGACCCAAACTAAATGTTGTTCATCGATCATGTTATTAGATTGATGGCTCGATCTTTCTGTGATGATTCTTTTCTAGCTTATCCTATCCTTCCACTTTAAAATTATCTGACGACTGACGTTTACTCTGACCCTCTGAACTTTGGGGATTTCAGATCTCAAACTGAAACTCTCGAAGTGATTTATCCGGAGCATAACCTCCTCACATATTTAGACCTAAAATGAATGGTGTTCTTTGATCAAGATCTTAGATCAACATATCTTTCTTATCCTGTCCTTCCACTTAAATAAATCTGACGACTGAAGGAAATTTAGATGATCGAATTCTCAATCATTTTTCCCCGCTTATCCTATCCTTCCATTAATTCAATCCGATGCTTTTTGGTCCTCTAGATCGGTGATCCAATGACCACTGTCGCTCTTCCTCCTGATCTTATGATCTCTATGACTTAGAAGGTTTTCTAAGAGTTCACGGGTCTCGATCTTTTCTCCTCTTGCGAGTCTATCTCTTGGACCTCTTCTGCACTTCTAGAAACCGCTATCTCTTCTAAGATTTCTTGTTTTCTGCACTCTCGAGGTTTGGTTCATTGTTATTCTTTCCATCAATGACAAGCACATTCTTCCTGTAAACATGCTAACAAAGGGGCCTTCTAAAAAATGACATCCATTAAAAAATCTACTAGATCATGGAGCTCATGGTGAAATCCTACCTGATTAAGAAGATAAGAAAAATCATGTGCAAACTTTGTTGCATTAATTATTTTCTATCCTTATGTTTTGAGCTAAAAGGTGCATAACTCAGGCTGGTAAAATCCTCCAAATCAGCTACCATTGGAATAAGGACAATTTTTCTTCACGTTGTTCCAACTGGTGTTTGGATTGTCTCTGCATATTTCTAGTTTCACGACTACTGCTAATTTCATTTGTCTACTTATTTGCTTCTATTCCAATTTCCTAGAAAAGTATATCACTTTGAAAAACATGGGAAATTGGTTGAGGAACGTGAGGAACAATTACTTCTTCAACAATTTCTTCACTACTAGCACTCTGATCTTTAAAATTGGCAGATATTTTATATAAAAGATACAATTCTATACAACATTCCTCATAAATAAAATCAACATAATACCTATGTTTGAAATAACCATTGAATGCAGTATGAAAATAGTTCAATGAATGAATGCTAACAATAGGGAGGGTTATACACCACTCACGAGCATGTTCTTCCAAATAAAATATGAACATTTTAATAAGAACATCCTCATGATCAATATTTATCCTATGAATACACTCATGAAAATCCAACAAGTGCTCACTAGGATGATCATGCTCATTTCCCCCAAACCTCAGAAGGCAAGGTTCCCATACTTCTCTATCAAGTACAAGATTTGGAAATCCAGATATACAAGAGAAGTCACAAAATGCATACCTTCGAGCCAGAATAGCTTCCATTGCATATGAAAATATGAACTATAAGTGTTGTAGGTAGATTGTTTCTTCATGGAGTGGAGTTGCCAAGTGAATGATGCAGTATCTGTTATGTGACTAGCCCTTGTTCACCATCAAAGATTGGCTCTGTTCTATTTCCATTCTTCTAGGGAAGCTTACTTCATTTCCATCCCCGACAACGACACCAAAAATGTTAGCACTGAGAGTTACATGTAGACTGCTATAAATGTAATCCCAGTACCCATCAGAGTGTGGAATATAAAATTTTGTGATAAATGGAAAATGGATGAAAAACTCAAAAAATAATGTCAATCACAGCTTACTTCATACAATATGCACCAACAAATAAAGATTTGAATAACTTTGATTAGGTTTTTACGAAATAAGATGAGAACGTGGAAGAATTAACAACAAAAATATAATATGCATATCATCTACATTAGGTAGTATGACACACATATAAGGAAGAACTCTCTGAAATAAGAAATTCTCATAATCAAAGAGGAAAATTATGATATATTTGCAAAAATATCACAACAGATCTTCTATTGCAACAAAGTTGCAATTCAATCAAATGAATCATTCAATGGAGTGTAATCAAAGTTAGACAACAATAAGATGATAAGGAACAAAACTTATTTCCATTATTCAAAGGATCTTAGGTCTGATACGTACAATAAAAAGTAACCTCTGCTACATAGACAATATCAAAAAGTATGAGTCTCTCTCACTCCATTCCCAACCCTTTCCTTATCAAAATCCACTTCCATATATAGTGAATCATCTCTATCTACCCTAAGGATGTCGAAACCAAAGAGTTACATAGGATCCTCCTCCATTTAGGAGTCTTGTTACAAAATATTCCAACAAAAACCTAACAAATTCCTATTTTTGGGATATTGTCTTTTGAGACATATGCCTTTTAAAACAGGTCATGCTGCTTGAAATGCAGATGGAACGCTTGTCCCTCATGTTCAACTAACTCCTAGGAGAGCATTCGAAACTTCCCTGATACCTGGCAGCCTCCAAACAAGGAGAATATTCAACAACTATGCAAAACATAGAGTTTGCAGCGCCAATTTGAAGCACACTGGTGTTTTAATTTTATCTTTCAAATGCTAAACTGGGTCAGGATGAATTTTGATCATCTGATTGATGCCATTATCATGCTCCTCCACAAAAAAATTTAGAAAAAACCACATCATCGTTTGGGATTTATGATCAATTATTTAGAACAAACTACTACAGGAAATGAGTTTGCAGCACCAGTATGCAATGCCAGTTCACAACGCCAATAGATGAGTCAGCCAAAACCCTTCTTTTAGTCTTTAAAACAGGATGAAAAACCTCATGGAGTACCTGGTAAACTTGGGCTTGATGTATATGCCATCAAAGTTGACCAAGTGTGCTTGCAAGCTATCTAACCTCCAATGTTCCTCCTTAACCAGTTCATAATGCCAACTCAAACATAACTCAAACTTTAGACCAAGGATAGACATAACCTTATTCATTTTGAAACCAAATCTAACTTTATGATTACAACTTAAAGACTCAAAACCTATGTCCTATAAACCTTATGACTCGAAAAACAAAACCAAGGTGAATTTTTTGACCCACACAATCTTATGTGTTAACATATTATTTTCCATTGTACTATTTACTCTTTTTGAATAGACTCTTCTACACTAAAAATTGTTATTATAAAAAGTTATTATCTCCAATGATAAGCATTCTATTGGCTTTAAAATTTAATGGATGCAAATCTTCCTATTGTTATTTTTGTCATTATTTTGTAAGTTGATTGCTATCAAATTTTAAATTACTTCATTAATTGTGGTTTTACTCAACATTGGGGGCATAATTTTATAAATATTTTCAAAAGAAATGATAAAAGTATGTAAACTAACAAACACTATTTTAGTTAAAAACCAAATTATTACAAAATCATGTTATAAATTTATTTTTTAATTATAAACCACATTTTTTGTTAATCTTTTTTTTAAATCTACCAAATAAATGAATACAATCTTAGTTTTTGAATCATCATGTTAACATATCCTCCAAAATGTTGTACTATTAAACATGCATATCAACCATATCATTACATCTAATTATATCAACATAAAAAGTATAATTTCATATCCCATTAAAATTTCAACTCGACATTTAACATTTTTCAGGATTTCACAATTGGAAATACTTAAAGAAGATGAAACATTTTTAAATATATGCAAAGACATATAAATATGTTCAAATAACAATTGTTCCATGCAATCACGAATAATTTGAAAGAAAAACACATTACACATTAAACTAACTATTAACCAACTAAAATTGTTCAAAGTTTGTTATAATTAACTTAACATTTCCTCTGTCAGAAGATGAATAAAAAAAAATATAATTAGCGAAATAAAGAATATAACAAAAAGATACAACAACAATATTAAAGATGAAATAAAACATGTACATATCACTCTTTTTTTTCATCACCCTCATTATCTTCCTCGCTTGGCATGATAACACTATTGTTCTCAAAAATATGTTTTGATCTATGGTTGTGTCTTAATACAAACCACCAATCCCTATCCAACACATCTGGATAAAAACAAACTTGGTTGCAGTGCTTTGGGAAAACATAAGGCTACTTAGCTTCATCCCACATTTTTTTAGAGTTGATACATATCATCCCACTATCATGATCTTCCTTTACATTATTTTGATCAAAGGTGTCCCACCACTTGCACCTAAAAATAACACATTGGAAAGAAGAGAAATCCACTCGAATGATCTCTTGTATCTTTCCAATGAAACCTAACTTCCCCGGTATGGTTTTTTGATCGCGGTGGCTAGCACAACTAGATTGGTCGAAATCGACTTCCACTCCACAGTCTTGTGTCATGTGTCCATCATCGAGATCCTCTGTGTGAAAATGATGTCCATATGCCCACATAGATGGGAAGAAATGCAACTATAAAAAAGTGAACAGTGTCAATATGTGTCTAATTACCTGACCATTAAAATGTAAAATAATATAGATGTACTTACAATTTAAATGTGCATTACGAAGTTAAAAATTATGTACACAAAAATATTATTACCAAGTTGCTGCAACCAATCTCTATGTTTAGTGCATCCTATTCTTCATGTGGGTAATGACCAGATGCACCATATTTATCTCTGACTTGGTCATCGATAAGGCATGCTTCTACCATTCAACCGTATGAATTCTTTCTTGTCACTTTCCCATTTCCCTCTCTTCTATTCGTACAATGTGACCCATGGTTGTGTGTCCTACGAATTGTAAATAATAAGTTTATTGATGGCATCAATTTATGAATTTGTTGATGTATTCATGAAATCAAACCAATATATAGTACATATAAGATCATGAAAATATACATTATGAAGTTCAGTGTGAATAGTTACTGTGTAGAAATTTGACAAATGACAAGTCACTTAATATTTATCAAGCGCCTTTTTCCATTCATTTGTACAATCTCCCCTTCTCTTTTGTCTTCATCCTTTTCATCATCCCAAATCACTGCACCCAGTGTGTTATCGATCTATTGGATGTACTCACTGGAATAATAGAAAGACTCATATACCCCTCTACCATAGAACCCTTGGTTTTTTCCCTTTGATGAACAAATCCTTTCAATTTATTCATGTACCTCTCTAAAAAAAATCCAACTACAGGAGACCACCCCGACTAATTCAACCTCATCTAATAGGTGAATTAGAAGATGAACCTACAAGTCCATGAAACTCGGCGGTAGTTCCTTCTCAAACATACAAACAATCTCAGTTATCTATTGATGCTACCATGGAATTCTAGCCATACGAATCTCCTTTGATGTGATCCAATGTACAAATCAACATAATTTAGATATGGCACTCCTTACGTCATGGGCGAATTCATGGTTCACACATCCATGCACAAGAAAAGGATAATGACACTACAAAGTAAACACACAATTTTTTTTAATTTTTTATCCCATGGGATAAAACTAAAAATTACAAATAATAAAATCATATTTTTGACATACACTATACCTTTAGAAGGTTCAAATGGTCATGTGATTTCAACCCTAACAAATGGTCTTGACACACAATGAATAAATGTCGTATGGAATACCCATATAAAAAAGGCACCTTCACACCCAATATAACTTCATTTTCCAAAAAAATTTCTTCTTTCTTCAAAATCCATGGGACATCACCTTCTTTGAAAGACCAAGAGGGACCAGCCTCTCCTCTACTTTCTTGTCTTGGCTAATGTTTCTTTTTAGCTTTTAAAGAAATAAGCTCTCTCCTCATAGCCAATGTGTCACTTTATTTCGATGATATGTGCCTCCATAAAGAAGATGAAATATTTTTAAATATATGCATGGGATCTAGTAAGCGGGCAATCTTAAGATGCTCCCAATAGAGGACCTCATAAAAGATAATCTTCCTTTTCATCCCAATGGGAAATTTCTCAACATAGGTGTCGAAGACTTTTGGATCATCGAACATAGGCTCCCCATTTGAATCAAAAATTTATGTAATCTCTTTCGCCTTCTCTCAGTCATATTCTCCAAGCCATTATGTTGGTGTCATTATCTTAGGCCTTTGGGTTCTCTCTCGTTTACCATTGAAAGAAAATGTTTCTCTTTTATAAGGTTATTCTTCTGGGAGGAATACCCTCGAGCAGTCATACACTGCATTTCACAGGTGGTTGGACCACCTAGCCTTCAGAGAAGGTCCAAAACATTTACATCCATGATATCCTTTACTTACAAGACCTCCAAAATTATTGTATACATAACAAGTTAGCGTTTAAGAATAGAATGTCAATCACAGTAAATTAAATATGCAAATAAATATTGTTACATATATAAACAAATAAATAAACATGTTAATTACCAAATAAAACTCCTAAGCCTGGATAATCGTGTGTGATGTAATCACATATTCCATACAACGTAAAACTCCTCTCTATTGCGATGTGATCCAGAATGGATCCAGGGACCAAAATGGGTCTAGGAAGGCATAAACTCAAAGTGCTCAGAATGGATTCAAAATTTATGTGTGCATAGGTCTTGTCGATACAAACCCAACGCAACTTGAACGGGCTGAAACATATGTCGTATGCGAAATATATCGCGGTCTATTCATTTTGCCAAACATGCAAAATTTTGATGACTGTATAGTCCGTACAATGATGATGTGGCAGTTGACAGTATAGGTCATACGACCATATAGTAATGTGGCAGGTGGAACAAATGTGGATGAGTCATTTTGTGACACATGGCACGGGCTGACATGGAAGGTACATGGGCATGCTAACTGAGCAGACAAGTAATCAAGTTATATGTTGACATGTGGCTCTTTGATGGCGAATAGCATGGTTCCACATGGACCAGTATTGGGCTTCCACGTGGCACCCCTCCATTGGATAGTTTGTTTGGAAAAAGTTGGTTGGACTCCACGAGTATCAAACCCATGACATCCAGTCTGGGTAGTGAGTGTTTTGGCAAGACCGGGCTACCAGCCCACCCACATTGGTACTTGTAAAATATAGTTTTAATAAATTATTTAAACTTTCTTTGTTGTAATTTGGGCGAAGAATAGGGTCGGGACTAGGCCCCAACCCTCGACGCACATCATACGATCGTTTACATATGAATCCTCCCTTATACTTTGGCATGCGTGGTTATTACATATGCACCAGTGCCCGTCATATTGGCATATGACTGTACCACATAACCTTTACACTAAATACTTGGCGCAGATATATGGGTGTTAGGCCTCGACCAATTTTTGAGAGAACATTGGTCATGTTTGACCATTTTGGGGACTTCGATAGAATGGTAGAAGATGGAGCGCACAGGCGGAGCTGAGATCGTGGGATCTCACTCGTTTTGCAGGATTTTTGGGTTATTATGGTTTATGTAACGGGTATGGGATATCGGCCCATGGGTTTACCCATGTTTAGGCCTTTTTGTAATGTATAAATAGATAGCTAAGCGATGTAAGAAGTAGTTGTTTGTAATCGTCTTAGTGCAAGAAAGGTGTAAGATGCTTTGTGCACAAACATTGTATGTAAGGCTTTGTGTTATTGAGGAGTTGGATCTGTGCCTTGAATTGGTTTTGGAGGAAGGTGGATCTAGTGCATTGTGCATAGATCACATGTCTAGTGCGAATCTAAGCTCTATGGCTTTGTTCACAGAAGCAGAAGAATGTAGAAAGCTTGAAGACTAATAAAGAAGAAGAAGAGTTGGTGGACGTAGGCCCACACTGGGGTGAACCACGTATATTCTGTGTTGATGTGCTTTGTGCAATGTTGTTCATGTTTTTTATGTATTTATCTATTTAGTGCGTTGATCTAGATGTATGATAGATAGATCTATGGATGCTTAGTGCTTATGTATGATGACCGCTAGATCTGAGTTGATGGTATGTGCTAAATGATTGGATGTGATTAATATTGATTATTACTATGATGATATGTAATAAGGGTTTAACCTGCGATGTGAATAAGGTTTAAGAACTAATGCATGTTATTGGCTAAGCGCTCTGTTAAGTTTTGTAATCACAAATTTGTGTCCCAGCTTGGTTGTAGACACCTGAGTCCTGCAACTCCCCCTGCCTCTACCTCAGGTGAGACTTCATCTTCTTTGAAGGTGTTGCTGAAAGGGCCAGTAGCTAGGTTTTTGTTGGTGCGTTGTTGAAGTGTTGAACCCCAGGTCTACCCCTGTGCCAACAAATGGTTCCGTTGTTGGGACCTGAAACTGTGATTGTTGGGAAATAAAGAAAAGAGAAATATATGTGCGTAGATTTGTTGTTGTATTGTGTAGTATTGTACTTGACTTGCAAATCTCTGTGCTAAGAAAGAAACCCGATCTGAAGAAAAGAGGTAAGATCTTAAAGCTTTGTGCTCTAGTAAAGGTAAGATAAGTGGAAAGTTTTTCTTCGAAAGTACGAATCTAGGTATGTTTGATAAATTTTGTCCTAGTCTGAAAACTAGGGCACAATTAGGAGAAAGAATGGATCTGAATAAATTTAATAGAGATAGTGAAAGATATGTTATTCCTATGCATAGAAAGAGTTTTTGGACTTACAAGTGGATGCAGGAACCTAGAAAGAATTTTTGCAGATTGCAAGCCCATCACTGTGATCCTAGTGCATAGTACAGGAAAGGTTGGGGATCATTTAAAAGAAAGAGAGGATTGTCACTGTGTTATAATTGTAGAAGATCATGACATATTGCTAAGGAATGCCCTGGTATAGGTCCTATTTGTCTTTGTTGTAAATCTATTGGTCACGAGGTTGAGGATTTCCCAAAGATGATTTCTAAAGTTGAAAAGATGAACATGAGACAAGAAAACTATAAATCAGGACAAGAGACTAAGGATATGTTAGAAAACCAGAAAGAATCAGAGACTATGTTATTACAGCTGAAAGAAACATTGAATGATCACAAAGACATCAGTTTAACCAAGATATTAAAAGAAAAGAAGTGCATAGAAACAAGAATAGGAGACTTCGACATAGACTGTGTATTGGATGAAGAAACACACGTGAATATTATGCCAGAAAGAACTTGGGAAATTTTTGGAAAGCCTGCTATGATACCTTCATTGAGAAAGATAGGCTTGTTTAAAGGAAAGATGATAACCCTATGTGGAAGATTTACTAATGTACCTATGATTTGAAGTCATTAAGTTTGTTGATAACAATGACCCTTTTTCTCTTTTGTTAGGAAAGACTTGGATTGAGAAGGAATAGATTAGAAGGAAAGTAGAGGAGGAAGCTACAACATAGAAAAAGCAAGAATTAAGGGACTTCATAGCCAGAAAAATAGCGCGACTAATAGAAGAACAAGAGGATAAGTAGAAGCAACAAAGGGCCAAACAATTAGTTGTCGAAGTTGAAAGAACATGAGAAGGATTAAAGAACCTGTCCATGTAGGAAAGAAGTGCATTCACCCCGGAAATAGTAAGAGAAGAGGTATTACCTTTGAACCCTTTGGAAGAACACTAGCAGTACGAAGTTACTACGCTAAGAGAAAGTAAGAATAAAAATGGAAAGAGGAATCTAGAGAATCAGATCATAGGAATGAAGGCAAGAAAGCTTAGTAAGAAGAAAACAAAGTTAGAAAAACTACAGGAAGTTCCAGAGAAGACTTCACAAAAGGCAAGCTTGCAGAACTTGAACCTCGTCGGAATAGCATAACCGTGTAGAATGGGACTTCACCACGATTAATCTATATGACTGTTGGAGGTGTCCCTACCATTAGGATGATGCTCCATAACATCTAGAAACACAGTTATTGATGGAAAGATCGTCATTGGACCGTTGAGACCGTGCCATAACGGATGGGGGGAAGAAGGAGACAAGCAAGAAAAAGGTGAAGTCACACTGCCAAAGGATCCCCTTAAAGAGGTTGAGACATCAAAAAAAAGGAAGTTTTGTCCATAGACACCCTCAACTAGAAAGAAGACCCGAGCCAATGAGCCTCAGTTGAAGAAAGTGCTCACAGTGGACGATGTAGATCTCATCCTCGCAGCCATAGAAGATGCTTCAGAAGATATCCTGCTGAGACATGAAGCAAAGCAAGAAACATTGTATGACAGAATAGAGAAGGAGCTCAGAGACATACAACAAGCCATCTACTCGAGCCACACAATGTCTATTACACACTTTCGTCATCAGAAATTGTAGAATTGGGGGATGAGCCCACCCAATTATGAAGGCTAGTAGATGCAATTGAGGCTCAACTTTGTCGAGTCCAAGAAGAAAAGGAGAAGGCCACAAAGGCATTGAAGCAAGAAAAGGAGGAGGCCTTAGAGAAACTTCGAGTTGCACAACAAGAGAAAGATGAAATTAGAGTGAAGTTTGAAGAGGACAAAGAAAAGACGCAGAAAGAAAAAGACTAGCTACTTGCAGAGAAGACTAGGGTTAAAGAGGTAGTGACTAGAGAAATTCGATTTGTGTTGGGCTTGGCGTAGGAGGAAGAAGAGCCCAATGATATGAAAGTGGGGAAGCTCGTTAAAGTGATTCAACAGCTTCAAGCAAGGTTCATGGAACTAGAAATCCAAGCAGTGTCGAGCACTCTGCATGAAGTGCACGATCAGAGGGAAGAAGCTGCCAGGAATGCAGTAGAAAGAATTAGGGCACTCACCTCAGAGTGTAAGAAATTAAGTGATCGAAGTGTGCAGACCTATGAGCTCCTTGCAAAAGATCCGGAGCTGAGGAAACTGGAGGCATAACTCTAGGAGGCGAAGCAAAAGACATCTAGCATACAAGAATAGTTGAATCTTCTTACTCTTGTTGAGAATATGAAGAGGTCGCAGTAGCAATGTCCAGTCCAGCAGTAGGTTACTTCTATCCATAGCAAGGTTATGGAAGTGACACAAAGACTCTAGCCGGTGCAGGATGAAGCCTGCATGATTTTTGAAGAAGTTGAAGGACAAGGCTCGCAGCTAGACCAATTGGTTGTGACAGTGGAACAATGCCTGGAAGGGCCTATTACTGAGCATGTTGTTCAAGATTTCACCGAGCAGGAGGCTCTAGCGAAGCAGCAAGACGAGGCAGCTTGAGCTAATCTCGAGGCCTTCGAAGCAGCCCTGCCCAAATATTAGTGACTCGGGATGAGTCACAGGTGTTTGTTGGGGGCCTGTTGGCTCTCGACCAAGTTTTGAGAGAACATTGGTTGTGTTTGACCATTTTTGGGACTTTGACAGGCTAGTCCAATATGGAGCACCCAGGCAGACCTGAGATCGCGGGATCTCACTCGTTTTGCGGGATTTTTGGGTTATTAGGGTTTACGTAACAGGTATGGGATGTCGAGCCATGGTTTTACCCATGTTTAGGCCTTTTTGTAATGTATAAATAGATAGCTAAGAGATGTAAGAGGTAGTTTCTTGTAATTAGCTTAGTGCAAGAAAGGTGTAAGTTGCTTTGTGCACAGACATTGTATGTAAGGATTTGTGCTATTGAGGAGTTGGCTCTATGCCTTGACTTGGTTTTGGAGGAAGGTGGATCTAGTGTGATGTGCGCAAATCACCTGTCCAGTGTCAAGATGAGCTATGTGGCTTTGTGCACAGGAGCATAAGAATGTAGAAATCTTGAAGACTAATAAAGAAGAAGAAGAGTTGGTGGACGTAGCCCCACACTGGGGTGAACCACGTATATCTTGTGTTGATGTGCTTTGTGCAATGTTTTTCATGTTGTTTATGTATTTATCTGTTTAGTGCGTTGATCTAGATGTATGATAGATAGATCTATGGATGCTTAGTTCTTATGTATGATGAATGCTAGATCTGAGTTGATTCTACCTGCTAAATGATTGGATGTGCTTAATCTTGATTATTACTGGATTGATCTGTAATAATAGTTTAACATGCGATGTGAATAAGTTTTAATAACTAATGCATGTTATTGGCTAATCTCTCTGTTAAGTGTTGTAATCACAGATATGTGTCCTAGCTTGGTTGTAGACACCTGAGTCCTGCAACCCCCCTACCTCTACCTCAAGTGAGACTTCATCTTCTTCGCAGATGTTGCCAAAAGGGCCAGTAGTTAGGGTTTTGTTGGTGTGTTTTTTAAGCATTGAACCCCAGGTCGACCCCTATGCCAACAATGGGGTTAGCACCCAGTCGACTAGATTAGCCCATCGACCAAGGCGCATAACCAAAGGTTCTAAAACAGGGGCTATAACCATATATGCGTATGGAGTATTGGTCCAGGACACATGGCCATAGCACACGACCAAAAACACAACAACGGAGGGGGCTAGCTGGCAGGTGTGGGTTTTTAGCCTGGTGCCCGACCACATGGGCCATATGACCTAGTCCTCTGCCAGGGAAAAGGTACCAACACCTTAAAAATGCGACAAAATCACCCAAGTTTCAGAAGCAGGTGCGTGCCAAGTTTTTTTAAACAGGAAATCACACAGAGCTGGGTTCAGAGGTCTATAGGTGCGTTTTTCATAATAAAGGACTGTAATTTTATTGGGGAAAACTCCCAAGAGTGTATTTTCTTCAAGTTTTGGCCAATCCAGGTGCAAGAAGAGCCAAGCTAGGGGGTTTTGAACATTTTGGAGCCATTGGATCCATCCATTTGGCATTTTGAACATTGCAAACTATTGTTTTTAATACTTTAATATTATGATGAGAATGAGACATTGAGGAGAGAAGGCCATTTCTAGGAGCTCCATTCATCTTTTTTCCATGGCGTCAGTTTTGATGGGTTCTTGAGATCTAGAAGGACACATCCAGATCAATTTGTAATCCATTTGGCGCTTTTATGATGTACTTTTGAATCTTTAAATAGAAATAAGAAATCCTCACCCACTAAGACAAGGGCCCAAAGATGTAGGTGAGATTGTTGAACTCTGTTATCAACTTTGTTGTTTATGGTTTGTTGTTTCTTTATGCGTATTTTCATATCTGTATATGTTATTATGGATGCCATGTTTCATCATTAATTATTACTCTTTCATCAGTTTCCTAAATGGTTAATGAACTCATGTTTTAAAGCTCAACCATAGTCTTAAAATATATTTTTGGATCAAGTGGTATCAAATCTAGTTGACGTTTGGTTTTTGAGTTCGCATGACTACCAGGAAAATGGCCTCTAAAGAGGGACTTTTTCAAGGTGAGAAGGATTTTTGAAAAACTCTCTTTTCCATGGCAGAGATGGTTAAAGTTTTGTATGAAGATTACTTATAACGAAAGAGATCGGTTCAAGGGAAATCTTCAAAGAATGACAAAAATGAAGAAGAATTGAAGGAATTGCCTTCTACATCCGATTTAGAAATCATCTATGAGGTATGCAATGGAAGTCATTAATCAATTTCACATTTTTCCCATCAAGATGGTTCTTTTGGTGCATTTGAGAAACATACAAGAGGTATAATTTTGAAATTGCTAACCAAGATGGGTTATGAAGGAAATGAGCTTGGAAATAAGGGCCAAGGTATCGTTAATCCCATAGAGGTTGTGGAAATACCTTGTTATTTAGGATTGGGATATGGAGAATAGGATATTGGAGAATGCTCCAAAACATTTGAAGCAAGTGATGCTTCAAATGACTAGCCTAAGTCATTGCGATATCAATTCACGAAAGGTGATGGTGATAGTGAATGCAAGTCATCTCCAAAGAAAAGTTAAGATAAGAAAGAAAGGTATAATGGTAATGGTTTTTCCAAATCTTTCTTTGATTATAAAAAACATAATCATGTAATCCAAAACTTGTGGAACATGTATCCTTGTACGTTTTGTCATTCACCCAAGCATTGTGTGGCCAAGTGTTGGAAGATACAATCTTTGTATAGGAAATTTATGTCGACCAGGAAGGAGACATGACATAAAGACTCAACTCCACAATGAAATAAAGAGAAGGGAAAACAATTTTGGATGTCTAAAACCAACTACACTTATTGCAACAAGGGTGGACATCAAAAGGCTAAATGTTGGAATATTAATCTGGAGCTTCGTCCAAAAAAGAACAAAAGGATTGTGAATGTACTCACGAAGGAAGAGGTAGTACCAGCGAAGCAATAAGAACAACATGAAGGAAAGAAACCATTCACTTGGTTTTGCGAGAAGCAGATGTCACATCTTCATTGTATTTTGCTTCCATTAATGTAATCACACATGTTGTAATGATGACCTGTTATAACATCATTTTGTACAACATAGTGTTTTGTTTTATCCTCATGAGTATGTAATCAGTAAGGTCGATTTTGTAACCTTTTGGAGGACCAAAAGGTATTAGTGGGGAGGCGTGATCTAGAATGGATCTAGGGACCAAAATGGGTCCAGGAAGGCCTAAAAATAAAAGTGCTCAAAATGGCTTCAAAACAGAAGTGTGCGTAGGCCTTGTTGATAGAAACCCAATGCAAATTGAACGGGCTCAAACAGATGTCGTATGTGAAAGATATCGTGGTCTGTTCATTTTTCCAAACATGCAAAATTTTGATGACTGTACAGTCTCTATAGTGTTGACATGGCAGCTGACTGTATAGGTCGTACAGTCGTATAGTGACATGGTAGTGAGTTGGCATGCTGATGTGGACAAGTGCACTGACTAGGAAAATGGAGGATACATGGATGAGTCATTTTGTGACACGTGGCACCACTACAAGGGTGACACGTGGCACGAGATGACATGGCAAGTACATGGGCATGCTGACTGGGAAGACAGGTGGTTGAGCTATCACTTGACATGTGGATCTTTGATGGTGAATAGCATGGTGCCACGTGGCCCAATCTCGGGCTTCCACGTGGCACCCCTCCATTGGATAGTTTGTTTGGAAAAAGTTGTTTGGACTCCATGAGAGTCGAACCTGTGACCTCCGGTCTAGGTGGCGAGCGTTTTGGCAGGGCTAGGCTACTAGCCTGCCCACATTGGTTCTTGTAAACTATAGTTTAAATAAATTATTTAAACTTTCTTTGTTGTAATTTGGGCAGAGAATAGGGTCGGGGCTAGGCCCCAACCCCCGATGCACACCATACGATCGTATACATATGAATCCTCCCTTATACTTTGGCATGCATGGTTATTCCATATGCCCCAGCCCGTGGCATATTGGCATATGACTATACCACATAAAATCTACACTAAAAACTTGGTGCGGATATACGGGGTTAGCGTGCGATCAGTCGGGCTAGCCCGCCGACCAAGGAACATAACCAAAGGCTCAAAAATAGGGGCTATAAAAATATATGTATGTGGTGTATTGAGCTAGGACACATGGCCATAGCACATTACCAGCAACATGGAAATGGAGGGGCCTAGTCGGCGGGTGTGGGCTTTTAGCCGATGCCCGTCTTTTGGGTATGTGTTATATTCTTTGCACGAGTAGTAGTGTTTGAGCATCTGTGATGGGTGCGTAGGGGGGTTAGAGGGGGGTGCAGGGGGGCGGGGCCCCCCATGCAGGGGTTCAGGGGTAGCACCCCCGAATTTTGTTTTCGCACCGAGACGACATATTTCTGGGACCACATGATATTTAGGTGGTTTTTTGGCACATGGTTTTCTATTTCCGGTTAAGGAATTAGGGTTTTGGACTAATGCAAGTCATTGGGTTAGGGTTTTGGATGCCGCTGGATCCTATATGTATATTTTATTGTAAACAATGTAACACAATGTATGAATATAATATATGCTGGTTTTCCCGGTTTGGGTTTCCAGGTAAAAAATCTCTATGTAATGTTTGTATTTGCCATTGTATCCTTTTTGTTATTTTCTGAATATCAGTTTGTAGTAGATATTGTACAAGGTTAGATTTTACATTTGGTATCAGAGCTTTATTGGCTTCGGGGGGATGCCTTTGTCGTCAAGGGTTTGGCTCGGGACTGTGATAAGCCTTGTTACAGTGGGAGATCGAGAAGTTTAATGGTGAAAAGAAATGGAAAGCAATTTGAAGATGGAGATCGAGAAGTTTAATGGGAAAATCTTTGAGCTGTGGAAGCTCAAGATAGAAGATCTTTTGGTGGATAGAGATTAGTGGATCATGGTAGATCCAGGTATGGCACCTACAGTAACTTCTGCAGATGACTGGAAAAAGACGGATCAGAAGGAAAAGAGAACAATTCAACTGTGTCTCTCCGATTCAGTATTACTAAATGTGTCAGAGGAAGATACAACCAAGCATTTATGGGAAAAGTTGGGGAAGTTGTATCAGTCTAAGTCCCTGGTAAATAAACTATTCCTGAGAAAGAAGCTGTATAACTTGAGGATGAGAGATGGAGACTCGGTGGTAGAGCATTTGAATGCCTTCAATATTGTGGTAAGTCAGTTAGTATCTGTTGATATTAAAATTTCAGATGAAGATAAATGTATCATTTTGTTGTTTTCTTTACCAGACTCGTGGGATAGTCTGGTTGTGGCCATAGGTAGTAATACAACTTCTTTGAAGTTTGAAGAAGTGGTCTCATCCTTGTTGTCGGAGGAGATGAGACGAAAGAATATAGAAGGACATAGCACAAACGCATTATTTGCAAGAGGACGTTCCCAGGAAAGAAAT
>JASDQU010735633.1:75720-203466 GCA_032191745.1 Picea mariana | reverse complement strand
AGGATCACTGTGTGTATTCTAAATTAAATGGTGATCATTTGATTTATTTGGTCTTGTATGTGGATGACATGTTGCTGATAGGAAACAACAAGGAGATTATCCAGGATGTGAAAACTCAGTTGTCCTCTAAATTCGACATGAAGGATCTTGGTGCTTCAAATTTCATTTTGGGCATAGAAATTAAAAGAGATTGAAAAAGGAGGAAACTCTGGTTAAATCAGAGAAAATATGTCGAGACAATATTGCAGAGGTTTAATATGCATGAATGTAAACCAGTCAAGGTTCCTATTCCTGTTGGTGTAAAGTTATCTGTGGATCAATGTCCTAAGACACATGAAGAAGAGGAGGACATGTCTCATGTTCCATATGCGAGTGCAGTTGGCAGTTTGATGTATGCAATGGTCTGTACTAGACCGGACATTGCACATGCAGTGGGAGTTTTGAGCAGGTATATGTCAAAACCAGGGAAGGAACATTGGACAGCAGTAAAAAGGGTTTTCAGGTATTTGTGTGGCACTGCTAGCTATGGATTGTGCTACGAAGGAAGACTGGGATTGGACAGAGTGGTCGATATACATGGCTTTGTGGATGCAGACTGGGCTGGAGATTTGTATCGTAGGAGATCTACAAGCGGGTATGTGTTTAACCTGTTTGGAGGAGCAATAAGTTGGATGAGCAAAAGATAGGCTGTAGTGGCACTTTCAACTATAGAATCTGAATACATGGCAGCCACTCATGCAAGTAAGGAAACAGTATGGTTACAAATATTGTGTTCAGGTATTGGGTTGGTACAAGAAGCTGTAAGGATAGAGTGTGGCAATCAGAGTGCAATTTTCTTGGTGAAGAACCCTTCTTATCATTCAAAGACAAAGCACATTGATGTTCAATATCACTTTGTGAGAGACATGATTGAAGAAAAGAAACTATCACTGATGAAGGTGGACACTTTGAAGAATGTTTCAAATTCATTAAAAAAATATATGAGCATTGAGAATTTCTCTTGGTGTAGAGGATCCATGGGCATTGTTGCCCTGGATTGTTGACTATGTAACCCTGTAACCCCCTGTGTGCAAAGAAAACAACAAGTGGGAGAATGTTGGGTATGTGTTATATTCTTTTCACGAGTAGTAGTGTCTGAGCGTCTGTGTCGGGTGTGTAGGGGGGTTAGAGGGGGGGGTGCAAGGGGGTGGAGCCCCCCGCTCGAGGGTTCTGGGGCAGCACCCCCGAAAAAAAATTTCGCACCGGGACGACATATTTCCGGGACCACGTGATATTTAGGTGGTTTTTCGGCACATGGTTTTTTGCCGATGGTTTTCTATTTCCGGTTAAGGAATTAGGGTTTTGGACTAATCCAGGTCATTGGGTTAGGGTTTTGGATGCCGCTGGCTCCTATATGTATATTGTATTGTAAACAATGTAACACAATGTATGAATATAATATATGTTGGTTTTCCCAGTTTGGGTTTCTAGGTGAAAAATCTCTGTGTAATGTTTGTATTTGCCATTGTATCCTTTTTGTTCTTTTCTGAATATCAGTTTGCAGTAGATATTGTACAAGGTTAGAATTTACACCGGCCACATGGACCATATGACCTAGTCCTCCACCAGGGAAAAGGTGCCAACACCTTAACGGTATGACAAAATCATTCAAGTTTCGGAAACAGGTGTGTGCCAAGTTTTTTTTAATGGGAAAGCACATAGAGTTGGTTTTAGAGTTCTGTAGGTGCATTTTGCAGAACAAAGGACTGCAAGTTTATTGGGGAAAAATCCCAGGGGTGTATTTTCTTCAATTTTTGGCCAATCCAGGTGCAGGAAGATCCCAACTAGGGGTTTTTGAACATTCTGGAGCCATTGGAGCCATCCATTTGGCATTTTGAATATTGAAAAGTACCTTTTTTAATACTTTGATTTTATGATGAGAATGAGCCATTGAGGAGAGAAAGCCATTTCTGGGAGCTTCGTTCATCTGTTTTTAGTGCCGTGAGTTTTGATGGGTTCTTGAGATCTAAGAAAAAAAAAACAGATCAGTTTGTAATACATTTGGCACTTTTATGATATAATTTTGAAGCTTTGAACAAAAATAAGAAATCCTCACCCACTGAGATAAAGGCCCGGAGACATAGGCGAGATTACCCAACTCCGTTATCAACTTTGTTGTTTATTTATGCTTATTTCCAGATCTGTATATGTTATTATGGATGCCATGTTTCATCATTAATTATTCCTTTTTCATCAATTTCCTAAATGGTTAATGAACTCATGTTTTAAAACTCAACCATAGTCTTAAAAGATCTTTTCGGATCACGATGGGTCTTGATACATCATATACATGTATCCCTTCCCATAATTCCTTCAATTCATCTACCAATGGTTATAGGTAGAAATCCATATTATTCACTTGTCTTCTACCAGGGACTATAAGAGCCAACATAAGATGTTCATTCTTCATGAACAACCATGGGGGGATACTATTATTGATTACTACTATAGGCAAAAAAGAATAGTTGGTGTTTTGGAGGGAATGTGGGTTCACGCCATCCATTGCTATGTTGAGTTGTAGACTTCGTACTTCATCCTTCAAGATTTTTGGCCATGTATTCTCTATATGCTTCATGGCTATTGAATATATTGGGATTCACATAAATCCTAACTCACTTCTGTGTGAGGCATTCCAAGCATGCAATATAGTTAATTCTTTGTAACGAAAGAGCCTTTGAATCCTCGGGATTATAGGCATGTGTCTCAATATCATATGAGGAGGACCATGCAATTTACCATTTTTGTTTGATTTATGGTACATGTCATGCCCACATTTTAGACATATATTTTTGTCTAGATATTATCCTCTATATAGAATACAATCATTCAGACATGCATGATATGATATATACTCAACACCCAACATTTTCAAAAACTGCTTTTCCTCTTCGCAGCTACTAGGAAAAACATTATCACTAGGAAGAACCTTATCTTTCAATATATTGTAGTTAGTGGGCAATAGAAATGTACAAGATCATTTAACATTTATAAAAGAAACCATTTCTAATGTTGATTGTGTGACAAGATTTCTCAAAATTAATATAAGGCACTTGTTGGTCAATTACCTCAATATTGTCGAGAAATATGTGTTTGACATGCCAAACTTTTCTTTCACATTGTACAATCACATTGTTGTCCCAATATGGGTAGACTTTGAATGAGAACTAGGTCCAAAGAGAGGGGTGGTTGTTACAACAAATTTTGCCTCACCCCATGCAACTTTCTTGGATGGCCTTTCCATTTCCTTATGCAGAATTGAAGTCCCCTTTTGTACCTTCCAGAGCCAAAAAAGAACATTTTTCCACATGTACGCGCCCTATCAATTAGACAACAAGGTATATGCAGGTTGCTCCACTATAGCCCACATACGTCGGGTTTGGTGCTCAAAATTAAACATTGTGTTGGGTTTCCATGCCATGTCACGAGATCCATGATCCTTAATCTTCCACATACTGGAAAATATTTGACTCAGCCCTTCAATTCCATTTGAAGGATATAAATTGAGACACATCCAAGCCTTGGAAAGGAGGAGAGAATTCAACTTTGAGAGATAATATACTCTAGAGAAATTTCACTTCATATTGAGTCTCCATTCCTTTATCCTTGAAAGTACGAATTCATTGTTCATCCCCCAAGCTCTTCCTTCTTTGTGATGGAGACCCTCATTGTCTCCTTTACATGAGATTACCTTTGGTGGAGGATTGAAGTGGTGGAGGCCCAGCTAGAGGGACTTAGTTTCTCGGTTATAAGATGTCTCATTATAGAAGTTTGTCACCTATATACTTTTGTTGATTATTTTAATAGAAATACTCTTTTCTCATCCAATTGATATCTTACAAATATTTGAATTAGTGTACCATGGGCATATTTGTCATGTATGTTAATGGATTATGTTAATATATATGCTAACATTATATATTATCACCATATGCTTGTGTATATTGGTTTTTGAGGACAAGGTGTAGGTATAAATCTTTGATTTGCGGGCTCAACGGTGGTCTTCATCAAATGTCTGGGTGAGGTAAGCTCTTGTCCTTGTCTTGTTAGCATTTCATTTATATAATATACTTGGGATTAGAGTTTATTTTTGCATGTCATTATGTTTGTTGTGGTTTACCCCATGCCATAGAGATATTTTCCTCGTAACCAAATTGGTGACCATACTGGCGATTCATCTTCTGTTTTGGGGTTTGGAGTGTTTTTCTCCTTGGATTTCTCTCTGTTAGCTTGAGTTTCCTTGTCGCCTAATTTCCTGACAACTTATTTTTACTTTGTATCTGATTTTCTTGGCTTAATCCTTGCCCTAGCAGTGTTTTACTATATATACACAGTTTTTCCCTTGACAGACATGTACATACGCGAGTTGTCCTTCTGTGGGGCATGTACATACACGATTTTTTCTCAAACACTAGCATACATCAACTCTTTAGGCTTCCTGGTTGAGCTTGGTGTTTGTTGGGTGAGTTTGGTTAGTTGTTGAGTCTTCTTGGGTCTCTGTCCTAACTATTAAGTGCTGACAGAGTGATAGGAAACCTTCTTATTATTGAATTTTCTGGTGGTATTCTTTCTTATCATCTTTTTCATTGGTTTTCCTTGCACATTTGTATGAGTGTTCGCTTCTTGGTATCGTTCTTGGCTTGTCTCTTTTTTCTTGCAGTAGGGTCTCTATGTGAAGTTGTCATTTATTCCTTGCATTTTCTTTTCTTTATATCGAAAATACAAAAAAAATTGCTCATTTTTCATTATGGAATTTGCAATTTTGATTACTTAGTCTTGATTTTGACACATGTGGAAGGATTGAATTTCATTGAAATTGTAGAAATTACATTGAAAGTTGCATTTAGAAGCTTACTAACTCTTGAGAATTTAAGATTAGGAATTAGTAGTTTTTTTTACATTCTCTTCTTTTATATGCTAAGTTGTAATACCATTAGTTTCACAACCACACCTCTTGAGTAAACAAAATCCATTAAAATTAATGTTGATTAACTAAAATTGATTAGAAACGATTTTATTTTTAGGGTACAAAAACAAGTATAAGACATGGGGCATTGGAATAGGATTTTGTGAGTAAACTTCTCCAAGGTTATTAAACTAAACATATGTGTCTCAATAGAGAGTGGTGAAACCCATTATGTAATTAGTGGCATCAAGAGGCTCTTCTCACACTAGAGTTAAGCAAGAGGTTGCATGAATTTGGTTGTAGAGATAGCCCTCTAATACCTTCTTAGCATTAGAGATATTTTTGTGGTTCTATTCGTATTTTGGGGTCTTGCTAGTAGCTTTACCTTTGTGAGAGGCAGTGATTTCAAGATGTCAGGCTTTGTTACCCTGCCTATACAGTGGACCATAATTATGACTATTCATTTGTGCATTGGTTATATTGTGGTGACTCTAGTTTCTTGACATAGGTAGCCACATAAGTTACTTCTAGGGGTTATTCTGTGCACACACTGAGTCAGATAAGGGCGAACAACACACGGCCTTTATGGAGGATTACCTTTCCAAGGGGATCTAACTGAATGCATTCTTAATCCCAGGAGGGCCCTTATAAATGATTCTGATACCTCAAATATTTTGAAGGGAGTCTCAGACCCCTCTTGGGCGAACAATACCTACTATAGTGAGGGAGGCCCCTTTTCGGATACTATATCATGTTTGTGTGCATTTGGCCTTTTTTCTTTATTTTGGTGTGCTCTTTGATAATTAGTTGGCCCTAGGATTTGGTTTCACATCTTGAGTCTTTAGTCATCATGGAGCAAGACCAGCCTCCTCACAGGTCTCGTCGTTTGTTGAATTTACCACTGCATTTTGAGTCTTTACCAAAGTTTCCTTCCAAAAGGAATAAATTTAATAAACTTGGTACGTATATCTCCACCTCCAATACTTTTGATTATCCATTTATCAGTACTGAGTCAAATTTATCAGTACTGAGTCAAATTCGAATGACATAGGGAGTCCCTGAACTCCTATACCTTCTATTATTAGTGGGATCCCTTCGACTCCTTCATCTGTGACGATTGGAGTGTCGTAGATTCCCATCCCTATTGCTACCCAGCTTGTGGTTTCTACTCGACCCATAGAAAGGAACCCTTTTGGGTATCTTTCTGGTACGCCAAGATAAAATTATCACTCCATGCCTTCAATCTCTAACCCTTTTTCTTTTGGTATGCCTAATTTAGCATTGAAAATTTCATCCTCTATTCCAACAACTAATGCAAATCATAGTTTTGGACCAAGCGGCATGGCTCCTCCGCATGATCCTCTCTCATTTGGTGGAGGTCATATTCCCCAAATGAATCCTACGGTTGGAGGCCATCCTCCTTTTTCTTCCAGGTCTAATCCTCGTCACAATGATCCTAGATGGAGTACTCAACCAGGCAGACATGTTACTTCCCATATTTCATCCTTTCCCTCTCCTCCATCCATGTTGATTCTGACAAACACATTTTTTATGAAAAATCACCCTCTGTTCTCCAGAGTTCCATCCAGAGGGAGTCAGTTTCACGATATCGGAAACCCCCATCCTAGCACTCCTCTAACTAGGGGCAGTGTCTATAACCCTCATTATGTCACCTCCATGGGTATGGTTCCCATACAAAATCTTATAAATCATTTTGGAGGATTATATTACCCTACCTAATAGGGCCATGGTATATACCAAAACCCATGATAGCATGCAATCCCTCAACACCAATCTTTCCTGGGAGAATGGGCTCAAATGTCACAACCCCGGCTCCCTTTTTTGGCCATGCTTAATCTACTATATTTGTTGAAATTAATGAATGAACCAGTGTTTCATGACCTTTCATGGACCCCCATCCCCACAAAACTTCTTTCGGACATTCCAAAATTTGAAGCAAATAGTGGCGAGGATCTGGGTGATCATGTTACTACTTTTCATCTTTGGTTCTCATCCAACTCCCTTAATGATGATTCTATTCATTTGAGACTATTTCAATGCACCCTCGTAGTGGTCGTCGCTAAGTGGTACATTGATCTACTGAGGGGAACATACATAAACTTTAATCATAGGATTTTGGACTTTCTCAACCACTTCCAGTTGTTGGTTCATTACGATGTCAACATAGAAATTTTGTGGGACTTTCTCCAAGACAAGGCCACAAATATATCATACCATATCAAAGAGTGGCATAGACGAAAGAGGTTGATTAAAGCCTACATTCCTCCATATTTTATGTTGGAGTGGTTCCTTAAGTCCCTATTTCCTTATATTTCAAAGGGTGTTTCTACATCTGGAGTAACATTTGAGGAAAAAGATATTTTCAAATCCCAACAACTGGACCTCATATACGCTCAGTATGGGATGTTGTATGAAATTATTCTTGACACGTCACAGTCGAATTATGACCCTAAACAAAATCTTGGGCCTCATGTCGATGGCATCATAGCCTCTACAAATGCTAAGTCTACAGACTTGGTGACAAACCCATTGAAGATTTGTCTCTAAGCCAGCATGTAGCATGACAAGCTTCGAATTCATCCTCCACTCCCACTCAATAAACAGGTGTGCATTCTATACAGTCATTGGCCAACCCAAATGGTAACCAACAACCAAGAGGGAATAGAAGGAAAGGATGAGACAATAATTGTAAGGGTGGGAAAAATAATAACAAATCCAAGGACAACACTAACAATGATAGATTAACTAATAATGTTGGTGAGGGAAAGAAAGAAAAATGCAAGGCGAAGTTTCATTGTAAACTTTGTAAAGATGATCACCTTAGACATATATGCCCCAAAATCGAGGAAGCCTCGAGGATCTTATCACAACCACCCAATGTGCTGACCAATCCATTTCCACATAAATAACACATGGCTTCGGGGTCCTCCAACATCGGAAATGCGTCGAGCGAGAGTCAAAACCCCTTAACACATGAAGGTGACCATCTATGTGTTAATATGGTCAAGTCTCATATTGATGTAGCCAATCGATCTCATGATTATGGTTCTTCATAGACTGTTACAGGTCCAGAATATCCCCCTCCTTCGGAAACATCCTTGCAAATAGAAAATATGGAACCTCCACCTTGTATTCCAAAAGGAGTACTAAAATGTTCTTCTCATGATCCTAATGCCAAAGCTACCCAGAATTATTCAATTTTCAAATATCTAGGTCAAACCCCTTGTGCGATGTCATCTTTGGAGGTGATCCAGATGTGTCCTTCATAGAGGAATGCCTTGTTATCTACTTTAGGATATCTAGACCCATGTGGCTCGAAGGTTATTAAGTTTGATGTAACGGATTTTAAGCCTCACTTACCTTACCACGTGGCCTTTCAAATCCATGTGGAGTACAGTAATTGATGAAGGTTTTGCAATGTACGTGATGTCCCTAACATGTTGGAAAGATATTGGCTCTCTGACTCTATCAAAATCTATGTTTATGTTGACCGCATTTAATGGGCATTCATTTCGACCCCATAGCATTCTTCCAGATTTTCTGGTCCAGTTAGGCGGAAAGGCAGTGGAGGTTGATGTCGAGGTGGTGGATGTGCCCCTTGACTATAATTTACTACTAGGGCATAATTGCACTTATTCCATGACCGAGGTCGTATCATCTGTTTTCCGCACTTTATGTTTTCCTCGCGGAGGGAAAATAGTAACGATTGATCAAATGTCCTTTGCGCATGCTAGTATGAATGCATCATTTGGACCTTCATTCCTAGTGATTGAAAATTCTCGGCAACAAACCGAAGATGTTAGTGTCGAAATGTATTCCTCTGTCATGGATAGATTTGATTTCATGGCACCAATCCATCACATTCATGCCATTTCTAATAATTATTCTTCATTGATGAGGTCCTTTCCTTTCTATACTTCATATTTAAACGACCCTTGGACCCTACCTTCCCCGAATATGTCGTGTGAAGGTCAGTCACACCTTGGGATGGCAATGACACTATCAGCGGAATAGGTTGCATATCAGGATATTCTTAACATTACTGCTAACCTAGATATTTTCCCCTCATAGACGGATGAGGAGGAGCTCGTTCTAAAGCCCGTATGGGCTGCCCAATCATCTTTTTCACATGATTTCCTTGACAATACTTTACCTTTGGATGAAGCCATCTTAGAGGCCATGTATGGTCTCGATAGGCCTTGGGAATATATGCATCATCGCTCCTATTTCCTCCCATATATTTTTAGGATCGAACATGATGACTTTAGATCTACCTTGAGTGAGATAGTCGGTCACGATGTGGTTTTGATAGATACGCATGGTATTTATGCTGAAGGAAACATGGGGAATATTTCTCCTGCCATCACGATCGACATATCTCGGATTCCTAGAAACATTGAGAACATATATATTGGTGTGGATTGTTCTCCTAGAGAACTTCATATCTACAACGATCTCTTCAAACAATTTCGTGAAGTTTTTGCTTCGTAATACTAAGAGATGTTAGGGATCGACCCCAACATTGTCGAACATGAGATCAATACTTGTCTGAATGCTATACCTTTTCAACAACGTCTTAGAGTTGTTAATCCTAGGATGACCTCTACTATTAAGGCAGAGGTAGAGAAGATCCTTAATGTTGGTTTCATTTACTCGGTTCCCTTGACTAAATGGGTGTCTAACCCCGTTCTCATGAATAAGAAACGAGGAACCATCAACGTATGTATGGAGTTTTGAGACCTAGACAAGGATTGTCTCGAAGACAACTTCCTGACTCTTTTCATTGACCAGATTCTTGATGAGTGTGTGGGAAGCGAAGTTTTTTTATTTTATGGAAATATTTTTAGGGTATAATCAAATTCAAATCAAACTCGAACATAAACATAAGACGACATTTATTTGTCCTTGGGGTACGTTTTCATACCGTAAAACTCCTTTCATCCTTAAAAACACCGAAGCAACCTTCCAACGTGCCATGACCTTTTTTTTCATGATCTCAAACATATTGTTGAATCTTACCTCGATGATCTCGTTGCTCACTCTCACAAGAGAGTAGATAACTCCACTCACCTTCAATTAGTTTTTGAGATATTTTGTTACTATCGAATATGTTTAAACCCTCACAAGTGCATATTCGATGTTAGGTCTGGTCGTCTCTTAGGATTCTTAGTATCTGAGCATGGGATCATGGTAGATCCTATGAAGGTTGAGGTAATACTTATATTTCCTCCCCCTCACAACATTCGACAACTTCAAGGTTTATAGGGGAAGGCTAACTTTTTGCATCGGTTCATAGTGAACTATGCCAATTTAAATAAGGGTTTCATGCATCTTTTGAAGAAGGATACTCTGTTTATATGGGATGAGCGAGACAAGGAATAATCCAATTCTCTTAAGAAATCCTCAGTATCGGTGCCTCTGTTGAAGCCTCCAAACTACAATAGAGAATGTTTTCTTTATATCATTGCGTCTGAAGCGACGGTTGGTATGGTTCTAGTTCAGGAGGATGATGAGCTCCATGAGCACATTGTCTACTATCTCAGTTGAAACTTAGTTTGTCCTAAAATTAAATACTCTCACGTAGAAAAACTAGCCCTGGTCATTGTACATGCAGTTCAAATATTATGAAATTATATATTACTTTGGAAAACTACCATAGTTGCATATATTAATTCATTTAAATACATCCTTACCAGGCATATCATAGGGGGGAAATGCAATAAGTGGATTGTTATTTTGCAAGAATTTGATCTCGATTTTGCTTCAGTGAAGTCTAAAAAGTATCTAGTTTTTTCCGAGTTGACATCAAACTTCCCTCGTCTAGATGAGGAAATTTTTCATGACGATTCATTCGCGGATAAAAATATCTTCCTTATCTCGTCTTCGGACCCATAGTATGGAAATATTCTAATTTATCTTCAAACCTTGAAGCTAAACATTATCTTATCATCAACGACACTTTGTATCACCGAGGAGTAGATAATATTTTGTGTCGTTTCTTGACTCACGAGGAAGTTAAGTCAGTTCTCAATGAATTTCATAGTGGGGCTTGTGGTGGTCATCTATCCGGGCTTGCGGCAACCCAAAAAATATTACGATTCGGTTATTTTTGGCCATCAATTTTTAAATATTTTATTGAAAAAGTGGTCAAGAAGTGTCACCCTTGCTAGGGGTTTGCACGGAAAATGTGCTCACACCTAGCCCTTCTTCACCTAGTCATCATTGTCATTCCCTTCACCAAGTGGGGGGTAGATTTTATGGAATGTAACCCAGCTTCAGCTTGGGGGAATCAGCATATCATTGTGGTTGTGGATTACTTTAGTAAATGGACAGAGGCCATGCCTACTGTTAAATCTGATGGTATGACTGCAACATTCTTTGTATTCAACCAAATTATATATTGGTTCGAAATCTCAAAAGACATTGTCACTAATCATGGTAGTCACTTTCATAATGAAATGATGAAGGAATTAGCATCAAAACTGGGGTTTAAGCATGATCATTCTTATCTTTATTATCCCTAGGAAAATGAATAAGTAGAGGTGGTGAATAAATATCTCAACACCATCTTGCAAAAAATGTTCAGCCATAGTAAATCTGACTAGCATCTGATGCTTTACCCTATGCTTTGGGCATATCTAACCTCGGTAAAGAATTCCATCGGGTTTTCTCATTTCCAGTTAGTACATGGCGTGGAGTCGATCATTCTGATTTAATGTGAAATCCCTTCCCTCAAACTGGAAATTGATATCCTACCTAACACATTGTTGAGCACTCAACACACCCTAAAAGACTTTCTGAAATTTCTCTTTTGGGTACCACTTTTCCAATTATGAATAGAGTCATTTTTGTTGGGATGAATGGACTTTTATATTGTTGTGTTTTATCATTGATCACTTTTTTGTCTGGTTTGAAGTTTGTTGAAAGATTGACATTTTTATCTAAGTAAATGTGGCATAAATACTAAGTGCACACAACTTAAAAGTTGTTTTATAAAAAAGAGTCATGCGCCAATCGACAATTCTGGTCTGTGAAACAGTTCTTTAAAAAATTGTCGATTCATCATCAACATCGGCGAAATCCGAAAGAAAAACTAGCAACATAAAAAAAACAATTGTTGATCATCAATACATCGTCGGAATCGACGAAAAGGGAGAAAGGGAGCGATAGCCAGAAACATATGTATAAGGAAAATCATCAATGGCAAAAAAAACGCTTCTCACACGAAAGAGATCAAATCAACCGTCATGTGTTTTACCGCATAGATGGTCTGTATTTCTTGGTTATCTCCCATGTCATATTTTGATGTTCCTTGTGTCATATCTGTACTTCCATGTCAGCACTTCCACATCAGCATTGTACGACAGTTTGGATTGGCATCAAAACGTTTTCCTAAAAAGTACCAACGAAGCAACGTCAAAGACAAACTACCGACGTCGTTGCACTCATTGACTACCAACAGACGCTGGGAAACTGAATGATAGGGTTTAGATCAAACCTTTATCCACCAATGTCAACGATCATGGTTGATTCATGTTGTCCATTTAAAGACCCTTCTTATCCCCGATGTTGATCATACCAGTTCCTTTGAAATGAGAAACACCCAGGTAACTTGATGAGACACCTCTAGCTGAGTGAAGAATGAGATCTGAAACTTTATTCAAATAAGAACCTCATGTAATCGATACCTTGATCCATGGCACCATGCACCGAACAACATTCAAAATTTAAATTCATCGATGAAATCTAAAATAGCATGCTTCTGTGTCACCAATCTACGTTACATTTAATCCTAAGCATTGTGTGGATTTTGTTATAGATTGTACATGTCACATTTGTACTCCTGATTTTAAGACTCAATGCAACAAGGTAGGTATGTTTTAAATTTACAAAGTTTTTTCCTAAGCATGATATTATGTTCGTAAACCACTGATCTCCCAAGCAGATGAAGGAGCGAGAGAGAGCGTTAAGGAGGCTACAACACACTGTATCACTTGAATTATCAGTAAGCCTAAGTTATTTTTTGAAAGGAAGAGGTAAGCATTGTCTTTGTCATTTTCATTTACGATTGCGTCAAATAACTCTTTTCAAAGTTGGCTTGCAGCTCATTATAAAATTTTGTGCAGGAAAATTCCTCCATGAAATCCAATGAATAGATGCTCACCAAGAACTCCCAAAATGAAAGAAATGGCGATCAACGAAAGGTCGACACCGATGACCACAAGGGAGCTTGATTTTGTTTTGAAAACAGAATCAGTTATCCAGACTTTGACCAAGAAACAATTTACCCATCCTTCATCATTCAGGGACACAAAAGCAGGAACTAAATCTAAAGTAATTCTCCCACATTGGGGCAACATTTATAAAAAAATTAGTTTGGAAGATTGCCTAGAGTTTACACCTCACAACAACCCATACATTAGGGTATTGGATGACCAAGTTTTCTCAAATATCAAGCGATCATATCTACACATGGTGGCTTGCTAGACCCCAGTTGTTCCCTGCATCGAAACTGTAGGATGGATAATTGATCACGCAGACATAGTAAACTACATGGTCAACAATGAGGAGGGTGAATGTGTTGTTATATTTCTTCCAGTAGAGGTACAAAAATATTAAAAACTCAAAGACCCAAAGAAGAGGTTGAATACAAATTTTGTGGTCAAGTTTGATGAGCTTCATGACACCAGCCGGTTACTAGACTCGTGGTGGAAAGAGGATAAAAAGTACACAAATAGGAACAATGGTTGGTATAGCATGGTAAACCTCAGATATCCCTATATGTATTTAATGGCCTTTATCTATCGATTATATGGAAAAAAGGACTGCTCAAAGTTTTTAGAAGCATGGATGCCCTTAGCATATACCGTAGTGATCTCTGGGAGTAGTTTCAATTGGGGAGCCATTATTTCCAAAAATTTGAGTATCAACATCCTATAGGCCCAAACACCAAAAGAAGGAGAAAAATCAATCTTCTACATGTCATATTAGCTAATGGATGTGATCTATGCAAGAAATTATTTTGCATGAATGAATTTAAACTGACATGTTTTCGAGTTACCTGTGCAAGTTTATTTCATCATTTTGTGGGAGAATAGGTACAAAATGTTTTGCACCATGATATATGATGAGTTTATAGCTAGAATACACCTCATTACATTTATAAAAGAATGCCCAAAGCTTTCAGTGGCAGCCAAAAAGATGATATCCAAAGTTGGCCACTGGTATTTCGAAGAAACAAGCACTTACATCAAAGTGTTCGGGGCTACTGGTGCACCACACCTACTCCTCGTTTTTGTCTCAGACCATCTGATATTGGGAGATATTTGCTACCAAACCATCCTACAAGTCTATAACACTTCTCTAGTGAAGGATAAGAAGAGGTCCTTCATACCTTATGGTTTTCATACTGGGTTTTATATGGTTAAAGTCAATGTGTAGGTAAAACAACAAGGATTGAGTCAACTTGAGTATGAGTTCCCCATAGGCCGTTTTCGCAAGCGTGATCCAAAAGGCTTGGTACTCTAGCATGCCATGTAGGTATCCTCATGTTTTCCATATGCTCATGACCGCTTCGAAAATGGGATCTTTACCAAGGACACCCAATATTGGGAGGAAGTGCTCCATAGAAAGGCTAACCCTAGCATGACCAAATTCAAAGTAATTACCATGAATGAAAAAGTTGATATGATAGAGAACACAACTCAAGAAGCCATTAGGATAAGATAAGAAAATAGAGCAGCAGAAGCGACAGAAGCATGGAAAAGGAGGGCGTTGCTACTAGAAGAAGCTGAGAGAGATATGCAAGGATTGAGGGAATATCCCCCACTTAAAAATTTGGTAAGACCCTTGAGAATTACTTTGGCTGATACAAATGGCCAGGAGGAAGAACTGAATGACTCAAAAATAGTTCCACCAGAAGAGACTATCGCCCAAGAAAAAACTAGCCCCATATCAACCCAGTTAGGATCACCGATGACAACTACAACTCATGGAAGGGAAGTGAAGGCATCAAGCGAGATGGGAATTCCTACCATTGTCATAGATTTAATCGCCATATATGATGACGAGGAAGGCTCAGAAGTTTTTCACATAACCCCAGTGCTAATCACATAAGAGGAAGAACCAGGGGAGACATCTACTCCAGCCTCCGATGATTTGGTCCTAAATCCCCAAGAAGGTGACCTAGAAGCTAGGACCACTATCGAAACTATATTTCTCAAGCAGCTGGAAACACAACTGCTAGGGAAAAAACAACCTCATGATGACAGCTCTAAGAATGACATGGTTGCAGGAGGCCAATAAGAAGGAATCGGGCAACCATAAATTGGTATCCCGATGAATGATCTCTCAACCAATATTGACCCTCTACCCACTTCTCCATCTAAGACAAATACTATGTCAACTGATGAGGACTAGCAGAAGGTCGAGTCACCAGGACGCACAATAATATCCCCTGCTAGGGAGCTGAGTGGACCAAGCCTTGGACTAGAACAAGCACCAGAACCAATATTACCACATAAACCATTGATTGAGGAAGAAGGAGGTCAAGTTCCCACCCTTGGAAGAGATAGAGAACCTACCATGTAACACCTCTATATGACAGGAAGCTTAGGAAATACTCTGTCCTGGGGGGATCAACAGATTCTTGAACCAGTAGACAAAGTTGCCGATATATATATTATTTCTTATGATAGGAAAAGGAAGGTCATGATGAGAAGAGAAGTCAGGAAAAAGAATCTCACACTCGATAGCACCCTTTTCATAACCATAGAAGATAAATTAATCGATAGATAAAATACCAGGATGACTGACCTAATCGGATCATGGATGGACATAACCAATGCCACATTAGACAAGGTAAAAGGGGATGAAATGGAGGTATCTACCATGAGGAAATAATTGCACCACTTGTGACATCAATCTGAATATTACCAAAATTCAACCCACGTTGTGGTACTCTTGAAAAGTGAGTTCCAAGAGATGTATGCACAATTCAGAAAGGAGAGGGACCTCTTCACCGCCCTAATAGATGATTTTCAAGAAGATACCCTTATGGGGCTAGCAACCTTCAAAGACATGCAACAGTAGTATGAGAAGTCACATCAAGACTTGGAATGGATCAACTACATCAACGAAGTTCAGAAGGGTCGAGATACATAAGAACATGGCATCTGAATGCTGATGGAAAACATCATCGCCCGAATACGGAAGGAAGTTGAACACTGGGTATAAATGGTCCAAGAACCCCAATGGAAAATGCAGAAAAGATGGGCAGAGTGTGAGAAAAGTTGGGAAAAAATCAACAAGCTAATGAGAGATATTGACTTGCCAGAGTTTGGCTTGCCGAAGGATTTCGCTGATTTATGTGACATAGTTAAGAAACATGCATAGCAAGACTGGTTATGCGAAACGAAGATTTTGCAGGTTTCCAGCATGATCCCAGGCCAATTGAAAAATTTCATGGAGCCTCCGATTAAATCTCTCGCAGTCTTACAGCGCGTCAGTGTCAAACTAATCAAGTAAAAAGAACAAACAGTTGATATAAAGGAGATCCTCTCCACTCTGATGTATCAACACAGGTTCCCTTCTGCAAATACATGTGAAGATGTCTTCTACAGATGGTCGAAATACAAGAGGAAAATCCACTTCAGTAAATTGACGAGATGATCTAAATAAAACAAAAGAGAACTGATAGATAAATTCCACCATGCTTAGTTTTCTTTACTTAACACAACTTTAGTATCTATTTTTAGTTTAGTTATTTTTATAAATAAGAGAATTGACCTTGTGTTAATGGTTGATGGTTTTGGAGAGAAAAAAATTCTTCTGGAATATTGTAAGAGAATTATTTCTGTGCAAGTTATTTTAATTTAGAAGTTTTTTTTAGATTCAAAGATACTTCTTTCATTTGAGGAATGAATGTCATTGGATCAAGGGGGATTATCTCTGTCTTCGAATTCAATATTTCTTGTTGTATTGAGTAAGAGTTGTTGTATCTATTATTTAAGTTCTCTTATAATATTGCGATAGTTATTTTATTTTAATTGATGAATAGAAATCGATTGTGTTAATATGTGATTGATAGTAGAGTATTGAAAATTACTTTTCTTACACTCTGTTGGCCCTTGGTTATGGAAGGTTGAAAAGATTAAGGAAAGAAGCGCAAAGTGCAAACTGCACAGAATACAAGTTGATTGAGATTGGGTCGAAGTGGCCAAAAGAGAAGAAAAGAAGGAGCGAAGTAAGAGAGAGCAAGTCGTTGGACGAGGAGATCGAGGAAGACAGATCAGCAAAGAAGATGGATCATGGACAACTCAACAAGCAGAAAAATCCATCAATGGATTCTTTGGAGCACCTCGCAGGAAAGAAGGAAAGACAGGCTGGTAAAGCCCTGAAAATGTGGGTCAAGTTGACCTAGGGTTTTAGACTCCTAGGGTTTTGGTATTTAGGGTTTTGACACCTAGGTTTCAGCCTAAGGTTGTCCGAGAGTCATTGTAATGTATAAATAAAGGTCAAGAGGACCTGGGATGGGTTCAATTATGTTATGATGAGTGTTTGTTGTTATTGTTGAGAGAGAAGTATTGTGAGGTGAGAGAAGTCTCTGTTGTAAGATCTACAACTAGGTGCAAAGATCAACCCTGTAGTTGGGTGCACAGGGAGGGGAGAGAAGAAGAGAAAGAAAGAGAGATCTACAATCTAAGAGCGCAGATAGAACTATATTCTTTCATCTAATATATTATAAAACATAGTTTTGTGGACGTATCCCTAGAGAGAGGGTGAACCACGTATATCTTTGTGTTATGTGTGATTGTTATTGATTATATCTATTATTTGATATGTTGTTATAGTGTTGTTTTGTTAGATCTGAGATATATTATGTGAAGTAGAATTAAGTCGGTAAAGAATAACTAGATCTGTGTGTGTGATTTGCCGTGGATCCACTTTTCATTTCCTTTGGTTGTATACACCTGTGTCTTGCAACCTCCTATTTCTACTTCGAGTGAGATTGCATCTACTTTATAGGTGTTGTCGAAATGGCTAGTAGTTAGGGCTTGTTGGTGTGTTGTTAGAGCTGAACCCTGGGTCTTCCCCTGTGCCAACAAATGGTTTTGTTGTCGGGACTGAGATCTTCTTGAGGGAATGTCAAGGTGGTTTCCATCGAAGACAGAGATTCAGAAGTGGATATAAGAACAAGAAAAGGACTTTGCAAAATCCCAGGATAAGAACCCTAATATTAGCACAGAGGATTGGTTGGGAAATTATATCTTTACCGATATACATGATATTTTATTTGGAGGAATTCATAAGGAGATATACGAGTGGCTAGCCATATTATCAGATACCCAGTTTGAGATCAGATTTAGATCACCTATGGTTTGGACGTCGAAACTGATCAATAAGGTTAAGATAGTTGATAACGTCATGTTAAGAGCAGATGTTCACTGGTTTGATAGCACCATTGGAGGGTACATTATCGAGTTTGCTATTGATAGAGTAGAGTCATATAGCCAAGCAGAGAGATATTTATTTAAGGGGCCTAGAGGAAAATTTTTAAATTTTCTGAAGTTGCAGATCAAGATGCTATTGCATGAGAAGAGAATCTTGAAGATACAGTAATCAGTTGGACTAAAGAGCTAATGTTCAATAACTTGGACAAAAACAGCAAAACAGATGTTGGACACACATGTAGTGGGAGATCATTTAGAGAAGTTCCTCCGGTGAACTTGTTTGAGCAGAATCATGAACCACCAGCATAGAAGAAGGGTTCTATAGTGGAGAAGAAGAAGAGTTACTGAACGAGGAACATTTAGAGTCTGCTAGGGAAGAAGAAGGGAATATTGAAGAACCTCACCAAGAAGAGTCAGAAACTTCAGGAACTGCATGGACTGTTGAAGTAAGTACTATTACTCCTCTTGTTGTTTTAGAAGCATTAAGTAACCAGAGTAACCTAATTTATCAGAGCACTCAAAGAACTGGTACAAGTGATTCAGTGCATACACAGTCAGGAACCCTAGGAAGATCTATGGTAGATGAGATGAGGTTACCCACCTTTAGGGGAGATGGATCTGAAGATTTTGATCAACATTGGTTCTTATGCGAAGTTGTATAGAGTATTAAGAATTTCAGTGACGAAGTTGTTAAGAGATCTTAGTTTAGTACTACCTTGAGAGACCACGCACTGAGCTGGTACATGAAGTTCGTCCAAGGATTTGTACAGCCTAAACCGCTAAATGACATTAATACTGCATTGATTTATGAATTCAATAAACCCAAGTCGAAGTCGCAATAAATTACAAAGATAAAACAATTCAAGAAGAGAGTAGTTGAACCTGTTTGGGAGTTTGATCAGAGGTTTAAGATCTTGACGGGCCATTTGAGTTTTCAGATTCCAGACAAACAGAATAAAGAATGGTTCATTGTTGCCCTCTTACCACACATTAGAGTCCCTCTAATGCAACAAAATATTTATTTGCAAGATGAGGCATTGGAGATCACCCTGAAACTAGAATCAACCCCTATGGGAGAGTCCAGCTCAGGTATGAGTCAAATTTTGAGTCAGCTAACTATCCTATCACTGCAGGTCGAAGATATGAATAAGGATAAGGGAAAAGATAAAAGAGAAGATATTTGGTGTATCAGATGTAAATCAGAGGGCCATGACAAAGAGCATTGTCCTGTCTTCCATGAGTACTTGGCTTAAGGATATATTATCCTTTTAAAGTAGGTTACTCTACCTTGGTGCGAGGTATGTAGAAATAGACATCGCCATGGTGAATTTTACATGAAAAAATATGTCCAAACACCTACAAACCTTTACTGCACATTCTGTAAATCTATGGGGCATGATGAGAAATATTGTAGGGCTTATGACCTCTTGCATGAAAGATCAAGAGACATATATATAATTCAAGGTGAAGTACAACAAGAAGGAAATATTACGCAGTTTAACTCCCCAGGAAAAGGAAATTTCAACCCTCGCGGTGGATTCAGAGGAAGAGGATGAGGAGGAGGAATGGGTCAAGGTCGAGGTCATATCATTTGTTATAACTGTGCACATCCTATACATTTGACAAGGGAATTTCATAACCCTTGTACCACTTGTAGCTACTACACCTCATTTGAACATGTTATTGAAGATCATTGTCCCGCGTTGTTAGCCAAACTTCAAGAGAGATGAGGAGGAAACCCACAAGTACAATTAATCTTAGTAGAACCTCGCGGAGTGGATCCTAGAGTCATTGTTATCACTAGAGGAGGTGCTGCTACAAGAGAATATAGGATGACTCCAACAAAGACTACAAACGAATCAGGGGTCAGAAGAACTGCAGAGAAGACACCAGAGTTTGATCCGAGGAAAGAAAAGAAGATATTTGAAGAGGCAAGAAGAGAATTTGGAGGAGATTAGGTTTCTTCATCAAAGGTACAACCAGAAGTGAGAGAATGTGGGATGCCTCTGGCATTCAATCAGTCTGCATCACCAGGAGAAGGAAAAGTGGTAAGCAAGCTTGTTAGTTTCTTGTATACATTCAGTGATTTGATTAAGGATGAAAGAGCCATACAAGAACTACAAAACTTGATCCGAAAGTATGAACCAAGTAAGGTATACCCTCTATTGAATAGAGAAGTACATCAAGTATCCAAAAAGACAAGGACAAATAAGGAACTACACCTTAATGCGCAGATTTGAGACTATGATATAGATGATGTGGTCCTCGACTTAGGATCAGAATTCAATGTTATGACGAAGAAGACCTGGGCACTGATGGGAAAACCTAAGTTAATTTATTCCCCTATCAGGCTTAGGATGGCTAATCAGCAGGCAGTAAGCCCCTTCGAGAGACTGGAGCATGTCCCTATGGACATCGACGAGATAAGAAAATTTGTTGACTTAGAGGTGATTGAGATAGTTGAAGATAGTTGTCCTTATCCTGTGTTGTTAGGCATTGATTGGGCTTTCAACAATTCCACTGTCATTGACTTAAAGAAAAGAAGAATGGTGTTTGAAGGTGATGGCCTTAGGGTCATTGCACCTTTGGATCTCGACGAAGGTCGAAGATACACAGAACCCATCAGATAATAAGATCCTGCATATGATCTAGAGAATATATATAAATTGACAGTGAGACAAAAGGATTAAATTAACCCTACAAAAGATGGGAATTTAAGTTGGTGAAGTGAAAATGCATGCTCATCAGTCTCACAAGAAGAACTGGAGAATTGGCAGAACAAAATGTATGAAGTCTTTATGCGGAGATGTGCTAGATTGACTAGGGAAGTTCACTGGATTGGCACAGAAGTAATCAATATGACCACATTTGATGGTTTAAATCATTTAGAAACATTCTTATAATATTTTGAAGAAATTGTACCAATACAACAAATATTGTTAGCACTGGATGAGGCTCTGAAAGAAACTCCAGCAAGATGGTGGGGGACACATAAAAATAACATCGTGGACTGGATGCAATGTCGCACTTTGATGGCAGTGCGCTTCTCAGAACAAGTAGAAGGATGTGAAGTTAGATACACAAGTCAAAGCTATCTGAAGGACCATGTGCGAGGTTGTGAGGAGGCCTAGAGCAACATTCCTCAAGAAAAGTGGGTGCATAAGTTCATCAACACTCTGGACACAATGTCTATCAATTGGTATCTTCAAGCAGAACTGCACCTCACTACTTCGGATTGGTATGGTATGACTCAAAACTTTGTAACTACGTTTTCATTTGAAATCCAGTACTCGTCAGTAGATCAAGCTCTACAAGTTTTAAGACAAAAAGTCTTTAAGGAGGCACCTAGACTCCCTGTTGAGAAAGAAGAAGATGAATGGACTGAACCTCTTCAGAAATTGCAAGGATGTTACAATATTAATGCTGATGAAGATGATGATCCTAGGAATGTGAACATTGAAGAAACAGAAGGATAGAGATATGTAGAAGGATTGGGATTCAAACTACCTTTCATTGGACAATCGATCAAAATCAAGAAAGTTAACATTGGAACAGAGAAAACACCTAAGCTTGCTAATGTTGTAGATTATTGGGATGATGCCACCATTGATAAGATCACAAAACTACTGCATGAATATCGAGACTTGTTCCCAACCAAGTTCACTAATATGAATGGCATTAAAAGGCCCATGGGAGAGATGAAGATCCCCTTGAATCCAGATGTTGGACTAGTTAAGAAGAGACCGTACAGATTGAATCCCAAATATAATTATAAAGTGAAGATTGAACTAGACAGGATGTTGGAAGAAGGAATCATAGAACTTGTGGAAGAGTCGAAATGGATTAGCCCTATGGTGGTACAAGATAAGAAGACATGTGAGATCAGGATCTGTGTAGATCTCAGGAAGTTGAATGATGCCTGTTTGCATGACACATTCCCTACACCGTTTACAGACGAAGTGTTAGATAATGTAGGAGGTCAAGAAGTTTACTCCTTCACAGATGGATTTTCAGGTTATCACCAGATCAGGATTGCCAAGAAATATTGCCACAAGACCACATTTGCAACAGAATGGCGATCCTACTAGTACACAATGATGCCTTTTGGATTGAAGAATCCACCAGACATCATTTCTAGGGTGGTGTTTGAAGCATTCAAGGAGTTTTTACATAAATTTTTGGAAGCATATTTTGATGATTGGACTTTTTTTAGCTTATTACAAAACCATATTGAATGTTTAAGATTAATGTTGGATAAGTGCAGGCAATGTCATATTACCTTGAATTTGAAGAAGTGCATCCTCTTTTCACCCTTTGGATTGCTTCTAGGGAATATTGTGTGTAAGCAGGGGTTGTTGGTAGATCCATCCAAGATTGCCATTATTGTTGATCTACCCCCCCTACCTCAGTAAGACAATTGTGCACTACGCTGGGACATATTGAATACTATAGAAAGTTCATCAAGGGGTATGCATAGATTAAAACACCTACGAAGAAGTTATTAAAGAAATGTTTTTAGTTTCAATGGACAACAGAATGTCAGTAGAGCTTTGACACATTGAAACAGAAAATGGTTACAGTGCCTATTCTGGTTTTCCCATATTGGAGCAAGGAATTTCACATGCATGTCGATGCTTCATATATTGCACTAGGAGCAGTGTTAGCACAACCAGGAGTAGGAGATATTGACCACCCTTTAGCTTTTGCTAGTAAGAATCTATCCACGGCTGAGATAGACTACACTACCACTGAGAGAGAAGGTTTAGCCATGTTGTACGCATTGCAGAAGTTTTGACAGTACTTGTTTGGAGGACATTTTAAGATGTTCACTAATCACTTTGTGTTGAAATACCTAGTCCACAAGCCAGTTTTGGGGGGAAGGATATGCAGATGGTTACTGTTATTCCAGTAATATGATTTTGAAATAGTATTCAAGCCAGGGAGAATGAACAAGGGACCTGACCACTTGTATAGGTTGGAGCATGGAGAGAAACCTACTAGTTTGGATGATACACTACTAGATGCTCAATTGTTGGCCATCAAAAGGGTTGATGATCACTTCTTCGAGATATTCTAGTTCCTATAAACAGGAATGGAACCTCGCGAATATACAATCATTCAGAAAAAACAATAGGTAGTTCACGCTGCAGATTTTTAACTTATAGCTGGATAGTTATACAAGATGGGACCTGATGAGATTGTTATGGAGGCAGAAAGACCATTGATTCTAGAAGAATCATGTGAAGGAATCGCAGGAGGACACTACGCAGGGAAAGAAACAGTGCAGAAACTTCTTAGAGCTGGCCTCTGGTGGCCTACTTTACATAAAGATGCTAAGGAATATTATAAAGCCTACAATGTATGCCAAAGAATTGGGAAACCTTCTAGAAGAGATGAGAGGCCTTTAGCACCACAGCTAACTTTACAGGCATTTGATAAATGGGCCATTGATTTCATGGGACCTATTAACCCACCAGTAAAGTGCACAGGAGCTAGATACATCATCACTGCGAAAAAATATTTGACCAGATGGGAAGAAGCAAGAGAAGTTAAGGACTGTAGTGCAACTACAGCTGCATGATTTATATTTGATGATATCATAACCAGGTTTGAATGCCTGAAGACCCTGATGAGCAATCAAGGTACACACTTTATTAACAAGACTAACAAATCTTTGACTCAGTAATTTGAATTCCACCATCAGAAGAGTACTCCCTACCATCCACAAGTGAATGGGACGGTCAAAGATTTCAACAAGATATTGGAGACAGCGCTGATGAAGATTTGCAGTGTGAACATGGACGACTGCGATTTGAGAGTACCAGCAATGCTATGGGCCTATAGAACTACTTGCAAGAAGCTGAAAATACAAACTCCCTTTAAGTTGGTTTATGGTCTAGAAGCAGTTGTCCCTATGGAACATTTGGTTCCTAGTTTCTGAATTGCAGCATTCACAGATATGGATGACACTGGCAGTGTCTAAGAGAGGCTTGCACAGTTGGTAGAACTAGAAGAAGACCAATTTATTGCAGGATTCCATCAATAGGTACAGAAGGAACAATAAAAGGCCTACCATGACAGACATATCGAGAAGAAAGTCTTTAATCAAGAAGATCTGGTATTGGTATATGACAGCAAGTTCAGGAAGCATCCAGGGAAGTTTAGAACACATTGTCTTGGGCCATTTGATGTCACATATGTTACAAAAGGAGGAGTTGCGTAGTTGAAGAAATTGAATGGAGAGTGGAAGGAAGGTTTAGTGAATGGGAGCTGGTTGAAATTGTACTATGACAACCAGTTTTCTCGCAACTCTCAGTAAAAGCATGAGAAGAAGCATCTAGGAACCAGGTGTAGTTGAAACTAGGTACTAGACACAGAAAAGAAAGTTTGCACAAAGAAGGGAGGGATAGAGAAGAAAGCACAGGCTGCCCCCCATAGTCTGAAGACAAAGAAAAAAATAATCTTTAGACCTGAAGTTCCTTGGGACGAGTCACATGTGAGTGTTGGGGGCCTTTTGGCCCTTGGTTATGGAAGGTTGTGAATATTAAGGAAATAAACACGAAGTGTGAACTGCACAGAATACAAGTTGACTGAGATTGGGTTGAAGTGGCCAAAAGAGCAGAAAAGAAGGAGAGAAGTAAGAGAGAGCAAGTTGTTGGACAGGGAGATCGAGGAATAAAGATCAGCAAGGAATATGGATCGTGGATAACTCGGCAAATGGAAAAATCCACCAATGGATGCTTTGGAGCACCTCGCAGGAAAGAAGGAAAGATAGGATGGTGAAGCCCAAAAAATGTGGTTCAAGTTGACCTAGGGTTTTAGAAACCTAGTTTTTTGGTATTTAGGGTTTTGACACCTATGTTTCAGCCTAAGGTTGTTCGAGAGTCATTGTAATTTATAAATAAAGGTCAAGAGGACTTGGGATGGGTTCGCTTATGTTATGATGAGTGATTGTTTTTATTGTTGAGAGAGAAGTATTGTGAGGTGAGAGAAGTCTATGTTGTAAGATATTCCACTGGGTGTGAATATCAACCTTGCAGCTGGGTGCGCAGGGAGGGGAGAGAAGAAGAGAAAGAAAGAGATATATGAAAGCTAAGAGTGCAGATAGAACTGTATGTTTTCATCTAATATATTATAAAGCGTAGTTCTGTGGACGTAGCCATAGAGAGAGGGTGAAGCACATATGTCTTGGCATTATGTGTGATTGCTATAGATTATCTCTATCATTTGATGTGTTGTTATAGTGTTGTTTTATTAGATTTGAGATATACTGTGCGAAGTAAGATTAAGTCGATAAGAATAACTAGATCTGTGTGTGTGAGTTTCCCTGGATCCACTTTGCATTTCCTCTAGTTGTAGACACATGTGTCCTACAACCCCCTATTTCTACTTCGGGTGAGATTGCATCTGCTTTGCAGGTGTTGCCTAAAGGGCCAATAGTTAGGGCTTGTTGGTGCGTTGTTAGAGCTGAACCCTGGGTCTGCCCCTGTGACAACACACTCATTTTCTATTATGTATGTATTTTATTTCTGTAACCGTTATCTTAGATGGCATTAAATGTCTACAAGTCAAATGGTATTATTGCTAGCTTGAAGTGGTTTTGATCTTCATTGTCTACTTGCTGGGGTATAAAGGTTATCCCAAAACCCAACTTTCTCCAATATATCATAACTTCCCTCTTTCATTTAGATTAAGATTGACCTTTCATTCCCACAAATGTTAGAAAAGAACAAAAAAGAGAACTGTGTATACTAAGGAAAGGTTTCATAGAAATACATACATATCGTTCACGATTAAATCCCATCGATAAATCCATCCAGATCACAAATATGGATAACCATACCACTCAATAAATGCTTACAAGTCTAATTGGGCCTCTTAAGCAGGTTTGGTTCCTTTTTTTGAGTCAAAGGTATTTCAAACCCCTCAACATAATTGGTGCTATAAGGAGTTCCTAATGAATGCATGGATAACAATATTTCTGATAATATATTCCGCAAATCCTATAGATTCAAAACAACCCACATGCATGGCTAGTCATTCTCAAGAAAACCCACATACAGAGAATACTCCCACTATGAGTAACTCATCTCAACACTAAAAGGAAGAACACATGTACCTTGAAATGTCTTACATTCTTCCTCACAAAGAGTTAAACAAGTTCAGAAGAATTACCAGAGCTTATGCCCGACAGATCAAATAATTACCTTTAGCTCTTTTACTTCCTAAAATAAAAATAAAAAAATAAGAAGACCAGTAGTTGACACCCCTGATCAGGTATTCATTCACATAGTAGAAGACCTGATATAATTTTATCTCACAGAGATCGAACAACCCCTTGGTCTGATACTGGAAACACCAGTCTTCACCCAACCATCTAGTAACTACTCTGAACCTAACAATTCTGAATCTGAAGAGGAAGGGTCCAACTCAGATCTCTCAGGTTCTGAATCAGAAGACATGGGGGATAATAATGATAACAACAGAGAAGGGGGAGATCATCCTCTAGATAACAAACCATGGTTGGAAATATATGCTCTGGCGATTTCAGGACGGATGCATAACTTACCCAGACATCTAGAAAAACTACTTCCCAAATTTAACCCTGAAACCTCTGGATTGCTTGAATACCATATTAAGAAGTTCATATTATCCATAAGGTTGATGAGTGTATAACGCAAATATGTGGTTTGTAGACTATTCCCTTATATCTTTGAAAATTCAGCTTCAACTTGGTATTTCAACCTACCGGTTGGTTCCATAATGAGTTAGACAAAGTTTTAAAAGGATTTTTTGGACAAATTTGTTGAAGAAACTACTACAGGAGCTTTAATGGATGAACTTTTTGCCGCCACATGAGTCCAAAAGAAAAGGTCAAAAATTTCAACCAAAGGTTCACCACCATTTTGAACAAATTCCAACCTGAGGCTAGACCTACTCCAGAGCTATAGATTAAAGTATATTCTAATGCTATCCTAGCTTCTATTTCCATGTTCGTAAAAAGGGATTCCAAGAATACTCTAGCTGAAAATTTTGAAGAAGCTAAAACGATTGAGTTCCAAATGAAAGGATGAAAAGAAGGTCAAATATCACTAATAAAAAAGGTAACCCAACCTCCACCCAAGAGGAGACTTTTGTTGACTAGACCCCTGGGAAAACAAATAGATCAAGCTCCTGAAAAAGAGGGAGGGGACATAGAAAACTTGTAGCACATGATCAAAAAACTTTCCAACACGATCGTAGATATGAAAATGAGTGTCGGGGAAGGAAACCAAAATCAAATACCTTATAAACCCTTTTTTAAAAGGACTCCATATTTCAAAACTATATAACCTCCCCCATCCAACCTAAACATCGGCTTAGGGAACATAGCATCTAAATCGTTATGTACATATCATCAAGAAAAAAATTCAAAAAGGGACTTCCCCCAATGGTTGCATGTTATGAATCTAATGGATAATACATTCCTAGATGAATGTTCTCTAACCGAACAACCCAATGGCTTGGAAATAAGTGTCATCAATCAAGAAAGTCAATAACCCCCTGAAGACATATCCATGCTGTTATGGAATTCCAACCACCCAATACCTTTCAACAATGTTGTTGAGGTGAAGGGACACCTTGTTGATATTCTGGTTTTATAGACACGAAGTAAAAGTCAACCTATCCAAAGTAACCCCACCACTACTCAATAATATCGAGGAAATCAAGCGGCCAATCACCCCAAACCATTATTTTCTTCCCAAAGAAACCCCAAAAACATACACACATGGGAAATTCCTAAGCTAGACTACTATGTGGTAGAAGAATTAAACAATATCAAAGCTAACGTGTTTTTCATGGACATGTGTATGATTCATCAACAAAATGATTTTTTGTTACATGCCTTAAAATTAATAGATACCCCTATGACAAGCATTGATCAAGCTGACATCCCATATCCCACAAAGTTAACAAATAATCCAAGTGTGAATGCTTGTTCTTTATAAAAAAGAGGAAGGCCTTTTGTTCCTCCTTTCCTCTTGATGTTTGAGGTTTTTAACAGAAATCTACATAATTTCCTAGTCAATTCAGGGGCATCTTCAAATGTCATGCCATTGTCAATTTGAAACAAATTGAATGCAACCCCAGTCAAAAGTGATAAACACGTTATACAAATAGATAGGAATCAAGTAAAGGTCATTAGGGAACCAAAATATGTCATGATCATAATTGTTACACACCCCAAATTTTTTCAAGTAATTGACATAATCGTGGTACACATCCTGGAGGCTTATGGAATGCTACTTAGTCGAGACTGGTTTGAGAAATTAAATGGATATTTTAGTACCGACTGGGCTCACCTCTAGTTTCCATTGAAAGGACATACAAACATGATCAGGATCGACAGAGAAATATACCTCAAACATAGTGTCACTGATTTAGAGACACCAAATGAAACCTCGTCAACAGAGTTACCTGTGTCACTGATTTTGATTTCGATAACATTTCCCCTCACATGTCTAGCATAAATTCCACACAAAAATCTGAAATGATATTTCAAATAGACTTACTAGAGGCCATAGAGGAAAGCATCATCTATCAGGATTCTCCGACAGGAGTAGCAGACAAGGCGGTTGAAATCGTAGAAATAGCTAGATATGAAAAGGTCAGAAATTTTGCTCCGCAAATTTGGACGTTGTACTTTGACGGCTCTAAATCACAAGAGGCGTCGGGAGTGGGATGCATCCTCATTGAACAAAATGGGAAACAAAGTTTCTTATCCTATATATTAGAATTCGAATGCACTAATAAAACTATTGAATATGAAGCTCTAGTTCAAGGACTAAAGAAAGCCATCTACTTAAACATCAAAGAATTGAAATTCTTTGGAGATTCTGAAATTATCGTCAGGAAAGTGAATAATACCATCCATTCCAATTCACCTCACTTAAGTAATTATTAGCAATAGGTGCACAGACTAATAAAACATTTTGAGGCCTTCAACATTACCATCGTTCCCAGGACGAAAAATACCCTTGTTGATGCTCTAGCCACTGCAACCTCAAGATTATCTCCTTTAGAAGATTATGAAGCCTCAAGGTTTGCATTAGAAATTCTCTACAAACCGTCGGTACATAATAGTATTTCTGACTGGAAAGTTTTTGAAGGGGATGAACAGATTGTAGATTTCTTTAATAATCAAGAGAATTTTAAGGATTTGGCCATTAATGATGAAGTATTCTAAGAAATTCTCACAGAATCAGATCTCCAAGAACATAAAAAAGGGAAAATATCACTCTGATGAAAAACCCAAGTTTCACACTATACCTAAAGGAGTGGCCAATCTGGAGAACCTTTTCGACCTAAGGGAAAGATTCAGAGGGCCCAAGAATGAAGAAACATGGATTTCATGTCCTATATATGAAGCTATCAACCTATGGAACCCTAAGAATACTAAGAATATCAATCTAGGTATGATGATCTTCAAACAAGACAAGAAAGCTTATCTTAAACTATTTAAAGAATATCAAAATTTATTTTCTTGTTCATACCGATAATTTAAAACATACGATACTTGCATTATCCAGCACACGGTCCTGTTAAAATATGGAATAAAACCTTTCCAAAAAAATCTTAGGAAGTACCACCCATCTATGGAACCTCTGATGTATCAAGAGATGAAGAAATTGTTAGATGCCAAGATTAGATTTTAGGTCATACACTCTGCCTGGGTAGCCAATTTGGTGCCTGTAAGAAGTAAGTCTAGGGAGATCTACCTATGCGTGGATTTCAAAAACCTTAACAGAGCATCAGAAAAATATAACTACCTAGTCCCACCCATGGAACAACTCTTATGGACAGTATCTATCTCTAAAATGTTTTCCCTCCTAGACGGTTTCTAGAGATATAACCAAGTCTTGGTTTCAGAAGAATATCAATTAAAAACTACCTTCTGAACCAAGTGGGGAACCTTTTCTTATAAACGCATGTCCTTCAGGTTTATTAATGCATGGGAAACCTTCTAGAGGGCCATGGACATATATTTTCAGGGATTGATTAACAAGTGTGTGGTAGTTTATTTAGATGACGTAATGGTATACTCAAAAAACAAGGAAGACCACATTCAACATTTGACTCAAATGTTCGAAAGGTGTAGGAAATATGGAATATCTTTAAACCCTAAGAAAAACATATTTGGCATAGACGAAGGGAAACTATTAGGTCACATTATATCTCAAGGAGGAATTAACATCGATATTGAGTAGATAAAGTGATAGCTCAACTCCCCTTGCCTCACAATAAAAAGGCCATGCAATCTTTCTTTGGGAAAATCAAATTTGGGAGAAACTTTACTCCTGAATTCACTGAAACTGTTAAACCTTTACAAAAAATGATTCTCAAATATGTAGAGTTTAAATGGGATGAATAAAGGAAAGGTTCTTTCACAATATCAAAACTGTCATATCCCAAGCACCAGTGCTACGAAGCCCTGATTTCAACAAATATTTTTTCCTTTATACCTTTTCTTCTGACCAATCCTTGGTTGCGGTACTTACCCATAAGGATGATGAAAACAATGAGGCATTGATATCATTTATGAGCACTAACCTCCAAGGAGCCGAACCGAACTACCCTTCTATAGACAAACATGTGTACATAGTTTATAAAGTGGTTAAACATTTCAGATCCCATATCTTGAAGAATCACACTAAAGTCATAATACCTCACCCCACGGTCTGACCTTTGTTCACTAAATAGGAGATGGGAGAAAGAAGGGGAAATTGGATGGAATTCATCCAAGAATTTGATCTAGACATAAAACCTGCCAAAATAGTCAAGGGTTAAGGATTGTGTAAATTGGTCGTCGAGGCCCAAGATCTTATTAACTCAGAAGAGTCTAGTTGGGAAAATGAGTTGTCATTATGGTGCAGTAAAGCCTTATACATACCTCCTGGGAAAGAATATTGGTATGGAAACTTGTCTTATCTCCTACATCATGAAACTTGTCCAGAAAACCTAAACCCTAGAGAAAGGAGAGCTCTCAGGTTAAAATCTGCTCAATATCACCTCATAAAATATGTGTTTTTCTGCGTAAATTATGATGGAGTACTCCTTAGATGTATTGAACATGATGATGTAGAAAAAGTACTAAGAAAACTCCATGACGGTCCAATACGTGTTCATTCTATAGGAGAAACCATGGCTCACAAAATATATTTCATCCACTTCAATCCTCAATGGTTTACCATCGAGATTGAAGGCCTATGTCTCTAGATCCTAGTAGATTATGAGCATCTGGAGTAACCTCACCTGAGCCCTCATTCCTTTGAGAGCTAAAAAATTATAAATTATAAATTCCACATATTTTTAAATCTTGTTGGGCCCCTGCATCTCTTTCCACTGTTGCATCTATCTCTTCATGCTCCCTCTCCCTCCATTCAATCACCATCCTACAAAGGAAAAGTCATTTTTTGAGTCAAATCTTGTCAAAAAAGTTGTTCACGGACTTGTACGCGAGTTAACATGCTAACAATCACATATAGGGTTGCATATATGTGGGCAGGATTCTTTTTCCCGCGTACATGGAGCCATGTACGTGACCCGATGAGCTATCACCCATGTACACCCTAGTTTACATTTTGCGCCCTCTAAAAATTAAAAAATGAGGACTAAATTTGAATTTAAAACCACTGAAAAATGAAGAAGAGGGATGGGCACTTACTTGTTCCAAACGGTTTCTAATTCCATTGATCGTAACTCCCATAATCGACACTTGAAGATCATGGGGAAAATGGCCTAAAATGCACTATGTGGGTGAAAAAACTCAAATGGTATGGTAAAATAGTCTATTTTTACTATTAGTAGAAATGTTTTACCCACTTCATATAGTTTGTGCTTATTTTTTGACCTTATGGGCTAACAGTGCAGTGGAAAGAGTTGGTTTTGGTGGTTTTTTCTAGGATTTTTGCGATTTCTAGCGTCATACCACCCATTCGTGCCTTCAGTGGGTATTTTCTTCCACCAACATATAGGATAGGTTGTCACTCCATTTTTCATTCTAGCATTGTCCTATGACTATGATACAGATACCTTAGGAACGAACCCATTTATTAGTGACAAAGAACCTTCTTACTGCTACTATAAGTGTTGTTATTAAGTGGTAGAGGCTTACCAAACATGGGTGCCCTAGTTAGAACCTTTGTGCCATTTGGTGCCCATGCAGAAGTTATTCCATAGGAATAGGAGTTCCTTATAGTTTCGATATGACTGTGTGTTCAAACCCCATATTCTTACTCACAAGCATTCTAATCCTTACCTATAAGACTCCCCCTGAGTCTTGTTTCATCTGTTTTTTGACTCTCTAAAGAAGAGAAAAGATTGTCGAGTGAACTTGTCTCTTTCACACTCGTTAAATGTCTTTGAAAGGACGTTTATTTGGTGTAATTTTAACCCTTTTTTGGACCAAGTATACTACTTATGAAAAATGAACACTCTTGTCAACATTGGCTAGAAGAGTTCTCGTGGGTATTATTTTATACTTTTTTAGGCCTAGGGGACTAAATCTATGAAAAAGGACATTCTTTGGAGTTAAGTTGTAATCGCATTCCACCCTCTTGCTTGCAGTATTGATCCTACCGTCGGTTCCCAGTTTCTCGTTGTAAGCCTCTTACCTCAACAATTTGCATCACTAGCCAAGTAGAGCCTTGTTTATATCCTTTTCATCTTAATCCCTTGTACCCTAACAGGAAACATTCCCCCGAGTGTCCATTCCCTACATGCACTTCCTTGCATTGAGCATAGGTACATTCCAATGTTTGGAGCTAGTTTATTACTCGTGACACTTGTTTCCTCTATTGTATCATAGCATTTATTTTCCTATAAAAAAACAAAAAAAATATGGGAGGGAAAAGAATATTATATCATATCGGCAGTAGTTGTTTATCCTTTGAACATAGCACAAACTTTTGAGTCCACTATTATCCAAAGTTTGGGTTTAGCATGACCTTAGGAAGTTGAGCTCATTACTTAGATTTTACTCCTCCAAATGGTTATTCTTCCAGTCTCTATGGAGAGTTTTTTGATTCCTCTTGCATCATGAAGTTTTATCATCAAGTCTATGCTTCCTGAGTTATGCATATGTCCCATGCTATTGTTCAAAGGAAGTCTATAAGACTGTGTCAGCCATTTCTCATAGCTCTTGACTTTGCATGTCGGCCATACCCTCAGTGTGTCTCAGAGTCACATGAAGTTGTAGTCCTACCATGCACCTGGTCCTACTTTCATTATGGGTAGGTAACCTTGAACCCAGTAGCCGACATCTCCTTATTGGTCGTTGACCAGGGGGTTTCCCTTGTGTTCAATGGAAAGAAATCTATTCACACATTGGGATTCATCTAGTGTCTTGGATGTCATTATCCTTATTGGTGGTTTCCTCACCTTTTTCGATAGTCTTCCTTATTGGTTGCTATTCAAAGGGTCTTTTCATGCACTACTTGCATCGGGTGCATGCGAAAAACACACAGGGTCGTTAGTTCAAGAACATCCTATTCGTCTGAGCTCCTCCTAATCATCAATTTATTTCTTTGTAACTTGTGTTGACTGATGAGAGATTTCGTAATGCTCTCCTTTAAGCAGGTCTCCTTCCATCGACTTGATCTCATCTATTATGGAAATGATACATAGAGTCCTATGAGTACCTAGAGGCTTACAGTCATCAGTGGTAGGTTCTCCCGCCATCGACAGTTGGGAATACATCAATGTCTCATGATCGATGGATTCTTCAAGTGTTCGACCTCAACACCCTTATTCACACTTGTAAGAATGTATTCAGTGCCTTGATACCTACTTTCATTATCTGTAGGTTGTCTTGCGTTTGTTAATTGTATACCTTAATGATTGGTAATCAAACGAAGTCTCATTGTGTTCGACATAAACTCCTTTATTTACATGATGTAGACTTGCCCCTTCGGTGAATATTGTAGAACACCTCTAGCTTACAGTAGCAGCATTCCTATTATATTGATGTCTTTCATTGGAACAATACCTATATGACTTTGGTGATCATGGGATATTATATTGTACTCCATTGTATAAAGATATATTCAGATTGATTTTGAGACTGGATTCCATTGGGCCTTGTTCATGACTATGATAGCCTATGGCATGTGTTTGCTTTGTATTTCCCACTCATGGCCATGAACAACTATTTGGTATATTTCCACATGGATATGTAGTGTAATTTAGATTGGCATCCATGTGTACAAAGTCATTATGGATTGTAATATTCTCATGAGTAACTAGCACTTCCAGCTGAGTCTGCATTACTCCATTTCTGGGAATCATATTGTTTTTCGTCCATCACAGATACTCCTCTGACCTCACACATTAGGGGGTATCTATTACAAAAAACATTTCCTCACCCAATGCAACTTGCTTGGATGGCCTTTCCACTTCCCTATGAAGAATTGAAGTCCCCTTTTGTACCTTCCAAAGACAAAAAAAGTACATTTTTTCACATATACGTGCCCTATCAGTTAGAAACCAAGTGTATATGCAGGTTTCTCCACTACATCCCACGTACATCAGATTTGGTGCTCAAAATTAAACATTATGTCAGGATTCCATGCCATGTCACAAGATCCATGATCCTTGACCTTCCACATACTGGAAACTCTCTAAATCATCCCTTCAATTCCATTTGAAGGCTATAAATTGAACCATATACAAGCCTTGGAAAGGAGGAGAGAATTCAACATTGAGAGCAAAGATACTCTAGAGAAATTTCACTTCATATTGAGTCCGCATCCCTTTATCCTTGAAATTTTAAAGTCATTGTTCAACCCCCAAGCTCTTCCTTCTTTGTGATGGAGAACCTCATTGTCTCCTTTATATGATATTTCCTTTGGTGGTGGATTTAAGTGGTGGAGGCCCAGCTGAAGGGACTTAGTTTCTCGGTTCCGAGATGTGTTGTTACAGAAATTTGTCACCTATATACTTCTGTTGATTATTTTAATATAAATACTATTTTTTCTCCCTATTGATATCTTGAAAATATGTGAATTATTATTCCATGGGAGTAGTTGTCATGTATTCTAATGGATTATGCTAATATATATGCTAACATTATATATTATCACCATATTCTTGCATACATTTGTTTTTTAGGACAAGTTGCAGGTATAAAGCTTTGAGTTGTGTGCTCAATGGTGGTCTTCATCAAATTTTCGAGTGAGGTAAGATCTTGGCCTTGTCTTGTTAACTTTTCATTTATATAGCATAATTGGGATTAGAATTGAATTTTGCATGTCATTCTGTATGTTTTGGTTTTACCCATGCTATCGAGATATTTTCCTTGTAACAGTGGTGGAAGCATATTTTAAGCTTTCGAAAATGGTATCACTAATATTAGCATCATCCCCTAGCTCATCATTTTGGAATGTGTCTAACAAAATTGTCTCCATGGAAGTCGTATCCCATAGTAATCATCCATACCAACCTCTTTTTTATTGTCTCCATTGCCAACTTCTGAAGAACTATTATTGTTGTAGTCATTCCCAATTGGTGAATTTGGACATAGTGGGAATTGAAATATAGGTGGTTGATTCAACCATTTTTGGTACGCTTCCTCTCCAAGTTGAGTTCTCATTGCAACCTTCTCTCAGGTTGACATTGTTGTGGGGTGCAATGGAATATGGTAGGTAGGTTGCTCATCATCATAAGAATCATAATTTCAAAAATATTGAACATTAGTACATCGATGATATTAGTAAGAATAATGCAATAATTTGTTGATTCAAATTACATTATACCAAACAATTATTACCATTGTTGACCCAGGATTGTGGCTAGAAGATGGATTGTCACAATTGGTAGGGTAAAGTGGCTATCCATTTTCATCTACCAACTACTTGCAGTATGTTTCTCCTGATAAGACCTTCTGACATTTTTGAACCGGTACTAGAATATTTTATGCATATGAACTCAATTTTGCATCAGGATAGTGAAAATTTGGATACATTTTTATTCAGATTGACATGGATAAAAACAAATTCAATGAGATAATCGAAACATAAATAAAATAGGTTAAACTTATGGGAGATGGAAAGTGAGAACTCCACGATGGACTTTGAGCAATATGGAATGGGATGGAATTTGAAGAATTGGCCATTTGATCATATAATAAGGTTTTCTCCCTGCATTTCAATAAAATTAGCAATAAATTTTCATGAAAATATCTAAAATAAATTTCGAGGACCATACCACAATCTGAGTTTGAATATAGTTTTGAAACTATTTTTTAAGAATAAGGCAACATAAAAAGTAAAATGTATACTGAAGTATTCTAAGTCATGTGAATTCATCCTAAAAGATAATTTGATATGAATATACTATTTTATGTGCAAATAAAAGTTCAAATAACTTTAAAAGCATCTAGATGCGCTTATAAACCACAAATGCATTGGTGTGCATATTAATAATAAGTATCGGTGCATTGAAAAATTAACCACACCGTCTTTCAAGATTTTGTTAATAAAAAACAATTATATGTCATCGGTGCATCAATTAATATGGACGTGCCGGTGCATAATGTAATATGGTCGCACCAATGCATATTACATAAACGCATCGTTTTGCCGGATTAAAAAAAAAAAAAAAAACAACGCAGCTTTTTTTAAACAATTAAAAAAAGAGCGGGAATCGAATTTCATCAAGTCATTTAAATACTAAAAAAATATTCACTATTTCATTATTTTGTAAAGTTTTGTAGGGGAGAGACTTGCAAGAGAGACATACGGAGGAACATTCTGGAGGAGAAAAATACTTTGGAACCACAATATTATTCAGAATATGAGAATTTGAAGGGTATAGTGATTCACTCTAAACCCTTTTCATAAAGTGTTTTTAATATTAAGAAGGTATTCATTTTTTTCATTATTTTGCCAAAATTTACAGGAAACAGATTTGGAAGAGACAAACCGAGGAGCAATGTGGAATAGAAGAATACTTTGGAACAACATAAATATTCAAAAAATCAAGATTTGAAGGGTATCGTAATTCACTCAAAACCCTACATTAAAAAAAAAAATCATACTTACCTTAAACCCTTGTTTTTTGTTGCTTATGTGAATGAAAAATTTTACCCTAGGGTTTAACTCCCTCTATAACTTCAGAATTAGGGCTTTTCCTTTTAGGTATTTCAGATCTAATGAGTTTGTTTTTCTATATATAAGTGTTTGATATGTGATGCAAAGGGACAACTTATTGCATCGGATCCCAAACGCAGTCAGCCCTCTAACTTTTTATTTTTATTTTTTTAAATGGTTTTTTATTTGAAGGTCTTTTAAAAAATGTTTTCTGATTTTCCGGTGCCCCATTTTGACCGAAACGCACCGATGCGTTTATGTCTAAGGAGCACCAAAAAAGCCTTTTTTTTTTTTAATTTAAAAAATAAGGTGCATAAAAAAAATAGCATTGATGCTTTCTCATCTAAACAACATAGAAAATGTTGTCACATAATTTTTTTTATTTTTTCTTCTCATCACTGTGTAATTTTTCTATTGTTCTTTTTATGAATGTTTATTTTTTTTGTTATGTTTTTGGCTTCTACTGTAGTCATTGTGATTTCTTATATATATATCACATTGTTGTAATTCACAAAATTTTAAAAAACAAATTAAATTGTTCAGTGTGTTTTGTTGTATGGAATGCACCGGTGTGTTTTATGTAATAAACACATCGGTGTGTTTTATGTAATAAACACATCGGTGCTTTGTATATAAAAAGCGCACCGATTACAACGATTTTTTTCGTTGAAAATTATGTGATTTATTTTTAAAATATATTTAATAATTTATGTATTGAATGGTACAGGTTGTATATTGATAAAAATATGAGTGAGAAGAGTTCAAATAAGAAAATTTATGGTCGACACAATGATGACACATCCAGAAAACAAAAAAGGCAGGTTCTCTGTAAATTCTATACAAAATTAATATGGTTGAACTATATGTAAGTTTAACTAATATGTATTGGTTAGTGTGTGTCATGCAGGGCCACAAAATGAGGATGCTCAATAAGATTATTTATGATCTATGTGCAGACGAGCATAAAATCTTGAAGGAAAAATTGCAGAGAGATGAATGAAGTGAATGAAAAACTAATATTCAATGTGATTTTTTTTTAATTTTCATTAATAATATGCTTAGGAATGTTAGATGGCATGTTTCAAACAATCTATTAATTCACATATGTTTAATGTTCTACAGGAACCAACAACGAGGGAACAAAATTTTGTCATAACAAAACAAAATTAATTAATATAGAAGATATAAATGATCATGAATTGGTCCTTAGCTCATCTGGAGTGGTCTTGGAGATTAATCAAAGGGAGTGAAATTTTACAGAACTATGAGGGATATAGTGGAATGAACGTATAGACATACTTTCCACTTAAAATATAGAAATCAATCCAATGATTCCAAGAACCAGGTTATATTTAAACGATGGGAAGGATTTCCAGAGCAATGGTCAATGATCAATGAGACTTGTTAGACTTGCAATAGCAAAAACATACAATAACAAAAAAAAAAAAATTCAAAAAGTAATATTCCTAAAAACAATTGTTTTTAGAATATATATATATATATATATATATATATTACGAAGTATCCATTTATTAATATATCAATTTTTGTGATATTTAGTTTTCATATATCAGTATAAAAATAATTTATTGTCATGTTAATTTTTCAGGAAAATTATGAAAATTCCAGAGGACCAACGAGCTGATATCCAAAATATGCCAGTAGGAATGTCGAAAAAAGTGTACAAGGATATGGTCATAGAATTGGACATAATTGCATCGCAGGAGGAGCTATCCCAACAACAACGTGCTTCAAATGTATGTAATCATTGAATTTTTCTATTAGATACAAACAATTAATTTAACAAAAATATTAATTTTCAAATATTCTCTTACAAAAAATAAAATAAAATGGAAATCATTCTGCACACAAAATTGGAAGACAAGGAAGAAAAGTGTTAATAGCAAAGTTTGTGAGTAATAGTTACTTCCTTATAACAACTTAAGGTTTTTTTTTGTATATTTTAAGTTGTTTTATAGCAGCCATCCTTGAATGTCTTCAAACAAGTGCTAACATACAAACAAGAGTCATCAGAAAAATTGATTGACATTGGGTCAATTAAGGGTTGTGAGTATATGTCGGCATATCAAAAATTAATTGTGGAATTTATAATTATAATCTATGTTGTTTTACTTCTGTCATTTTATAATTAATGAAACAAAAATAATACTTTATACTAAATCTATGATTTATTATGGGATATAAAACTTGCAGGAAACAAAGTATGGAATTGAGCCAACAGAAGAATTGTTGAAACAAGGCATGATATTTGATTTTGAACATATGTGTATGATTCATGAGTCAATTCTTACTTTGCAGGTACATCACTTTTAAATTTAAAGTTATGTATATTATTTATTTCAATTTTCATTATTCTCACCAATGTAGATCGACTCATTACAATTTATTTTTATGTTTGTAGATGGAACTTGAAGAAGAACAAAATGATCGAGGAAATCAACCAAACATTCAACAAAATAACCCAAGGCATGGAAGTAGCTCGAGCACTAATAACAATTACAGTGAAGAATGATGACCAATATATTTGGATATCAATGAAAGATGTAATTGTAATTTTTTGAAATAATTGTCTGTAAAAATCAGACATTTTTGTTTAATGTAATGGACATAGTCTCCCAATTGAAAGACAAGGGATTATCAATAAGTGTACCAATTTGTATGACAAAGAACCTCTTATTCATATAATAAAATGTGTTTTAATTTATTCTATTGCATTGTCCATTATTGTTGTGAAATGTGATTAAATTTATGGATGACTAAATATTATAATGAAGAGATGAAAAATCTGATGATATAACAAATTAATACAAACATCATATCCAAATTCACTAATCAAAATATAAGATATATTTAATTTTTTTTTAAAATAATGGAATTAAAAAATAACAAAAATTGCACTATCACAGATCGATGTTTCTCGGTGTATTTTAATTATTAATCTCATTGATGTGATATGAAATGCACATCGATGCTTTTATGTAATCAATTAGCACTGGTTTCAATATTTATTTAATGCCACAAAATTATATTAAAAAATTGGCCTTCGATGCATTAATCTTATACGAAGCACTAGTGCTTTTGTGTTATTAATACGCATCAATGCTATTGTGTTATTGATAAGCATCGAGACTTGTTTGTTACTAAAAAGCACCAGTTCTTTTTATTTTTAATGCACCGGGGGATTTTTCCAGGTAACGCATCGGTGCACATTATTTTATACAACATCGGTGCCTTCTTATTAATAATGCACTTGTGCATTCTAAGAATAAATCTCTGGTGCTGAATTATTTTTAACTCCTTTGGTGTGTTTTATTGTTAAATCTCTGGTGCTTATAAGACAAACGCACCAGTGCTTAAATATTTTACTGCCCTAGTGCTTGCATATTTTACTGCATGGGTACTTGACGTTAAGTGTACATCATCGGTGTTGTAGGTGTATGTACACACCAGTGCTTGTTCCTTATACAAACACATTGATTTGTAAGCATTCTCTAACACCTACGACCACCTATATTTTTCTAGTTATAATCAACTTCTGTTATAGTATCCTCAAAACATCCACTATCGAAAACAGATGTAGTAGTAGAGGTTTTTTTGACAATTTTTGCCAATTCTGTAACACTATAAACCTCCGCTATAACCTCTGCTAAAAATTCTTTTCCTTGCAGTTTCAGTTTCACCAGTCAAGGGTACATTGACTTCATCAAAAGAAAAAGACTACAACTCACAATCAACAAGTGCAAGTTTGTTTTCTTTCTCCTTAAGTGTGTTTTCTTGTTCCTTGGATTCATCATTAAATGACGTCAATCACCCAGTCAAAAACTTTGTTTGTGTTTGAAGTAGATGTACCTTTTTGTGTAGTATGTGAAAACAGGTAAGAACATTAGTGAGAATTCCTTTTTGCATAGGAATTGTATATGTTGGAGTCTTCTTAATCAATGTGTGCAACATATTAAACATTTTGTCAATTCCTACAATTTTGAAGTGATTCAAATATGCCAACCGCAATATAAACCAATCCACACACGAAAGATCCTAAGACCCCCTTATTCAATTTCGATCAGCCTTAGGAGTGGAAAACATTTACTAAGTTATAATTCTCCTTTTATCTCCCATTACAAAATATTCACAATTAATGTCCTTATAACACCTTTTCTACTCACATCAGAACAATACAAAATTACCCCTTTTAACTCCCTTACAAAATGCATATAGCTCCTTATAATCCCTAAATTAGCACTTTTATAAAGGAATATAGCTTTTCACTTCTTCACTTAGATCTCATGTGCATTTTCTATTACAATGAAATCATTCAAATATTTTAGTAATTCTTTATTAAAAAATTTGAGTGAGTTTTAGGGTTAGGGATTTCCTATCTCCACCAGAATTGAGGTCCATTCTCTCCAGAGATTAATCCATGTTTTCTGAAAATGAAAGAATATACATCGAGCCAAGAGCAATATGGACTTATGCAAAGAATCAAATATGTCATAGAAATAGGCAATACAAACCCTAGTCTCTTTTTTACTACACAAAAAAAAAATGTTGTTATGTTTTATGTCGACTTTTTCACGTTGAAAAATCACCATGTCACTTTTGTTTCTTTCAATTAAATATATTTCATGTCACTTATGATTTTTTTCCACAATATTTGATAAAGGAGTGCGAACAAGCTTTGTGTTATAACTCAAAATGCCACTTCTATGCATCCTTGATGTTTCCCTACTCAGTCATACATCTGCCAACCCTTTTTGATGGAGTTCTTCTCAAAAAACAACTTTTTGTATGCCATACACACCATGTTTCATATACAAAGCACGTACATATGCTAGTTGCATACCTGAAATCCCACGTACGTACGATTGTTGCATAACTAAAATCATGCGTGTACTCTAAAAGTGACAAAAAATATAAAATGTGCGCTTTCTAGTGGAGTTTACGGAATATCTTAGGTTTTGCAACCATATTACCTCATGTAGACCTCCTGGTAATGAATTAACCATCATTGTCTCATATAAAATGGCCCTAGGGGCATCATTTGGAGATATCAAACTAGAGGCAAGAGAACTCTGCCAAATTTTCTCCCTTGTTTTCCAGGCTTTCTGCATTCTTCTATGAGTTTCATCCTCATCATTCCCTTCAATACATCCTCCTTATATCATTCATACTTTTCCCTTATATTAGTTTTTGGGTGGCAAGGATAGTATTGGGAATAGTGCACTTGGAGACAAAGTAGATAAACCCAGGCGAGGTTCGTGGAGCGGCGACAACCAAATTTAGGTTGTAACCTCTTATTTTGTTACTAATAAAAGAGAAAATTTCTTGTCCTAGATATTTATGTCTATGTGTTTGTGTTTATGAATGTTTTTCATGAATAACTGACTCTTTAGATAATTGTTACACATTATTTTTGTCATCCCTATGATCATTAATGATGTAAACCTATCTGTTGCCTTCAGAGGGGTCAGTGGCCTGAGTCCCTAAAGAGAGAAGGGAGAAGAACTTTTCCTGAGAAAAGAAGTTTCTTTTTCCTATGTAAAAAACTTATAAAAAGGGAAGTTCGCAAGTTGCTATATAGGCAGGGTGCGAGAATGACCCATTCTCGCAGGTTGCACTATAGCCAGGGTGCGAACACCTCGCAGGTTGCTCTATAGCTAGGGTGCGAGAATTCCAGCACGTGGGAAAAATGAGCGTTTTCTCGAATTTTCTAGAAGGAGAAGCTTCTATGGTGAGGTGGCATCCGAATGGTTTGGATCTTACTCGCTTTCATGATTTAGTGGGATCATCCTAACCTCCTCACCTTATCTTCTTCAACTTATAAAAGGAGAGGAGTTCTCATGGAGAAAGTTAGCTTTTGGTGAGCTTGGGTTAGCTTTGTTGGTTCTTGAGCTTGTTAGCTTTGGCTTGGTTAGAGTGGCTTTGAGATTTTCTTGTCAAGATAGATTGTGAGTAACTATCAGATCTATGGTCTCAGAATCCTTGGAGAAAGAAGTGTGTGGGGAACGAAGGATAGTTGGAAGGGACCTTACGATATCAAGGCAACGGTTGTAATCTCTCTTTCCTATTTAATATGATACAGTAATATGTCTCTTTCCCATAAAGCTAATTCTACTTTATTGTATAACTCCTTGATCATATACATAGATTCACCACGGAATATATTGTGCTTTCTTTACTTCATTTGGTTTGTACTGTTTTGGTCTTGACTGTACGAGAGCATTGGAGCAAAGTGGGAGCCACAAACACCAACGGAAGCAATTATAAGGTATGCAAATTGTCCTTGCCTCTTAGTTCTTTCAATGGTTAGAATCTAGGGAAAGAGTATTATTCTGTCTTGTTTTGTTCTAGATCTAGGTAGATATAGGGAGATCGGTTTGTGTCCGCACTTACGGATTTATCCAATAAAAAAATTGGTCACTCCATTGGGGAGCAGATTGTTTCCTAGCTAGTCTAGTTTCCCTTGCTTGGATTGCTTGTTTTCTGGTCTCTGATTCTGTGGGAGATCCATCAAGACTCTTTGGATTTGAAATTTCACTCAAAATTTTTGTCCTTTTTCCAAATTTTGTGTTTACATACATTCTCACACTGTACCCTTTAGTGGCCTGTGAGAATCATCTGAGTTTTCACCCTACTGTGTAATCCAGTGCGAGATGTTCGCACCCTACATGTGTCTAGCCTGCGAACTCCACTAAAGTTCGCACTGCACCCTATAGATAGGCTGTGAACCCATTTGAAATTTGTGTTTGGAATTAAAATGTCCTATTTTTTGAAGATCCATTTTTTCTTTGATCAACTGGATTGAGCTTTTGGAGCCTATATTGATCTGCTTACAGTCTTCTTGACATTATTTGAGTTTCTTTTAGCCATCTTTTCTTTGTTTGGTTTTGAAGGATTAGTCTCTTGCTTTGAGTGTCTTTCAATTACAAAGCATGTGCTTTCTTTAGAATTGTTTAGGGAAAGATCAGATTTCTTCTGAATAGTTCGCTTTAAAAGAGAACTTTTAGTTTGGGTTTCTTTGTTTTAAGAAAGTTCATTATTGATTTTAGTGAAATTTTTGAAACTAAAAGATTTAATTTCTTTCTTTGTATTAGATTGGGGGCATCCTTGCATTTGAAGTAGCGAAATTGCGCGAAATTTCATGATTGATATTGATGAGTTTAATAGACTTTGGGACATGTGCATATGGGAATGATAAATGTTTTCTCCTTCTCGTAGCATAGCTTTCATCGAAATGAAACGATTGCATCTTCATATCTTTGCATAATTTTCGAGTCGGTCAAAACACCATATTGTCCACGCCATCTTCCTTTTGAGTAACAACAGCCATAAAATAAAGCGCTTCTAAAAATTGATTAGACATTTTTATCTTTTTTGGTAGCAAACCTACATTAGATTAGTGATAGGGCTTTGGAATAGGTGTGAAAGATAACTTTCCAAAGCTGCAAACAAACATAGTATCTTGTGATAGGGAGAGTTACATCCACTTACTACATTTTGTCCTGGGAAGCCCTTCTCACACAAGGGTCAAGCACTAGGTCGCATTGATGTTAGCAGAGTTACTCGCCCTACTTTGTTGACATCAGTGTACAGATTGCACATATTATGGGGATCACTCAGAGGTATACCCACAATGATGAGTGGAATCCTTTTGAGTTGATTTCGGGCTAGATACCCTGCCCTTGCATGTGGATCGGACTGTCGACTGTCCCCCGAGGCTTTATTGTTGTTGGTGGTAACCTTAGTGGCCTATCTTTCTAGGTTCTTTACACGAGGTGACTGTGGAGGGGCAAGTCTTCACGGTACCTGGAATCGACGTTGGCCAAACTCACTCGGGTTCCTTGGAGGGTATACCCACGATTATGTGTGGGAGCTTGCACCAGGGTGTAAGTCCATTAAGCAGGTCGTCAACGCAACTTTTCCACCTGCTCTATCTCACCCCCTTCTTACTTTGTTCCCGTGACGTTGGATTTCATCACCAACTAGTGTGCTCATTGTGAGAAGGTTTTGTTTGCTTGCTTGCTTACTAGACTTTTTAGCGTGTGCTGTTTTTTTTCCTTAGAGGACTCTAGATCGGATTTTTTTTGTTTTTAATGGCGTCAGTTCCCGAAATGACCAATGAAGGAACCTCTGCTCCAGGGGAACCTTTTGTTTTTCCTTCTTATGGAAACATTGGTCCTCCTCACATCGCTACTTTGAGCCTTCCAGGTCTCACTATTGGATTTCCGGTGTGGTTGTTTTCCACTCAGGTAATCCCGAATGTAGTTAGTGCTTCAGTCACAAGCATTTCCCCCCAAGAGCATCAACCGCATGTTGATCCTTCACCTTCTTCGCCAATAAGGTCTTCTTCGCCTTCTTCGCTTGCAAGGTCGCCTTCCATTTCATCTTCTTCGTCGAGTGAAATTTATGAAGCTAGTAACCCGATGAATAAGAAGAAGAAGAAAAAGAAGATTAAGAAGAAGAAAGATAAACAAGGGTCAAAACCTCCAACCACTGTCAAACATGTTGGAAAAAAACCAGTTACTGTTAATCGTGTTGGGAGTGTTGATCATGTCAAGATCACCCAAACAACTCATAAGCCCAAGTACCCTTGCAGGCTTTGTAAGGGTAGCCATCTTCTCAAGGAGTGCCCTGGTCTACCCAAGGTTATAGAAGTATGGTCTACACATCCTCGCCAACCCATGTCATTAGCCTCTGAACAACATGCTGATGACTTCCCGTCAACTAGTCATGATACGGTTGGGAAGAAGAAAAGTAGAGTCAAGTTCCCATGTATTTTATGCAAAGGAAGTCATCTAACTCATCTTTGTCCTCATATGGAAGAAGCCTCGAAATTACTGGAAGACATGGCTATTTCACAGCCTCAACTTCCAGCTGCTTACCGTAAGCTTTCTCTCAACCCACATGTAGTTGATGGAATGATCACTCTGGTCCCTTCACTGGTCAATCTGATTGATCATGTTGTCAATTTGGTCACATCCTTAGTTGAACCAGTAGACCAAATGGTTGAGCCAATACCATCCTCGGTCAACCCCACTCTCCCGTTAGAGAGTGAAACCCAAGCGGTCGATTCGTTTCCACATGTCGACCCCATTCTCCCCTTGGAGAATGAAACTCAAGTGGTCGATCTGATCTCTCCATCGGTCGATCCTACTCTCCCACTAGAGAGTAAACCCGATACTGCCCATGTTTTTCTCATTGATACAAAATATGCCGTGTTAGGGGGTATTCCTCCTTCTCCCATGGAACCCCCTCCAAGTAATGAGGCCATCCGTTTTGATTGGGATGTACTAACTGGACCTCGTCTTCCCTCTTACCTTCCTTTCCAGATTACAGTACAGGTTTGTGGTCGGGAGGTTACCAAAACGTTGATAGATGAAGGTTTGTCTGTTAGTATTTTGTCCTCTATTGCTTGGCAAGTGTTGGGTTGTCCTCCACTTGCGCTAGTTACGCAGAATCTGTTAGCTTTTAACAGAAGAACTAGTCAACCTTTAGGGACCCTTCCTCAGTTTCCTGTAACTTTGGGAGGGAAAATTGTCTTTATTGACGTCATGGTAGTCTAAAACCCCTTGGATTTTTCTTTACTCCTTGGGCGAGATTATGTCTATGCCATGAAATTTCTTGTCTCTACTCTTTTTCGTGTGATATATTTCCCTCACGATGGACGAGTTGTGACTGTTGATCAACTTTCATTCATTGACCCCACCTAGATTGCTTCCCTGAATGGTTCTTGTATGTAGACAGTATCGCCCCTGCCACAGGTCAATTATGTGGCGTTGTCGCCCATGGCTTCAACTTCTGATGACTTAGATCCAGTAGTTGAAATAGTGATCTCTTCGATAGGGTTGTTAGAGACTGATCTCTTAACTCCTGTCGTGACCCTCAACATGGTGTCCTTCCAGAGTGTGTTTCTTCCTTCCAGTGAAGACCTCTTGGAAGCCATGACTGAGTTTTGTCCCTTGACATGGTGTCATTCCAAAGCATTTTCCTCTTGGAATCCATGATCAAGAAGAGAGTTTTCGAGGATAGTTTTTACGTCTATGTGACAACCTCGTTAAAAAATGAAACAGAGGTTCCGAGGATAGTTTTTGCGTCTCTGCGACAACCTCGTTAAAAAATGAAACAGAGGTTCTGAGGATAGTTTTTGCATCTCTGAGGCAACCTCATTAAAAAATGAAATAGAGTTCTTTGAGCATGATTTTCTAATTTCAAGCTCGTTAAAAAATGAAACCACTCGAGGATAGTTTTTGCGTCTCTACGGCAACCTCGTTAAAAAATTAAACAGAGGTTCCGAGGATAGTTTTTGTGTCTCTGGGACAACCTCGTTAAAAAATGAAACCACTCGAGGATAGTTTTTGCTTCTCTGAGGCAACCTCGTTAAAAAATAAATCAGAGGTTACAAGCATAGTTCTTGTTTCTATGTCAAGCTCGTTAAAAAATGAAATAGTTTTCCCCCTCTCTGTTTGAGTCAAGTCCTTCGTCTAGTATTTGAAGCTTCATTTCATTCTCCTTTGCAGTTGGATGAAACGAAGCTTGGGGGGCATTTGCCTCAGCCTCTAGACTTCATGCTGAAGTAGAGCCACTAGCTTTTTAAGCTGGGGGCTAAGTACCAACCATGTGTTGGGAAGTTGCAAGCATAGTTTTCTATGGTTCAAGCTTGTGTAAAAATGAAACCACTTATCTCAAGCATAGTTTCCTCTGGTTCAAGCTTGTGTAAATATGAAACCAGGTCCAAGCATAGTTTTGTTTAGTTTTTAAGCTTGTGTAAAAAATTAAAATCTATCCCAAGCATAGTTTTGTTTAGTTTTTAAGCTTGTGTAAAAAAAAAAAAATCTATCTCAATCATAGTTTTGCTTTGTTTTAAAGCTTGTGTAAAAATAAAAACAATCCCGAGTTTAGTATTTGTCCGTTCTCGTGCTCGAAAATACATGAGAACGCAATTGAGCATACTTTTATCACTTTTTCGGGCTCAACAAGGTTATACGAAAAAGGAACCCCCCTGGAGTCCTCTTTAAGCTCTTTTCAGACTCTCTAAACATGAAAAGATTGTCGAGCGATCTTGTTCTTTTCACGCTCGTTAAAGTATTTGAAGAAAACGTTCGATGAGTGATAGTTTATCACTTTTTCGGTCTCGTCAAACTAATTTACGAAAAAGGAACTGAGAGAGTTCTCTTTTAAGTGTTTTTCCAAACTCTATAATCTTGAAAAACCTTCGAGTTTTCTATCTCTGGACTCGTTAAACAAACATTGACAGACCCGTGATGCGACTGAACCACTCCTTCTTAGGGTTCGTTAAACATACTCCAAGGGACTTGTCCGAAGGATGAGCTTACATTACAAGCATATGTTATCCTCCTCAAGCTTGTGTAAAAATAAAGAGGTACTTGCCAGAAATGGTGGGGGAAAAAATTGGGAAAGAAATGTATCTAAACCTGTATTCTGCGGAAGAGTCGCTTTTGAACATGACACCCTTTCACTCGCCTTGTGTCTAGGTTGGAAAATCCACTTGTCTCATGATCATACTCCTATAAGATTACAAATTGGTCTGTGATCCCTGTTGTTGAGTTAGTATTTCCAAGACAGTTGTCATGTCGTCAATATGTTCAAAGAGAAGTTCAACTTGGAAAGCCTTCTATTGCGTCGGCCATTTCTACGGTCCTTAAGCCTTCTATTGCATTGGCCATCCTTGATTCAACTCTGATCTACATCAAATATTGTTACTTGTTTCGTGTCATTGATGTGGGATACATTAAGGCCCTCCTGTGGCGAGTCTTTTCCTGTCGACTTCAACTCATTATCCAGGAATTAGACTTAGAAACTAATTGGTACCTTGGAACTTGCATGCCTCAATGGCAAGTTTCCTCGCTTTCGACAATGGGTTTTCATTATTGACCTCTGATCGGGAGATTCCACCGAGTGTTCGACTTCAGCTCATTTATTCACATTCGTTGGATTGTACTAGTGTACCTTGGGAATCATTGAAATTAATGGTGATTTCCCTCGCACTTGTTAATGGTATACACTAATGACCGGTAATCAAGTGGTTTCTACCATGTTCGAGTTCAACACATGTATTCACATGGTTAGATTCGTACTATAGAGTGATGGAGATGAAGACCCTGGATATTTTCTGATAGATCCAGGTTGCGTTGGAGTATATTCAGTGTACTGTTGCATAGATCCACATTGTATGTCTGGTGGCTATGTTCAAATTTGAGTCTTTAACACATAGATCCACAATGTATTTTTGGTGTCTATGTTCAGATTTGAGTCATATCGGCATGGATCCACAGTGTATGTTTCGTGGCCATGACCTGTCTTGACATGGATCTTCGCATGTCGGCATTTATGCTTTGATTCATTTGTATTCTGAGTATGGGAATGCCTACCTCAGTGATGATATATTATTGTACTGTATTTCCTTGTTTGTTGGCAGGTTTTCGACCGATTGTTCCTTGTTGTCTACACACACTCGACAAAGTATTTCAGCTATCACTCTGTTCTAACTTCATACTTTGGGGGGCTCTCTGTTACACATTATTTTCGCCATCCCTATGATCGTTAATGATGTAAACCTATATGTTGCCTTCAGAGGGGTCAGTGGCCTGAGTTCCTAAAGAGAGAAGGGAGAAGAACTTTTCCTGAGAAAAGAAGTTGCTTTTTCCTATGTAAAAACCTTATAAAAAGGGAAGTTTGCAGGTTTCTATATAGGTAGGGTGCGAGAATGACCCATTCTCGTAGGTTGCACTATAGCTAGGGTGCGAACACCTTGCAGGTTTCTCTATAGCTAGGGTGCGAGAATTCCAGCACGTGGGAAAAATGAGCGTTTTCTCGAATTTTCTAGAAGGAGAAGCTTCTATGGTGAGGTGGCATCCGAATGGTTTGGATCTTACTCACTTTCATGATTTAGTGGGATCATCCTAACCTCCTCACCTTATCCTCTTCAACTTATAAAAGGAGAGGAGTTCTCATGGAGAAAGTTAGCTTTTGGTGAGCTTGGGTTAACTTTGTTGGTTCTTGAGCTTGTTAGCTTTGGCTTGGTTAGAGTGGCTTTGAGATTTGCTTTGTCAAGATAGATTGTGAGTAACTATCAGATCTATGGTCTCAGAATCCTTGGAGCAAGAAGTGTTTGGGGAATGAAGGACAGTTGGAAGGGACCTTACAATATCAAGGCAATGGTTGTAATCTCTCTTTCCTATTTAATATGATACAGTAATATGTCTCTTTCCCATAAAGCTAATTCTACTTTATTGTATAACTCCTTGATCATATACATAGATTCACCATTGAATATATTGTGCTTTCTTTACTTCATTTGGTTTGTACTGTTTTGGTCTTGACTGTACGATAGCATTGGAGCAAAGTGGGAGAAAAAAAGACCAACATAAGCGATTATAAGGTATGCAAATTGTCCTTGCCTCTTAGTTCTTTCAATGGTTAGAATCTAGAGAAAGAGTATTATTCTGTCTTGTTTTGTTCTAGATCCAGGTGGATCTAGGGAGATCGGTTTGTGTCCACACTTACGGATTTATCCAATAACAATAATCTTGATAATTAAGCATATGTTGTCATAGTTTGTTCTGTAACATTGTCTTAGGCCAGCTTTGGGAGGAGGCCTACAATTGTGGAAAGGACAACAATTGGAAGGGATCAACATTAGTCGTAAGGAATTAAGGTACACTTTTCTATATTCTTTCTCTTCCCTTGATTATCATAAGATTGTGTTTGGTTTGGGGTAGAATAGAAGCTTTTATGTCTTTTAGGGTGTCAAGGCTCTGCCTAGTCGCTAGACCCAGATTAGGGGGATTTTCCCCATAGCAAAATTGGCGACTCCACTAGGGAGTCTCTCTAGGGTCTTGTCAGGAGATCTTTGTTTAACTTGAGTTCCTATTTTTTGTTGAGTGTTTTGAGGTTGTTTGGGTCTCTAGTCACCTTCTAAGTGCTTACTAGCTTCCCAGATCTAGGTGGTATGTATGAATATTTCTCTTTTTTGATAATTTTTAGTAGTGTATGTGCCATGTTTTATACCCAACCCATGTACATACACGTTCTGTTTTATACATAGCCCATGTACATATGCATGCTAACTGTGCACAACATGCATGCCTTTCATTTTGAAGATTTTTTTCAAAATCTCTTATTTTAGGTCAGGAAACCTTTGGTTCCTCAGGTCTTCTTGAGTTCTAGAGGCCTCTGTTGGATGTGGTTTGGCTAGGTTCAAGGCTCAGATTGTTTATGAAATAACAAAAAGAAAAAAAAAATCTTGCATAGCAATTTTGACTTATTTTCAGCTTGAATTTTAAGAAACATGAGTTGAATTTAAAAAACAAATCCCCTCATGGTTAGGGGGGCATGAATCATGTATTTTGCAGCTTCTTTTAGCATCTTTTGTTAGTTTTTCTTTGATTTAAAAAAAAACAAAAAGAAACCTGGTTTTTATGATAGTTAGGTCTCTTTATTTCTTTACATTGTTATTTGAAAAAGAAAAAAGAATTAGCATAGGGTTGTGTTTTCTTCTCATCTTGAAATTATTTCAAAAGAAAAATAAGAAAAAAAATTCTTTCATTTTCTATTTTGTTTCACTCGAAAGTTGCATTGTGCATTTTGCATGGAAAGGAGAAAAGATTGCATCTTTAGGTTTGAAGGATTTCTTATGCTTTTTCTTCCTTGAAACTCTTTTCATTTGAAGGATAAGTGCAAAGTTCTATTTTCCAGTGTTCTTATAAGTTTCATTTTTGCAAGAGTCTCAAACAACATCAGTTTCACTACCACACCCATGGGTAATCAAGCTACTAAAATTGATGCTTAATTTTAAAATCAATTAGACTTTTTCATTTACAGGGTACACCAACTAGACTAGGCTTTAAGGCCTTGGATTAGGTGTGGAGAGGAAACTCTCCAAGGCCACTTAAAAAAATTAAGAATCTGATTTAGGGAGTGTTAAATTCCAGTTTCATAAAATTTAGCCGGTACCCCCCTCTAACATAGGGGCTAAACATGAGGTCGCGTGAGGAAAGGAACATGAGATAGCCCCTCAAAAGCTATACCAAGCATAGTGGGGATCGTATTTGAGGGTCATTCTAGGGATTCTGTTGACTACATCTTACTACATAGCTCCATGGATCTCGAATCCATTTTGGATCCTTAGTTGTCTTCCAGAACATTTACTTTTGATACCCTTGAAAGGCTTCATACATAGTTATCCTACTCATATGATCTACCTGACTGTCGATTGTACTCACCCAGTGACTGACTACATGCTGACAACCTAGTTTCATTTTATAGGAACTCACATAGGTGACTGCGAGGGTATACTGCGGTACCTAGGAAAAACATCAGACCATGCTTTGAAGAGTATACCTGGAGGGTGTTTTTGTGTTCGAGTTACACTTGCACTGGTAAGTTTCTCTAGTGTTGGTTGGTGTAACTGTTTTTCCTACCTTTTGTTTTATTTATATTTAGGGAATTTTTAGTGGTATGCTTTGTGCTTCTTAGTTTTCCATAACGAGTTAGTCATTCATTGCTTTGGGTATCTGACCTAAGGTGGTATACTTCCCACTCCATCGGTCGTGAGGACTTTTGGGTCTTCCGCTTAGAAATGTGGAGACGCCTCCTTATAGGCATATATTTTTGTACCGCTGGTTTACTAAAGTTAGTGTGTGATAATTTTATGGACTTGAACGATCCCTCAAGGGAAGAACCTATGCATAAAATATTCATGGCCAAAGTTACTGACGATACCAAACAATGAACCCCTTCGCAAGGGGATTCTAGTTCTTTTCTTGTTTTTGGAAACGTTAGTGTCCCTTTGATGGCCACTTTGTACATTCCTAGGTTGAATATGGGACTACCAGTTTGGTTGGGTACCATTCCAGATGTCCTGAATGCTCTTGAGTCTTCTCAGTTAAGCAGCTTATGTCATGGGAATCATGTTGATGTTCCTTCATCAACAAAGTCTTCTCCTCCTCCTCCTTCCTTCTCTGGTGAAAGTATATCTACTAGTAACTAGAATTGTAAACAAAATAGAAAGAGGAAGAATAAGAAGAAGAAATGACCAACCTCTATGATTCATGATGGAGATAGGTCGTCAAACTCTGCAATTCATGTTGAAGACCAACACCCAATCTCTACAAGTCATGCTGGGGGCAAGCACCTAGCCTCTATAAGTCCTGTTGGGGGGGAAACTTCAGTCACTGCTAGTCATACTGGAGATAGGTCTATATCCTTTATGACTCATGTTATGGACCAATCACCAACCTTTGCTAATCCTATTGGAGATGTGCAACCAACCACTAGAGGTCATGTTGTGGGCACAAACCTAGCCACTGCAAGTCATGTTGGGGGCATGAACCTAGTCTCTGTGAGTCATATTGGAGTTCAACAACCAAGATCTACTAGTCATGTTGGAGAGTTTTCAACAACCTCTATGAGTCATGATGAGGACAAGAAACAAAACACTACTAGTCATGTTGGGGGAATTGATTTTGTTGAAAAACCTATATGGATAGGACATAATCCTAAGTTCCCTTGTAAGATTTGCAAGGGAGATCACCTTACTCATTTATGATCTATCCTTCAAGAGGCACAAAGATTGTGGTCCATGTCTACAAGATCTTATGATTCTGAGTCTTATGAGCTTTCCTCACAGTCTGTTCAGCCTTTGGTTGATGAAGTGGTCATTTAGATGCAATCTTTGGCCAACCCCACTCCTATTTTGGGGGGTGATGCCTCTTGATACCATGTTGTCTCGCAGTTTATTCAACTTTTAGTTGATGAAGTGGTCATACCAATGAAATCTTAGATTGATCCCACTCCTCTTTTTGGGGGTGATGTGCCTTCGTACCATGTTGTCGCAAAGCCTATTCATCTAGTGGTTGAGGAAGTGGTCACGCCGATGTAATCTTCAGTCGATCCCACTCTTCTCTTAGAGAGTGTCGAGTCTACCAAAGTGGCACATCGATGCGATCTTTGGTTGATCCCACTCTTCTCTTAGAGAGTGTCGAGTCTATCAAAGTGATCACATTGATGCAATATTTGGCTGATCCTACTCTTCTTATCAGGAGTGATGTGTCTACCGACTATTTTTTAGCATTTACAATTCAGTGCTTTCAGAACAAGGGGGAATTCCACTCACTTCAAGCACACCCCCTCCAAGTCCTACGATGGTTTCCTTTGATTGGAATGACCTTGTTGAGACTCATCTTCCTTCTTCCGCACCCTTTCAAATAAGGGTTTTAGTTAATTCAAAAGACATTTACCAATGTATTGTGGATGAAGGAGCCTCCATAAGTATTTTATCCTCCTCGACTTGGAAAGATTTGGGTTCTCCCGAGCTTCTATCTGCTTCACATCAGTTGTTGGATTTTGATAGATGTCCTAGTGAGTATTTGGGAATTTTTCCTCAGTTTCCTATCTTGTTAGGTAGGAAGATTGTCCTTGTTGATGTTATAGTGGTGCAAGGCCCATTACATTTTAATATGCTTCTCAGGTGTGATTATGTATATGCTATGAACATTGTCGTGTCTATGCTCTTCTAGGTGATGTTTTTTCTGTCACAATGGAATAATTTTTACTATTGACCAACTAGCATCTGATAATCACCATCCTAATTTGACGTTATTTCAAGCTACCTCTTTATATGTTCCTAGTGTTCATGTAGACTCTACCCCGCCACATGTAAATTATGTGGCATCTTATCTTCGATGTTCAATTGCTTCTGATAAGGAACCTATGCAATCATGTTTTCCTTCTCGATACATGGTCTCAACAATTGATCAGTTTTTCTATCCAATGGGGGCATGGGATCCTTTGATTCCCCCTCTTGGTCTGAGTGATCTTGAGTTTCCTTTTGAGTCTTATCTCATTGTTTGTATATCATCAAGCCCTTGCTCTTTTGATTCTTCACTAATAGAATCTGTAGGTCCTAGCAAGAACCTCCATCGTTATATGGAATATGGTCAGTTTGCTTCTGCCTTTGGGACTATTGACCCTCCTCGTTCACGTGATTTCTCGGATATTGAATTGCCTTTGGATGAGGATATACTTGAATCCATGACTAAGGATTATACATCATGGGAAGATTTACACCGTGGTTTTTTTTTTCTTCCCTTTTGGGAGAATTTTCAGGTTGACTACCGAAGATACTCTTGGTCATAGCCTAGCAGTGGGATCTACTTGAACCAATACTATGAATGAGTTGTAAGGTTGTGCGGTGCCTTGCACCATATTGTACAGTCCAGGTTTGTTGTTTTAAAGTTTTGTATTTAGTAGCACCTCTTATTTTTTGAAGTTTCTATCTTTATTGGATTTATTAACTTCTGGATGGGTGTTATTGGCCTTATGTGCAGGATCTTGGAGACATTTTTTCTTTGAAATTTTTTCATCGTAACGATCCATTCTGATAGGTATTGACCTCGAAACTGGAATATAGGTTAGATTTTTAGCCTACTTGCATTTTTTTATTAACCATTTCTTGGTTTATTTGGCCTTTTGATCGACCCCACTAAATTGTGACACAAACATTCCTTGTTGATAAGTGTGTTGTACTTTATGTGGTAAAGCCTTTCTTCCATGGGAATCCTAGTTAGAGATTTGTTTTTCATTTGTTTCCCATGCCTAAGTACTTCATAGGCATGGGAGTCTTGTTTAATCCCACCATTACTTTGTGTTGAAGCCTCATCCTTCTTCTTCATCTTTTTTTTGGCCTTTACCCATGGGACTCCACTAGAGCATGGTTTGTTTCCTTTCAAGCTCATTTAAACTATGAAAGTAACATCTAGAAAGAGATTATTTATCCTTTTCGGCCTCGCTTAGATTACATATGGAAAGGATCCCCCTTGGAGTCCTATTTAAGCTCTTTTCAGAATCCCTAAAATTGAAAATATTGTCGAGCGATATTATTTCCCTTCACGCCCATCAAATTGAAATTTGAAGGTGCATTTGTCTGACAACAATTTACCCCTTTTTCGGTCCGGATGCATAATTTTATGAAAAAGGTATGCCCTAGGAGCTACAGTTCACTAGGAGAGTATTCTCAGGTGTAAGTTTAACCCTTTTTCAGGCCTGAGGGACTAAATTTGTGAAAAAGGGCCATTCTCCCTGGTTTTGGCTTATCACTTTTTCAAGCCTTGGAGATTATTTATGAAAACAGAAACCCATTGGAGTCTTCTTTAAGTCCTTTTCAGATTCCATAAACAAGAAAATATCGTCAAGTGACCTTGTTCTTTTCACACTCATTAATTGGTCCAGAAGGAATATCTATTCGGCATAAGTTTAACCCTTTTTTCCATCCAATAGATTACCCAAGAAAAAGGTATTCCTCAGAAGACATTTCTCACCGGGATAGTCCTCCTGTAACACCCCTATTTCCCCCAACTTGTAATTAATCATTAATTAGGATTACCATGCTGTGACGTAGGAACATTGTAAATGTATCATTGTTTAATTCCCAATAAATGACTGTGGGGGTGAATCCTTGAAAGTACTATCCATGATATCACTAGAGGAAAGAATGTGAGAACGATAAGAGAACAATTAATAAGAAAAGGACATGAGGTTGAACCCTCAACCACCCCCATGAATGGAAGCATGGTCTAGCTACAGAAGATCATCCTGAAGTACCACAGGGTCCTGTGGACCCAGAACGAACCCGGGGTTTATTTCTGACAGAAAGAATAGGATAGGAGGAATGTGTGTGAAAGGCACGCAAGAGAATATGAAGAGAATATGTGAGGAACATTCGAGCAACATAGAATGAGTTGAAGGCCATGAGATTGATGCGAAGAAAGCATGTGATAAACCTCATCGAGGCCGTGACTGAGAGGGAGATCTCTGAGAGTATGAAGAGAAAAGGACCTGGGCATAAGGTTGTGAGCTTGATGTTGAGGAAGCATCTGATAAACCTCGCAGAAGATGCGAAAGAGAAAGGATCGATGAGAACTGGCATAAGTTCCCTGGTGATATCATGGCTTGGCACAGGGGTGGCCAGAGTGATAAGAATGAATGCCTTTGAGCCTATGGTTGGGTGGCAGGACGAACACCCATATTCAGTTAGTTGGCCACCACCTGTAATAGATAACTAATATTATATCCTATGTGTTTAAGTGGTAACTGTGAATTAGGGTTGGATATTCTATGAATGTTGTAGGGATGGACATGTTTGTTTAATGGTTTTAATGTATCCCTTCAAATATTCTTGATTGTGTATTTAAGAAAATAAGAAATTATCTGGCATGTACACGTAAATGACTGAGCCGTGTGGTGGCTCAAGTTAAAATAAATGAATTGTGAATTGTTGACTTTGGGCATAACTTCACGTGTGCATGCAGATCATGTACTCCAGAGAGAAGTCACTCCAGGAGGACCTAAGTGTGAAGACACAAGGATTTTCGAAGGCCAGAGTCTCAAAGTCATCCATGTCATCTGTTGGAAGGGATGCATGGCAAAATATCTTCCATTTTAGAGGAAGTCACTCTGGGAGAAAAGGGGATGTGTTGGATAATAACTTCCGAAGGCCGGAGAGCCAGAGTTCATCTAAGCCGTCTGACAGCTGAGAAAAGGTGTCATCAGATCTTCCATTTCAGAAGATAGCCACTTTGGAGGAAAGTGGGGTCATGTGAGTTAAGAACTCCTCAGTGTCAAAGTCCCAAAGTAGATCACGATTATTGATCGGGGGAGATGGGTGATGCTCGATCTGTAACTCTGGGTACAGAGTACTTTGGAGGAGAAAGGTGTTGGAGTGTTCGAAACTCCTGAACATCGAAGTCCCAAAGTAGATCACGATCATTGATCAGAGGAGATGTGTGGCACTCAATCTGTAACTCTAGGTACATAGTACTTCGGAGGAGAAAGGTGTTGGAGTTTTTGAAACTCCCAAACACCAAAGTCCCAAAGTAGATCACAATCCTTGATCAGGGGAGATGCATGGAACTCGATCTGTAACTTCGAGTACAGATTACTTCGGATGAAAAGGGCATTGGAGTGTTCGAAAATCCTGAACGTTGAAGTCTCGAAGTAGATTATAACCATCAATCACAAGGTATGTGGGGCGCTCGATCTGTTACTACAAGTACAGAGTACTTCAAGGAGAAAATTCTTGGCAGCGTTCAAAACTCTTGAACGTTGAAGTCCCGAAATCAGTCAGGGTCATCAAAATATCTGAGGACACTCAACGTCGGATTGTGAACTTCGGTGATTTTCCACTCCAAAGGATTCACACGGTGGTTGTCTTGGTGCATGTTGTATTGGTGTATGGTCATATCTCGTGGTCATATGAAAGTATAGATGGATGGAAGAACCCGAAGAACTTGGGAGAGGCTACCTGTCAGCTCTGAACTCGGTTTGAAGCATGGAGACCATGGCTAGAAAGCTATGAAAGAGCAGAATGGGATAGAAACCTCGAATGGGGGTTTTGATTCTCCTAAGAAGAGTTAAACTTTGATGCCCCCACCATGGGCGTGTCACAAATTGGTATCAAATCACAACAACAACACTTGGCCTACTTGGGCTCATGCACGAGTCATATGAAAATATTTCTCGAGGACTTTAAGGGGTAACACCCTATCTTACCACATTCCTAAGAGGCTTAGAAAACCTCTATTGAAGATAGGAATGAGTCTGGTGACCATTCCCTGAAAAGGGATAGCATGCATAGCTCTCGGGTTTCAAAGTGAACTGAGAAATGAATTTTTCTTTTGGATACAGGAATTGTTGGGCAAGGTTTTTCTAATCTAGTTGATAAACGAAGTTGTAGAAATATAGAGTGATTGAGTGAGAAATCACAGTAGCCTCCCTTGCTTGGTGGATAGGAAACTAATCTACCATATTTCTTGTGGGAGGAGGAGAGTGGCCTCTGTCCCTGACTGTGCTGAAAAGAAGGAATAATTCTAGGTGTAATGGTCAAGACTGATCTTGACCTAAAGATACTCTAGATTTATGAACTAGGATACTTAGTAAGTAACATAATTAGAAATTTCATTTGGGATCTAAGGGAATATTCCCAATAGTATTAGACATTAAATTGTTAAAATTAAGATAAAATGGTTGACTAAATGTTGATCCTGAATGTGGTAAAGGAAGTGTTGGGGCACTTCTAGAAGACATTGGGTCAGATTGACATCTAGTGGTGGATGGTAGCCATATAGATATATTTGGAAGCTAAATTGGTTGATTATGTTACCTTGGGCATGGTTATAATTGCCCAGATTGTATTTATAATTTGGGTAATTTCCAAGGAGGTTGAGGCAAGAGTGTTTTCTTGCTAGCGGTTATCGTATAAAAAGGGAACATAGTTATGACTATGTCTGATTCAACTTCAATGTGGATGTCGTGTGAATGACTGCAAGCTCTCAATTGAGAGGGAAAATCAATGTTGAGTATCCTTATGAGGCTTGTCATAAGGATGGAAACAATATCCTTGGAGGAGGATCTGGAAGTCGGAGATGCCCATGTCCATGCATGACATGGAAAGGATGCAAGCAATGAGTTTGCATGATGCATGTTTGGTTAGGTTTGTGGGTGTTTATGCTTGAGTGCATGTATTTAATGTATTTTGAAGCTTCTTGATATGAATCCTGATAGTAATACTAGTTAGGTATGAATGATATTAAATATGAAAGTGATTCACATGTATGATTTAAGGATATATGTATATTAAAGGCACAATATGGTTTCCTTGATGAGTGATATGTAAGGCAAGAATTGCACTTGCCAAGATTAAGTGAATACCATAGGCGCATGGTTGAATCCATTTTTTTTTTAAAAAGAGTCATGAAAGTTTTGTTTTGAATGATATCTTAAGGGGAATGTGCTCCATTCCCTTAGGAAAAAAAACAAGTAAAAATAAATGAAAGATTAAATGAGCAAGGATGGTCTGTGTTAGGATAAGAGACAAATGATTATGCCTTGAGTACCACATAAGAATGAGTTTGAACAGTCATGAGTTGACCAATTTTAGAATAGATATGAATGTAGACTGTGAAATATACCCATGGAAGATACACACAGACTTTTGATTATGCATATGGTTAAGTACATTATGGATATAAGTTAACAAAACCAGGATATGTATGAATACATAATTTGGGTGCATGACAAAGATGCATGTTTATATTCCTTATGGAATATTTTGTAAACAGTTAAAGATAACTCAAGGTTGAGGCCATCAAAGATAGTGATGGATGTGCAATAAGGAAGTTGCATGCTAAGGGAGTTCCCTGTGGAAGAACTGTGTGAAAAATTTGTCAGGAGGTCAGATTCACAACCTTAATAACAGTTGAGAAACTAAATAGTGAGCTACAAGATTTTATATATATATATATATATATATATATATAAGAATCCTGGATTAAATTTTGAAAGAATCATGTAATGAATAGAAGACTAATGAATGAATAAATGAGTATGTTTGATTGAATAGGCTTGGTTGAAGCCATGTTAATAAAAGGCAGTTGTATTCCTTGGATACTCAAGTAGAGTATGATTCAGGAAGAAAACCCTCATTGAATCAGGATACTCAAGAACCTAATAGAGGAGATGAATGTGAGATGATCATCGAAGGGAAGATTGATCGTAGTCGTCAAATCGACTTCACTATCCACTGGAATTAATGTATCAAACATCAGTCGTTCTATTAGATCGACAGTCAGGAAAACATTTTCCAGATTGGGATGATCTAGATTTTATGAGCATAATGAAATGAATATAGATTATTAAAATATTCTTAACACAAAATAATAGAGATACAATAAAATTGGTTTTCTATTCAATAAGGAAATAAGTTGAAACTATAAAATGCAGTGGAAAACAAGCTTGTTGGAAGGGTGGCGGCTTATCTTTGAGAAGAGATGTGACGGATGTGCTCATTCCCCAAAAGATGGTTACAATGAGGCTCTGAAGGCCTTTTACAATAAGCAGGAATGTCAAAAACCCTAGACATCCAAAAACCTAACCCTAGGAGATGAAGCTCCAAAAGTCATGTGGGCCCCGTTTGGGTAAGTTAGTACATCAACTTCCCAGAGTCATGACTTTTGCATACGATCTTCATTTTAGATGCATGATAACCCGTTGGAAAGGTCTAACCGAGAAGAAAAAATTTTGATTGGCCCAAGGAAGTGCCATTGGCAATCCCATGGACCCCAAATCCCCAAAAAACATCATTTAGGGCCTCAAAACGGCCCCAGAAGTTTGGAACCTGAAAAACTATCGAACAACTGCCAAGGTGGAAAACTATTTTTCGAGCTAGTGGAATAGTTGGGTGGCCACCGATATCCACCTGGATCAATCCTCCCTCCTTACGAAGAAATGGTCTCCATTGAGTTCCCCCATCAGATGAGGAAATTTATGCTGAATTTGGCCCTGGGTGAGCCACTTGCCTTGGTGCAGGAACTTACTTTCTTTGACGAATCGATAAAGTTGGATCCTTTGTTGTCAAGTTCGCTTGATCTGTGTGTCCACAATATATCATTGGATGTCTATTGCATGCAATCAGGGTTGAGCTATGTTGGTGTCAACTTCTCTGCTATCTCTGAGGTGTCCAATAATGGTGGGAAATATGGTCGAAGGAGAACCACGTTGAAGACTGGATGTAGACCAAGGAAGGGGGGAATGTTGAGCTCAAAAGCATTGTCACCCACAGCCTTGGTGATGGTGTATGGCCCATAACATAGTGGGTGAAGATTCTGATGGGGCCCTTTAATGTGTTCTTTCTGCAAATGAAACCAAACTTTTTCGCCCACCTAAAACTTATGTGGCACCCGATGTTGATCATGGTGTTGCTTGTACTTGGCATTAGACTTATGTAGAATATCCTGAACCTATTGGCGAATGTGTTGTATCTGCTTAATGAACTGGGTGGCTTTGTCAGCTTCTAGTGGAGCAGGGGATGAGTCAGCTGAGGTAGTCGCCAGGGGTAGTGCAACATCCATGGGGCCCAATGGTTGGAATCCCAACCCCACCTAAAAGGGGTTGTGTCCAGTTGAGCTATGCAGGGATTGATTGTAGCTATGTTGGACATAGGGAAGACTCTCATCCCATGTGCATGGGTGTTTTGAATTGTACATGCATAGGATATGTATGACCATCCGATTGACGACCTCAGTTTGGCCATCTGTCTGGGGGTGGAAGGTAGTGGATTTGGTGAGCTTGGTATCCAACAGTGACTAAAGGCTTAACTAGAATGAGCTGAGGAACCAACTATCACAATATGAGATAATGGTTTGTGGGATCCCAAAATGTACCCATACTCATTCAAAGAAGATCTTGGTAGTGGCGTTTTCTGTGATGTTCTTCTTGTAGGAGGCTAGACTCGCCATCTTGGAAAAGAGATCAACAACCACAAAAACATAGTCATTTTCTCTCTTGGTGGATGGGAGGCCCGATGTGTAGTCCATTGAAATGGATTCCCATGACCTATTAGGAGTAGGCAGAGGGGTGTACAAGCCATGTTTATTAGTGGTTGGTTTGGCAATAGCACAGGTGGTGCAGGACCTGATATACTTGCCGACATCGTATCGAAGTTTCGACTAGTAGAAATGTTTCTGCAGCACTACCACTATCTTTGCGATGCCAAAGTGTCCTGCCACCCGACTGTAGTGACCTTCCCAAATCATCTTTGTGTGATCTCTTGATGGAACACAAAGATGTCCCAGATAGAAAAACAACTCATACTGAAGATGGAAATTAGCGACCACTAAGGTGGTGCCCAACATGTGGTAGGTGGTGGAGAATTCAGGGTCTGTCTCATAGAGGTGGGGCCATTCAGAGGTCTTGTAGCTGCAAGAGTCTAGCACCATGGTGAGTGTTTTCACTGGAGGTCGGTTGAGGAAGACAACAACCTGGTTGGTACTTCCTATTTTATACTTGATGTTGAGGTGCAACTGCTATAATTATGTTGAACACTTATAATGGCATTCATTCTACAATTTTCCGTGGTTCTACATGAACTGTAGTGGCTTATGATTAGTGTGGATGACTGTCTCCTTCCCAAGAATGTAATGTCTCCACTGGCAGCAGGCTTACACAATGGAGTACATTTATTTTTCAAAAGTAGGGTACTTAGAGACAACATCTGATAGTGTCTCACTATGATATTCCACGAGGTGGTCGTGTTGAGTGAGAACAACACCCACAACATAGTTGAAAGCATCTGTCTCGATCTCAAGGGGATGTTGCAAGTTCAGTAATGAAAGTATCATGGATGCAAACAAACTCTTATCCAAGTCATCGAAGGCTTGTCGTTGGGACAGGCCCCACACAAATATTTCCTTACCGCCACCCCTGGTTACTTGGTTGAGGGCCCATGCGATATGAGATAATCCCAGCATGAACCTGCGATAGAAATTGGTGAGGCTCAAGAAGCTTTGAAGTTCAGTGAGTGTGGTTGGGATTGGCTAGTCACGGATGACCTAGATCTTTGTTGGTTCCACATGCACACCTTGTTGATCAAAGATGTAGCCTTGGTAATGGACCCTGTCCATGCCAAAGGAGCATTTTTTCAAGTTTTCATATAGTTTGTGATGTTGCAGGGTGTGCAGAACCTGCTAAATATGTTGCAGGGTGTGCAGAACCTGCTAAATATGTTGCAAGTGTTCCGCCCAAGTCTTTTTGTAGATCAGGATGTCATCCAGATGCACCACTACAAAAGTATTAGTGAAAGGTCATAGGATATTGTCCATCATCCTCATAAAAGTTGTTGGATCATTTGTCAAACCAAAGGGCATGACGAACCATTAAAAAAGACCTTCTTTAAACTTGAAGGAAGTCTTCCATACATCTTTATGTTCTATTGGGACCTAGTGGTAGCCAAACTTCAGATCAATCTTACTGAAGTATTTGTCGCCTGTGAGCTGATCAAGGAGGTCATCAATTCGTGGAATCACGTACCGGTTTTGGACTATGATTTTATTCAGGGCCCGGTAATCAATGAAGATTCGCCAAGTCCTGTCTTTCTTCTACACCAACATGAATGGGCTCCCACAATGAGATGAGCTAAGATGGATGTGCCCCTTGTGGAGCAGTTCTTTGATTTACCTCTTGATCTCCTCGTTTTCTAACAGAGAGCAGTGGTAGACTTCCCATTGGGTAGCGGTGTGCCTGGGGTCAGATCGATGGGATTCTTAACCTGACAGTGAAAAGGTACCCTGGTAGGAGAGGAGAATATATCTAAGTATTCTTCCACAACCTTATCCACTTGCTTTTGTTGTGTGGAGAGATCGGTCGCGGAGGCTCTGGATGTGGCTGCAATATTTCGCTACTCTGAGAGAGAATCATGAAGAAGACAAATTTCCCGGTCTGAAAGATGACCTTCCTGCATTGCTTGGCTGAGATCAAGGAAATAGCACTAGGAGAGACTGCGCCGGGTATCCTGTACAATTTCCTATTCAAAGTTAATAACACTACGAGGCCTAGAATCATATACAGCATGACGTTTCCATAAATAAGGTTGGACCAAAAGAACATTACAAACTTTGAGATGACAAACATCACACAATACCTCATCTTTGAAGGGCTTGATATCGTACAATAGTCGACACTATTGGCTGACGCGAAGATCGCTTCCTTGGTAGATCCATCCAATGGTGTAGGGTTGTGGGTGCGGCATTGTCGAGAGGGCCAACTGCTTGACGACCTCTACTGAGATGAGGTTCTTCTGGATACCTCTATCAACTATGAAGTGTAATGAGGTGTCTTTTACCCACATCTATGAATGGAAGAGATGCTCTCCTTCTACTGGCTCGTCTGGTTCACCAGGCTGGAGCTTGGTGGTAGAATGGTGCCACGATAACCCGTTGGAAAGGTCTAACCGAGAAGAACAATTTTTTAATGGTCGAAGGTAGTGCTTCCAATAATCCCTTGGGCCCCAAATCCCCTTGGAAGATCAAAAACCACGATTAGACAGAGTCGGGTGAACATTTTCCAGATTGGGCCCCACAATCACTGTGAATTTTCGTTCTGAGAACAGAGATCGATGGTTGGGAATCATTGCGGAGCGCAAAGGTGAAATTAACGGATGTGCAAGTTCACAACCCACAATCAACCAACGTCATTGATCTCATCGGGCAAGAGAATCAACGACCTAGATTAAAAGAGTTGGGAAAGCACTTTTTAGATTGTGGAGATTGAACTCTCCGATAAAGAGCGAGCATATTGGGATTTCGCAATCGCTGTGAACCGTCAATTTGTGAATGATCAGTGGGCGAACCTGCAAGGAACCCACACATTAATATCGTGTAAAACTCATACTGTGGTTGGGTTCTGTGGTTGATTTTAGCACATCGAAGCTCTGTGTCAACCTAAATCCTTGGTCAAACACATCTGTGTTGAAATTATTATTATTATCTAGAAATCATGCGGTTAAAATTGATTGAGAGCTAAGATCGATGGTCTACAATCATTTCGGAGATTGCATATGCACATGGGTTAACGTCGAGACCTGTACCCATAATTTAAATTCAATATAGCATTGTTTTGAGTTTGGGATCTGATCATAGATCAAATGGCTCGTATTCATTGCGGAGATCGGAAGGAGAATTAAACTACGAGCTAGTTGAGGTTCTGCAATCCCTTGCAGCTGTTGGATCTGGGGGAAGACGGATCTATACCGTCGAATTGCAGACAAGGTGTTTAGCCAGGATCATAGTGCCTGGACATAGGAGTTGAAAGGGTAGTGCCTGAAAAGAATAGAGTTGAGGTCATATCTCTCGATCGCATGGAGAGAAAATGGAGTTCCTCTAGCCTAGTCAAGGAAGATAGATTTTAACTCTCTACATTAGACTGTGGTTGCGAGGACTTGTTCTAAGGGAATAAATGTGCTCATAGCTAGCACATTGCATGGAATTACTCAAGGAAATGCATGTTTTCATGAATGGGGGACCTTCCAAAAATTTTGTGTACATTATATGGATGTCAAAGAAATGCTTAAAGGAATTCATGTGAAACCTGGAGTTTCATGAATGTCAATTTTAGGGATGTGATCGATTCAGAGAAGAAAATATGGTTTTGCTAAAATAATAAATATGGACAAAGAATCCATATGGTAATAAGTTGGTTGAATTCAAACACACCTTGGCAGGAGTGCCTAACCTGAAAAGTGATAAACTGCAATCGATGCAAGGGTTCATTAGGTATGAATGTGGCCATGAATGTTGGCACATTCATTAAAGTTAATTGATATTTGAATGTCATTTTGAAAAGTTCATATACTGAAATGATGCATGTGTAAGGAATGAAATTTCCTTTTTCTTTGTATCATCGAATGATAAAAGTGATTTGATTTTTAGCATGCACAATTTAAGAATTGTTTGTGATAACTTTATAAAGGTGCAGTGAAAATATATGTGCATGGGAAACTAACAATTTGTTTGGCTGAGGAAAGTTGACTTGCACAAAGAAAGAGTTTTGGATATGGAAATGTTGTAAGCCCATAAGGAAGACAAATTGCCTACTAAGCTAAATTGTTATGGGGAGAAAAGTCCCATTCTTTTGAATATGGTTCCGTGCAAAATAGATATGAAAATAAATGAAGAGATTGGAAAGTTTGTGGGTGACAGATTTGCAATAAAATTCTAAAATTTAAAATTGTGATGATGTCTCATGAAATTATGTATGCCTATGATATAGGTGATAAGAAAATATCTGTCTAGAAAGGACGGTTGAAGGCTATATAGTTGAAAAGAATAGGAGGCCACTACTGAGCCATGAGAACCCTGTGGTAAGCCATGATCACCTGGAATATGTTGTGTTGAGGTAACACAAGTTGGAGGGACGCCTCGGAAGAGAAACTATGAGGGACGCCTCAACTGTAAGGCTCGATAAATTCTATGGGATTCTTCCTGTGTGAGAAAACCTTGGCAAGGAAAGAGGGATCGCCCGAAGAAATGTATAACAGAGAAGGGGATGCCTAAGCCTGGGCCTGAAGAGTGAGTGACCGCAAGGAAGAAGAGACTCTGATAGTTCTTGTAAAATATTGATTGGGATCATGCACACAATGGGCATGTCAAGGAAAAACAGTGAGCCTGGGTACCAAGACGTCCATGTGGATACAAATCCACAAACTACGCAGATAAGTATTGTGCTAGATTATGAAATTTTTCCTAGAAATTCTATGCAACATTAAAAAAATTTCACATGAGACTATGATTAATGTCCTTGTTGTCCAAGAATTATTGAAGGAAGGTGACGAATATTAAGAGTCTGAAGGACATGACCAAGAAATAAGGTCAAGACTTCTAAAGTGGCTGAATGAGAAAGGAATGACAGGTGTTACTGAGAAAGAACACCGAGGACGATGTTCCTTTTTAAGGGGGAGGGTATTGTAACACCCCTGTTTCCCCAACTTGTAATTAATCATTAATTAGGATTACCATGTTGTGGCATAGGAACATTGTAAATGTATCATTGTTTAATTGCCAATAACTGATTGTGGGGGTGCATCCTTGAAAGTACTAGCCATGATATCACCAGAGGAAAGAATGTGAGAACGATAAGAGAACAGTTAATAAGAAAAGGACAGGTGGTTGAACCCTCAACCACCCCCATGATTGGAAGCATGGTCTAGCTGCAGAAGGTCAGCCTGAAGTACCACAGGGTCCCGTGGACCTAGAACGGACCTGGGATTTCTTTCTGACAGAAGAAACAAGATAGGAGGAATGTGTGTGCAAGGCACGCAAGATGATATGAAGAGAAGAGTGGAGAATGTGAGTAACATTCGAGCAGCAGAGAATGAGTCGAAGGCCATGAGATTGATGTGGAGAAATTATCTTATAAACCTCGTCGAGGTCGTGATAGAGAGGGAGATGTATGAGAGTATGTAGAGAACGAGACCTAAGCAGAGGGTCACGAGCTTGATGTTGAGGAAGCATCTGATAAACCTCACAGAAGATGCGAAAGAGAAAGGATCGATGAGAATTGGCATAAATTCCCTCGTGATATCATGGATTGGCACAGGGGTGGCCAGAGTGCTAAGAATGAACACCTCTGAGCCTATGGTTGGGTGGAAGGATGAAAACCCACAGTCAGTTAGTTGGCCACCACCTGTAATAGATAAGTAATCTTATATCATGTGTGTTTAAGTGGTAAATGTGAATTAGGGTTGGATATTATATTAATGTTGAAAGGATAGACATGTTTTCTTAATGGATATACTGTATCCCTTCAATTCTGCCTAATTGTGTATTTAAGAAAATAAGAAATTATTTGGCCTATACACGTAAATGAATGAGCCATGTGGTGGCTCAAGTTAAAATAAATGAACTGTTAATTGTTGACTTTGGGAATAACATCATGTGTGCATGCTGACACTCCCAGTCGTTCTGAAGGAAGGGGTCAGTCAAGCTCAGAAGAGGTAGTGCATGTGTGCATAGAGCCTCTGAGAGGCGGGTAGAGATCGAGAACCCCCCCTTAATTTCTAGAGTTTATAGATGAGCGTAAGAGGTGCGCGAAGGATTTCTCTAAGCATTAAGTTCAGAAGAATTAGCGCAAAACAATTAAGTATTCAAGGAGCTAACATAACTCAGGTAGAATAGTGAGTTTCAAGCCCCTAAAGGAGAGATCCTTTTATTTGAAATATGAATGGATGAGAGTAGTTCGGGAGGAGCTGAAGCTCTTCATGATCGTCGGATATGGAGAAGAAACATGGGCATTAACCCTTCGATCCCTTCAGACTTTGTGGGTCCAACAAATTGATCATATTCGTTGCACAGGAGATGTATCTCCCGAAGTCCCGAAGTAAATATGGGCCATAGATATGTAGATGCTTGGGACTATCATGACCATTGGATCTACGTTATAGTCAACCTGACATTGACTACTTCAGGAGGACAGAGATTTGGTAATACCAAAACCCTCAAATTCCTGAATTTGATGTGGACCATGGATCTAAGGATCCTTCATGATCCCTCATGACCATTCGATCATGGGGACGCGAGTATTAATGTCGAGATCGTGTGGGAGACCATGTGTCAAGTTATGGGGTTGTTAGGTGTCCCTCTCAAAGTGGCATGCATTGGGACCCAAGGGACCCTTAAATGGAAGTTACAAGCCCTAAATCTCTGGGGTTGCATAGATACCCTCGAACTGTCAGTTTGAGGCCGTGATCATCCCAACGCTGAATGACTCTGGGAGAAAACAGGATCTTGCATCACAAAACTCCAGAAGAGCCGAAGAGCCGAAGTAGATCTGAATCATCCAAGCTAGAGGGAAAGGTGTCGTCAAATCCTGTACTCCGGAGAGAAGTCACTCTGGGAGGAACAAAGTGTGAAGACACAAGGAGTTTTGAAGGCCAAAGTCTCAAAGTCATCCCACCCATTCCTTGGAAGGGATGCGTGGCAGAAGATCTGCCATTTTGGAGGAAGTCACTCCAGAAGAAAAGGGGATGTGCTGGATAATAAATTCCGAAGGTGGGAGAGTCAGAGTTCATCTGATTCATCCGACAGTTGAGGGCAGGTGTCAACATATCTTCCATTTCGAAAGATAGCCACTTCAGAGGAAAGTGGGGTCACGCGAGTTAAGAACTCCTGAACGTCGAAGTCCCAAAGAAGATCAATATCATTGATCGAGGGAGACGGCTGGTGCTTGATCTGTGACTCTGGGTATGGATTACTTTAGAGGAGAAAGGTGTTGGAATGTTCAAAAATCTCGAACACCGAAGTCCCGAAGTATATCACGATCGTTGACTAGGGGAGACATGTGGTGCTCAATCTCTAACTCCGGGTACAGAGTACTTTGGAGGATAAAGGTGTTGGAGTGTTTGAAACTCTCGAACGTCGAAGTCCCAAAGTATATCACAATCATTGATCCAGGGAGACGCATGGCATTCGATCTATAACTCCAGGTACAGAGTATCTCAAAGGAAAAAGGCATTGTAGTGTTCGAAACTCCGAAACTTCGAATTCCCGAAGTAGATTATAACCGTCGATCACAAGGGACGCGTGGCGCTCAATCTGTAACTCTGGGTATGTAGTACTTCGGGGAGAAAATCCTTGGGAGAGTTTGAAACCCCTGAACATCGAAGTCTCGAAGTGAATCAGGGTCTTCAAAATCTTTGAGGACACTCAATGTCAGATTGTGAACTTCGGAGATTTTCCACTTCAGAGGATTCACGCGGTGTTTGTCTTGGCACCTATTGTATTGGAATCTAGTCATAGCCCGCAATCATGTGTGAGTATATATGGATGGAAGAACCCAAAGAACTTGGGAGAGGCTACCTGTCAGCTATGAGCTCAGTTCAGAGCATGGAGACCGTGGCTGGAAAGCTATGAAAGAGAAGAATGGGATAGAAACATCGAATGGGGGTTTTGATTCTCCTAAGAGAGTGAATTTTTTATGCCCCCACCATGGGTGTGTCACATCTCCTAAGTTATGTTTTATACTTTTTCGATCTCATGGGACTAAATTATGAAAAAAGATGAGTGAGTCCATAGTTAAGATCTTTTTAGACTCCTTAAAATTGAAAATATAGCTGAGTGATCTTGTCTCTATCACACTCATTAAAATGGTTTTAAAGAGACGTCCTTTCGGTATAAGTTTAACCATTTTCTGGACCGACTCGAATAAGTACGAAAAATGAATACTCTAGCCCTAGTGACCAGAAGAGTTCTTCTTGGTATGATTTTATTCTTTTTCAGGCCCTGGAGAATAAACTTACAAAAAACATCACTCTGGAGTCTTCTTTTAGTGTTTTTCAGACTCTCTAAAAGTGAAAAACTGGCGAGCTTACCTTCTCTGGGCTCGTAAAAATTTACATGGAAGGAGTCTCGTTGTGTCATGTTGTAATCGCATTGCATGTCTCATCCTTGCGTCTTTGGCCTAATGTCGGTTTCATATTGTTATTACTAAACCTTTAGAGAATTTGTTAGGTGCAACCCTTGTATCATTTTTTCCCTTGCGATCTGACACCTTGACCCATGGAGGAATTTTCCCAAGTGTCCTTATCCTACACATGTCTTCTTGCACTGAGAATCAGTATGTTCCATGCGCTTGGAACCAGTTTTATTTTCGGTGACACTCGTTCCTCCTTTTTAACGTAGCATTCTTTTATTCTTTTTCAAGCTCATTAAATACGTGAAAAAGACAAAAAAAATAAAATGTTCCAAAAATAGTGGATGGTGAAACATTGTCTTTTGTTGGCAGCAATCTAGTCACACTTGGACAGAAAACATCCTTATGTTTCTCCTACAAGCATTGGGATCTAGTATGGCCTTAGGAAGTTGTTTTCATTACATAGAGTTGTGTCCTCCTCCATTTTGTTACTCTTCCAAATACATGAAGAGTTTGTGGTGCCTCATGTACCACAGACTTATGTCAATAACATGTTGTCTGAGTATTTTAATCTATTGTGCTCTTGTACAATGGGAAGTCTTGCAACCTGATTCATCCATTCTGCGATAAGTATCTTGACCTTCATGAGTCGGCCATCTTGAGAGTCTTGTGAAGTTCACTTTCAGAATCAATGAAGTTGTATGCCTGATGATTGAGGTCCTCTATTCTTTCCACAATGACATGTCGAAGACCATGGAGTAGTGAGTCTTACACTCCTATTGTATGCCTACCTAAGTTTTTAAGATCTTGAAGCTATTGCTTGAGTTATGAAGTTCTCATCTCCAGCCACAGGTATTAATTCCTCATGAGGATTCCTATGACATTGCATATCTTCTAATGATTTTGAGATGTAGATATGTTATGTATTCTTCGCGGCTACACTTTATATTCGCATACACATTGGTCATGTATCCCTGATTACTATATATATGACATGCATCTGTAGAGTACTTGATTGGCATCCATGCTTAGCTTTTCCCGAGCATGGGAATGCCCGCATCGGTGATTATTATTATTATCTTATTGTAGATGGCACGCTCATGAATACTCACTTAGGTTTACTCGACTCCAGTGCTTTCCCACTTTATTAAATATGTTTTAATGTATTTTGGCCATTAGTTGATCTTCTAACCTCACACATTAGGGGCATTTGTTATAACTCAAAATGTCACTTATATGCATCCTTGGTGTTGGCCTACTCATTCATACATTTGCCAACCCTTTTTGATGGAGTTCTTCTCAAAAAAAAACTTTTTGTATGGCATACACACCCTATTGCATATACAGAGCACATACATATGCTATTTGCATACCTAAAAGCCCACATACATACGCTTGTTGCATAATTAAAAGCATGCATGAACTCTAAAAAGTGACAAAAAAATATAAAATCCGCGCTTCCTGGTGGAGTTTACGGGCTATCTTAGGTTTTGCAACCATCTTACCTCATGTAGCCCTTCTGGAAATGAAATAATCATCATTCTCTCATATAAAAGGGTCCTAGAGGGGTCATTTAGAGATATCAAGCTAGAGGCAAGAGAACTCTGCCAAATTTTCTTCCTTGTATTCTAAGCCTTTTGCATTCTACTCTAAGTTTCATCCTCAACATTCCCTTCCATCCATCTTCTTTATATCATCCATCATTTTCTCTTATATTGGCTTATTGGTGGTGAGGATAGTATTTGGAATATTGCACTTGGAGACAAAGTAGAGGAACTAAGGCGACGTTCGTGGAGCGACGCCAGCAAAATTCAGGTTGTAACCTCCAATTTTTTTATTAATAAAAGAGAAAATTTCTTGTCCCAGATCTTTATGTATATGTGTTTGTGTTTATGAATGTTTTTTATGAATAACTAACTCTTTAGATAATCTTGATAATTAAGCATATGTTGTCATAGTTTGTTATGTAACATTGTCTTAGGTCATCTTTGGGAGGAGGCCTACAATCGTGGAATGGACAGCAACCGAAAGGGATCGACATTAGTCATAAGGACTTAAGGTACACATTTCTATCTTCCTTCTATCCCCTTGATTATCATAAGGTTGTGTTTGGTTTGGGGTAGAATATAATTTTTTCTCTCTTTTAAAGTGTCAAGGCTCTACCTAGTCACTAACCCGGATTAGAGGGATTTTTCCCATAGCACTTTGATATTGGAGACCATCATGAGCAAGAAATTCTTTCAACAACTTGTTCTTTGAATGGGATCGTGAGGTACCAATCAAATAATGCGCAAATGTTGTTGCAACAACCTTTCAATAGTTTTTGTTCTTCACATCAAGGGGTCCTTAAAACAGTTGGTTGCTTATGTCAAATCTTTCAAACTTTCCTTTGCAATGGAACAAAAAAAGTGTCCATCATTGACATAAAACTTCACACTTTCTTCTAGGGATTTTTCCACGAGGGTTCCAACCTCAAGCTTTTCTTCATGTATCATTGTCACCTCATCTAAGTGTTTGGATCTTTCCTATTTTTCTCCTTGAGATATTATTAGTCTGAGAATGCCACCATCCTTACATACATCAACAATATTAGTCCAGGAAAGTAATTCCACATCAAATTGCAGGGTGACATTTGGAGGTATCACCAGAGTAGGGAGTTACATCAATTTTTTTTTTTTAAATTGAGCTTGCTTCAATAGCATGAATAAAAAAAATGATGGTCACTTATTCAAGATTCATATTTAGAATTTATGGTCACTTGTTCAACATTCATATTTAGAATTTCAAATCACATGGTCACTTCTTCAACTTCCATACTTTACCATTCTTTCGCACGTATATTTACAGGTTCGCCTTACATGCTCAACTTAGAATTATGAGAAACAAACACAGGTGAGTCTACGCTCACAATCTATATTATTGAATGAGGATTGATTACATCATTATATAGGAAACTACTCTACTTAGTCGGTTACAACAAACCACAGATAACTAGGATCTACATTAAGTGAAGTAGAGTTCAACTACGGTACTGGCTCTTGCAATTGACGCTTGCTCCATTATTTCCAAGTCTCCCCCTTAATGGAGAATGGATTGACTTCTACACCTAACATCTCCCTAAACAGATCAAAATTAATCTTTCCAAGAGGCTTAGTGAAAATATCAGCAGCATTTTCACAAGTATTACATTACATAAAAGCTATTTCATTTGACTGCAACTTTTCTCTAACAAAATAAAACTGAGCATCAACATGCTTTGTCCTTGCATGATAAATAGGATTATTCGCCAGCTTGATTGAAATTTGATTATCACAATTGATCATTGTAGGTTTCTTTTGTTCTTTTCCAACACTTGAAAAAGTCTTCTCAACCAAACAACTTTACAAGTTGTTGCACATAAGGCTTTACATTATGCTTCAGTAGATAACAAAGATACAATAGGCTTATTTTTACTGCTCCATGAAACAACCCTGGATCCAATGCCAAACGCATATCCATTGGTTGATCTTCGGTCATACGGATTTCTAGCCCAATCAGAATCTGAGTAACCTGTCAACTCAACCTCAAATGCATCAGCATATTTAATAACATAATCAAGTGTTCCTTTTAGATACCTAAGTAATGCCTTTGTTGCATTCCAATCGCTTTCTAGAGGTTTCGCTATGAACCAACTTAACACACTCACAGAATATGCAATATCAGGTCTAGTTGTGGTGAGATAATTCAAACTACCCACCATCTGTCTATACAAAGTGCCATTCACCTCCTTCAAACCATCAACACAAGAAGTTTCACATTTTTCTGCATGGGAACAATAGAAGACTTACACTTATCCATTTTAAATCTCTTAAGTACTTCTCTGACATACTTACACTAACAAACAAAAGTTTGGCCTGTATTTCTCCAAACTACAAGACCTGGGCAGTAATGTAACTCACCAAGATCTTTCATTTCAAAAACTTTTGATAACTGCACCTTGATTTCATCAATTAATTTCTCTGCATTTCTTGTAATTATCAAATCATCAACATATAATGAAATCAATACTATATACCCATGTTCATAAAATTTGGTATGCAGATTTGGATCACTCTTGCTTATAAAACCCTGTTGAAGAAAGAAAGAGTCTATCTTCTCATACCATGACTTAGGTGCATGTTTTAGTCCATACAATGCTTTCTTTAACTTACACACTAAGTGTTCTTGCCCTTGTTCCACAAACCCTTCAGGTTGAGTAAGGTAAACCTCCTCTTTTAATTCACCATTCAAAAATGCAGATTTAACATCTAATTGGTGTAGCTTCCAATGATACTTTGTAGCTAAAGCAATTAACAATCTGACAGTATTCAATTTAGCTACTGGTGCAAATGTTTCAGCATAATCAATAACTTATGTTTGTGAATACCCATTTGCCACCATTCTGGCCTTATATTTATCTATAATACCATCTGATTTAAACTTAGGTTTGTATATCCATTTGCATCCAATGGGCTTTTTATGTTTAGGCAATTCAGTCAATTCCCAAGTATTGTTTTTCATTATAGATTTATATTCTTCTTCCATTGCATTTCGCCATTCATCATGTTCATTGGCTTCATCAAAACTCATGGATTCGACATTTGAAATGATACTCATTAGGGAATAGTCTCTATACCTCTCAGGGAGCCGAACCTGTTGTGAAGATATTCTCAACTGATTATCTTCCTCCCCACTTTGTGAAGATCTTTCTTCACCTCTAGGTGAACTGTGACTACTTGAAGTGTCCATATCACTAAGTCCTTGTTGTTGTTGTTGTTGTTGTCGCTGGGATTGTGGCTGCTGATATGGTGGTGGTTGTTGCTGCAATGGTTTTTGTTGCTCTTCTTTAACTCCTTCATCAAGAAGTCTATGCCACTCCTCATGACTTTTGTTGTCATGATTTCATGCTTTCTGCTCATGGAAAAGTACATCTCTACTTTCAAATACTTTGTGAGTAGATGGATCAAACAATTTGTATGCTTTGAATTCAGAACAGTACCCAATGAAAATACATTTAATGGCTTTAGCATCCAATTTCTTCCTATTCTCCTTTGGAATATGAGCAAAAGCCTTACACCCAAATACTTTTAAATTATGAACTGCAGGTTTTGAACCATACAAGGCTTCAAAAGGAATAGCATTATCAAGACACCTTATTGGACTTCTATTCTTTAAATAAACTGCAGTATTTATGGCTTCATCCCAAAATGCATTCAAGAGATTCTTACCTTTCATCATACTGCGTGCACACTCTACCAGAGTTCTCTTTTTCCTTTCAGCGACTTCATTCTGTTGTGGAGTGTGAGGTACTATAAATTGTTGTACTATTCCATGATCTTTGCAATATTTGATGAAGTCCCCTGATTTATACTCTCCCCCTTGATTTGAACGGAGGATTTTGATGGATTTTCTTGTCTTCTTTTCTACCATGGTTCTGAATTCCTTAAAGTACTCGAAAACATCATTTTTTCTTCTAAGGAAATAAACCCATGTGTATCTCATGCAATCATCAATAAATAACAGAAAGTAAAATGCACCTCCTAAATACCTAGTCTTCATAGGCCCACAGACATCAGTATGCACAAGATCTAAAACATCTATCTTTTTCCTATCATGATTAGAGGGAAATTCATCTATGTGCATCTTTCCTAATGCACATCCATCATTAGCAACATTCTCATTCTTTAACATAGGAAGTCCTTCAACCATATTCTTTTTCTGTAATAACAATAAATTGGGATAATTGATGTGGCCATACCTTTGATGCCAAATAATCTTTGTTGGAATAGTTGTAGAAGTCAGCGCGTGATGTGTTTTGCTGGTAACATCAAGTTTGTATAAGCCTCCTACTCTGGCTCCCATTGCAATAGTTTTGAATTGATCCAACAAATCCTTCACTATGCAATAATTCTTGAAGAATTCAACCTTCAAGTTATGATCTGTAATGGTGGACACAGAGATAAAAAAAATCTTTATCCCTGACGCATAAACAACATTGTGAATGTGACAAATAGTACCATTTCTCAATGTCATGGGAATGTCTTTGTATCCCTTGATCTAATGAGCACGGTCATCTCCAAGATATATGTTGGCTCCATTCTGTTTTTCTTTAACATTAGTCTACCACATCTTATTACATGTCATATGTACTTATGTTCCAGAATCCACAAACCAGGCATCAAAATCATTTGTTTCAGCAGATAAAGAAGCGTTAGACACAAACAGGCTAAGATCCCGTGAATCAAAATTCGGGGGTACATCAATATCATCACCAGCAATAAATAATCTGAGATCATGATTTGAATATTTTTTTTCATAATGACCTGAATGTATTCTAGGTTTATTCCTAGCCTCATCACTCTTCTTCTTATGACAGTCTTTAACAATATGTCCAGGTTGAACACAATAAAAACAACTCTTTGACTCAGTCCTGTTAGATTGCATACCTTGATTCGAGCTTGGAGATTGTCTTCTCTGCGATGAACTGCCTCTTTCTCTTGATCTCCCTCTCGCAGATCTCTTATTTGACCACAATGCCAAATATTTATTTCGAGGCTTCATATTCTCATGCCTCTATTCCTCTTGCAGCAAAATACCTGTCAGTTCTTCAAATGTAGGAGGTTTCTCTCTTGCTGCAAGACCTGTTATGAACATCTGATAATCTTCTAGCATACCATTTAAGGTAATAGTGACCAGATCAGTGTTGGAAACAGTTTCCCCTATATTTCCTACCTTGTCTTTCACCTCTTTAATATGACCCAAAAATGAACTAATAGATTCATTTCCATCCATCTTAATGCCTAGCAATTTAGTTTCAGGAACAAAATGTGATTTGTGTTGCTAGTTTCATACAATGATTTAAGCGTTGTCCACGTTTCAGCGGAAGTTGTAGCTTCTCTAATATGTGGAATTATGCTATTTTTAACAGACGTGCACAACAACACCTTTGCCTTGTTTTCGCGCTTCTCCCAATCTTGGATCTGTGTTGTTGTCGCACCGGCAACTGCATCAGGTTTCTCTTTAGTTCCCTTCGCAATGATCCAAACACCATAGCCCTCCATCAGCATCTGCATTTTGAATTTTCAGTTAATGAAATTCGAGCCATCTAACTTGTTGGCTTCGTTGAGGTAGGTCTCCGCCAGAGGATTCATCATCTCTGTAAGTGTCTGCTCGTTCAATCAGACAATAGATCCTTGTATCACCAAACACACTTCGATCCTAAACTTTCGTCAAGTGCTGAGCAGTCTGTCGCTCTGTCTTTGGATCCACTAATCCGTCTCTACCTCTGCTCTCGGCTTTCTTAAGAGAAATATAAGAAATCCTTAAAAAGAAACATTAACACCATTCCATGCATAAAAAAAACTCATGCTCATTTATAAAAAAAACTCTCATATAAAAGCTCACATGTAAAAACAATCTCATATAAAAAATCTCACACTTATGTATAAGGAGCTCACATATAAAATACTCACACTCATATGTATAAAGAGTTCACATATAAAACACTCATGATGATGATGATGATGATTAACGTCCACTAAGACCTAATTGGCCTATCAGACCTTAAGAGGGTAAGTGATTACTTGTGATTCTTTAGAATTTTGTTTATGTGCTCGAAAAACATTAAGAGAAGCTCTCCAAGATCACCATACTTTTGTTGAGTTAAGAGGTTAGGAAGGTTGGTAGTGTGATCAATGTTTTGAAAATGAGATCTAATATGGGTATAGGCTGGACAATCTAAGAGAAAGTGCTTTTCATCTTCAATCTTCTTAGTGTCACAAAGGTGACATACTCTTTCATCCCATGGCATTTTAGGAATTGACCAATGCCGAGTTTCACTATGGAGCTCGTGAGAATTTCTTTTTATTTTAGCAATGCTTATTTTTTTCTTTACAATTGGCAAAACAGATAGATAATTTTGATCTTCTAGGTTGATAACATCTTTATAATACCTTGATTTTCTTTTTTCCTCTAACTCTTTATCACACCACATTTTTTCCTTAAATTTTGATTTGACGTTTGAGTTATTGACGATTGTATTCTTGATTACTGTTGAATTATTCTTAAAAAAAACTCACTCAAACCTCATCCACAAGTTTAATGGAGGAGGCTCTTTCAAACAAAACTTAAGCTTACTGCCAAAAAAAAAGCTCACGCTTCAAGGTCAACCTTCAATGGCGCGCGACTCTGATCTCACCAGATCTCAAGACGATGAAAAATTCACACTTTAATTTTGATTAACGGATCCTGTTCTGAAGAATTGTTCACCTCTTCCACGCGGATCTGAGCTGCTCACTGCGCGCGCGTACCTTTGACTGGGTCTCATGGGCACCCATGACTCGGCCTTTTCACAACCCACTACGCGTAAGTTTCTCAAACTTGAAGGGGCTCTCTTCGCACAAACTCGCGATTCCCAAAACCAAACCGTCGACGCTCCTCAATCTGGAGAAGGGTAGCGCTATGGCACGAGAAATCGGAAAATTTCAATTTTGTAAGTGTGAGGCTCCTAACACCGTATAGGGGGGCGTTGGCAATTTTTCAAAAAACAAATTCGAGATATCTTATTTTGGATCTTGCCGTAGAGAGCTGATCTCTAAAGCTGTTCTGATATCAATTTATGAGAAACAAATATAGGTGAAACTACACTCACAATCTATATTAATGATAATGAATGATGACTGATTACATCATTATATAGAAAACTATTCTATTTAGTTGATTACAACAAACCACAGATAATTTGAATCTACATTAAGTAAAATAGATTTCAACTAAGCTACTAGATTTCAACTAAGCTACTGACTCTTGAAACTCTTGCAACTATACTATTTCCAAATGCTCACTTTAAACTTTTTTTATTTCAGGTTCCCCAGGCCGCGAGCAAGAGACAATGGAGGCCGCGTCCTTCTTTTGTTTGGACTTTGTGGATTAATACCATATTTCAGGTCGCATTTACAAGTCGTGAGAAATCTTCTTGTGCAGATCGCTTCTCTACTTATCACATGATCATTTCTCTCTTCAATCCTTTCACAACTGATTTTGAAAGTGTATGCAAATTGTTTTAAGTTGCTACCATGTGAGTTCAACGACCCATTTGGTAATGGTTGCAAGCAAATGAGTATGTGCGTTGGTTCGAATCTGGCAAGTCGAACCAGTAGATGATGAAGTTTAGGGTTTCAGTTTGGCAACACTACGGATGACCGTAAAAAACAGAGATAAACGGATGTTCCAGATTGACTATTCTTGCTTCCTTCTCCATAGATCGATGCACGGGTACATAACCAAGTTGGAATACTTACACTTAAATTACTGGAATACTTACACTTAAATTACTTTTATCAAACAACAGGACGAGAAAATTACTTTTATCAAACAACAGGACGAGAAAATTGAGGTCATTTTTATCCACGTATTCACCTGTTACAAATTCGCTTTAAGTACTACTGAGAATCACCAAATTCTCTCACAGAAAATTCAGCATCCACTTCACTTGGCATGACAATGGCATCATCAACTTCATGTTTCTTGTACATTAACTGTAGATTCTCACATAGTTGCTCCGAACTAAGACTAAACTTCTATGACAGGCCTCTTAATCCAGATTTGTGACAGATTCTATACAAAGATTAGTGTTTCTATCTCTTGACCTTTTTCTACCTCAACTTCATCAGGTGGAAAATGCAAGTTAAACTTTGTGTCAATGTCATAGATGGTACGTTCAGACTCTGCATCAACAAGCGACTGTAAAAATAATTCTACCTCAACTTAATCAAGTGGAAAATGCAAGTTAAACTTTGAGTCAATGTCATAGAAGATATCTTCAGACTCTGCATCAACAAGCTACTGTAAAACTAATTCTAATATATTCAATTCATTTTCGTCTCTATGTGCTTCTTCTGCAACACACTTAGCATGATGATCAGGTTGTGTTGATCATTGTCTTAAGTCTTCTGGAACTATTTGCACACTCAAAATTATAATCATATGTGCACTAAAAAAATCATTAATCTAGCCAAAGTTCATCGAAGAAAACCACTATAATCAATACCAGAAAAGCATACCAGAACTTTTGTGCACGTCGCTATCTTGTTTTCCTTGTCACTCTTAGTTGGTTTCATAATTGGTGACCTTAAATTTTGGCTGGTTAAATTTCTCTATGTTATATTTGCATATGCGGAAACACAAATATCATAAGATGAGCATAGTCATATAGAATTAAAAGACACAGAGATTTACGTGGTTCACCCAAGATTTGGGTTACCTCCACCAAGCGAAGGCATTGGTTGTCTTATTATTCAGATCATGGAGATTACAGCAGCTCACTCACACATCTCACTCACTCATGTCTGCCTCTAAGTGCTTACATAAATACATTTACACAGGAAATTGAAAATTAATGCGCTCCTATCCTTGGTCTCATTTAGTTAAAACCAATTGGGAATAATAGGATCTAAAATCCTAATTTTGGGAATTTGTTGTCACCGTTTAACAATCTCCACCTTGACAACAATTAACCTAATACCTTGCTCCTTCTTTTATTCATTACCTTTTCTGCAAGCCAAGAGAAGCCAAGCACCATTGTAGCTTCTCTAACAGTATTGGTTTTGTGAACATGTCTGCGCAGTTCTCTTTTGTTTGCACTTTCTCAAGAGAGACTCCACCTTCATCGATCACCTGTCTTACAAAATGGTACTTGATAGGTATATGTTTTGTTTTATTGTGATAGGATGGATTCTTAGCCAAGTGAATAGCACTTTGACTATCACAAAGAAACTTTACTTTGTCTTGCATCCTTCCAAACTCACCAAACAAACCTTTCAACCAAATTGCCTCTTTGCAAGCATGTGAAGCAGCTATGTATCCTACTTCTATAGTGGATAAAGCAAGAATGTTATGTAGCTTTGACATCCAACTAATAGCTCCACCTGCAAGAGTAAAGACATACCTTGAATTCGACCTTCTCTTGTCCAAATCACCTGCAAAATCAGAATCAACATATCCACAGACTAACTCACACCCACTGTTAAAGGTGATACAATAATCACTTGTGCCCCTTAGATACCAAAGCACCCATTTAACTGCTACCCAGTGCTCTTTACCTGGATTTTCCATAAACCTGCTGACAACCCCAACTGCAAGTGAAATGTTTGGCCTTGTACTAACTATCACATACATTAAATTTCCTACTGCATTAGCATATGGTATTCGAGACATATATTCATTTTCTTCTTTTGTACTAGGACATAAACTTGAAGAAATCTTAAAATGGGAAGCCAAAGGGATTGAAACTGGTTTCACATCGTTCATACCAAACCTCAAAAGTATCTTCTCAACATACTTCTGTTGTGACAACCAAAGCTTACCATTCCTCTTGTCTCTTAATATCTCCATGCCCAAAATCTGCCTTGCTGCGCCTAGATCTTTCATATTGAACATCCTAGCCATCTGAGCCTTTAACATGTTGATCTCAGTTATGTTTTTTCTTGCTCAAAGCATATTGTCAACATACAATACTAAGATAATGAATATGTCATTATTCAATTTCTTAAAGTAGACACAATGATCATACTCAGTCCTTGTATAATTCTGGCTCACCATGAAAGAGTCAAATTTCTTGTACCATTGTCTAGGCGACTGCCTCAGACCATACAATGATTTCTTGAGCCTGCAAACAAATTTCTTGTTGTGATTCTGAACAAACCCTTCAGGTTGTTCCATGTAGATCTCCTCATCCAAATCTCCATGTAAGAAAGCGATCTTAACATCTAGCTTCTCCAACTCCAAATCAAGTAACGCAACCAACGCTAACACACTTCGAATTGAAACAAACTTAATAACTGGTGAAAAAATCTCATGAAAGTCAATATCTTCTTTTTGAGAATATCCTTTTGCAACCAACCTTTCTTTGTACCTTTCCACCTTATCATCAACACCCTTCTTTAGCTTGTAGACCCACTTGCAACCTACAGTTTTCCTGTCTCTTGGAAGTTCTATCAGGTCCCATGTGACATTCCTCTCTAATGCCTTCATTTCATCCTTCATTGCTTCTTTTTATTTATCATTGTTAGAACCCTTCACAGCTTCCTGATAGCACGAAGGTTCATCATTATTAGTACTTAAAGAAACTGACAAAACAAAATCATCATACCTTCTTGGAGAATTTCTGACTTGCGTAGACCTCCTTAGGGAAGTTTGTGGCTCATCCACATTCTGTTGATCGTTATCATCAACAATGTCTTCCTCTACAAGAAACTCTTCATGAACATCTTCATAAACTTCTTCATGTTCACTTTCATCTATATTTGAACTGGTTTCAAACTGAATCTATTGATACTTAGGTACTTCTTCCTATTTCATTTGAACATCTACATATGATTTTATGAGAGATGATTCATCAAATATTACATCGTTGTTGATGGTGATCTTGTGGGCAGTAGGATCCCACAACATGTACCCCTTAATATCATCACCATATCCAACAAAGATAAGCCTTTTTTATTTTGGATCTAGTTTAGAACGTTGATGTTTCAGAATTAGAGCATAGGCTTCACAACCAAAAAGTTTAAGATTATAATAATTACAAGGGTGACCTTTCCATACCTCTTCAGGAATCTTGCATTCTATTGTTGTTGATGGTGATCGATTCACTAGATAACAAGTTGTAGTTACTGATTCTGCCCACAGTTCCTGTTGCAATTTGGCATTACTTAGCATACTCCTTGCTCTTTCTAGAAGAGTCTTGTTCATGCATTCAACAACTCCATTTTGTTGAGAAGTATAGGCAGTATTTTTATGCCTATCAATCCCAAACTCCTTGCAATAGTTCTCAAATTCCATTGACATTAATTCACCACCATTATCAGTTCTTAAACATTTAATGGATCTACCAGTGTTGTTTTCCACTAAAGCTCTAAATTGCTTGAAAACATCAAATACATCATCCTTTCCTTTCAACATATAGACCCAAACCTTCCTAGAGAAATCATCTATAAAAGTTCAAAATATGATGATCCGCCATATGAAATAGTAGGGAATGGTCACCAAACATCATAATGGATACAGTCAAGGATTCTCTCACTAGTGTGTCTTCTGGTTTTAAATTTTTGTCCATTTTGTTTTCCATAAATACAATGCTTGCAGAAATCTAACTTTAAAGACTTTAGACTAGGAAGTAACTTTCAATTAGATAATACCTTCAATCCTTGTTCACTCATATGGCCCAACCGTTGATGCCACAGTCGAACAGAATCACTGTCATTTTCAGACATCGTTGTCGCATGATCTGACTTAGTTCTTCCTTCTAATAGAAACAGGCTACCAACCTTCTTCACTTTCATAACCATTAGGATTCCTTTGTAGACCTTCATAACTCCACCTTGAACAATACTCTTATATCCTCTAGTGTCTAAGACTCCCAAAGAAATTAGGTTCTTCCTAAGCTTAGGTACATGTCTCACATCAATTAGTATTTTAACAGTTCCATCAAACATCTTAATTCGAATGCTACCAATTCCCACAACTTTACATGATATATCATTTCCATGTAAATTATTCCATCATCTATAGACTGGTAAGTAACAAACCAATGTCTATGAAGACACATGTGATTTGAAGCACCGGAACCTACTAACCATTGTTGATCATGACGTGAACCAATACTAATTGATAAAACTTCATCAGTCATACTTGAACCTGTTGTTAAACCTGTTTTGGTTGCATATGCTTCCTTCTTCTCTTTTGGAGGGTCTTCTTTGGAGGCTTGTTGTCGCTTCCAATAGTCCTTCTTCAAGTGTCCCTCTTTGCCACAAAACCAACACTTAAGCTTGCTCTTTCTGCCATTCGACTTTGATCGAGAGAAATCCCTCTGACCGTGTCCTCTTTCTTTAGGTCTGCCTCTGACCATCATCGTCTCAGATGTAGAGGTTTCTAGATTGGATTTCTTCCTTGTTTCCTCAGACAGTAAAGCTCCAACAATATCATCAAACTCAATACTTTATGTTTAACTAAAACTAATAGAGGTAACAAAGTGATCCCATGATGCAGGCAAAGAACACAATAATGTAATTTCCTTATCTTCATATTCGAATTTTACTCCCATACTAGTCAACTGAACTAAAAGAACATTAAAAACATTTAAATGATCAGCTATTTCCGTACCTTCCTTCATGCGCAAACTGTACAATTGTCTTTTCAGAAAGATCTTGTTCGCCAAGGATTTCATCATATACAATCTTTCTAGCTTCATCCATAAACTGATTTTTGTCTTCTCTGAAACAATGTTGAACAGAACATCATCGGCCAAGCACAGGCATATGGCACTCAGTTCTCTCGCATCAATCTCATCCCAGTATTCATATGTTATGGTCACGGGTTTAATCGATTTTCCCACAAGCACCTTCGCAACACCTTGTTGCATGAGCAGATCTTGCATCTTGACCTTCCAGATCTCAAAAATTTTCTTGTCAGTGAACTTCTCGATTTTGAATCTGGCACTCTACGTCTTTTCCATTAGTAGAAGAAACAATTTTCAAAAAACCACTGCTTATAATAACCAATCCCTTTAAAATGTGGAGGAATAAAGGTATAAACCTCAAAAGGTTTTAAAAGAAAGTTTAATAAAAGGTTTAATGTAAATTTAATATTTAATGTAATATTAAATGTCAATGTATAAACCTCACCTTTTATTTAAAATGAAAATAAAAAACACCTTTTTTAAGCATCCACCTTCACCCTTAATTCATACCACTCTTAATTCATAAAAAAACACCTTTTAAGCATCCTCCACTCTTATGCAATCCTTTAAAAAAAAAAATTTCATACCTTCATACCTTTATTTCAACCCTTCCAGCGGCAACCTCTCCAAAACACACGCTCCAAGCTTATCTGTGACTTCGGCACTCCCTTCAAGTAGATAGGGAAGTGTTGAATTACATACTGGTGAATATCAAAAGTTTACCATAAAACAACGCTCCCTCCATGAAGAGACCCCAGCACTGATCCAGAAGTCGGTGCTCCCGTGGGTATCTCCAGCAAATCAACGTCCATCGTCTCTCTCCAACAAATCGACGGCTTCGTCTCTCTCCAGCAAATCAAGGAATTTCTCCATAGCCAAATCGCTCTCCTCAAGCTCTGATACCACTTGTTATATTGTAGATGCGGAAACACAAATATCATAAGATGAGCATTGTCACACAGAATTAAAAGACACAGAGATTTACGTGGTTCACGTAAGATTTGGGCTACATCCACTAAGAAAATGCATCGGTTGTCTTATTATTCAGACCATGGAGATTACAACAGCTCACTCACACATATCACTCACTCATGTTTGCCTCTATGGGCTTACATAAATATATTTACATAGGAAACTAAAAATGAATGCGCTCATATCCTTGGTCTCATTTAGTTAAAACCAATTCGGAATAATAGGATCTAAAATCCTAATTTTGGGAATTTGTTGTCACCGTTTAACACTCTATGATTTCCTCTTTGAAATCACCCAACAGTCACGCCCAGAAATTCCACACAGGAAAAATTAACCTTCTCTTCTATGTAATCGCCTTCCATTCCTTCACAGACGCATAGGTATCACAATGCTATGATACCACATGATAAAAACGTGGATCAAGAAAACGGACAAGAAAGTAAAATAACTAACAAAATAGAGAGAATAGATAGAGAAGAGAGAGAAGACAAAGAAGACTGGTGGAAAAGGCACCAAGCCAAGTCAATTTCATATGTACATCAATGATACATTTAATAGTACAACTCAATGTAATGACCCCACAATTGTATCACAACTAACTAGTTATTAAGGTTTATTAAGAACTTAGGATTATTTCTAGCATATCCTCTCTCCCCCACCTCTGGAAACTCTCCATGACCTTTTCTATCCATGCAACAATTGTTAATTTATCTTTGGTAAATCTAGATGCTCCCTCCATTCATCTAATTTAAAAAGGTTTCAATTTTTCCCCATTCCCCATCATATTCTCTTTAAAGACATTCTTTGCAATGTTGAATCCATAATACATCATCTTCATGTTGACGAAGATGAAGAGATTAGACATGAGTGTGTAAGGATTCTTCATCTTTCCAAACTTCGTCTAACATCTTCATCTTTCCAAACTTCCTAAACCAAACCTATCAAAAAATGAATTTAAGTCCATCTCCAACTTAAATGATAATCCCAATATCATTATTTTAAAAGTTGATAAAGGGAACACTATTGTGGTTATGAATACAATGGACTATGAATATAAAATTATTCAACTTTTATCAACTTCTTCGTATAAACCTCTCCAAGAACTACATGAATATTATTACAAACTTAGTCATGAAATCCATTAAATCTTCTTCTTTGTACCCTTCAATTCAAAAACATCTTATCCCTCACAACCCTCTAACCCCGAGAATCTATGAGGGACCCAAAATTCATAAAAAAGGCGTCCCTCTTAGACCTATTGTAAGAATTATAGGTGCACCCACCTATGCCTTAACGTGTTTTCTCACTGATAAACTTCGATCTTTTATTGGAATTACCCCTTCATTTATTAAATATTCTTCTAATTTTATCAAAATAACTTACATTTTCACGTTGATGAACATGATATCATGGCTAGTTTTCATGTTGTTTTCATATTCACCAAAATTCTAGTTCTTGAAGCCCTTGATCTTATCTCTAAGCTGGTTGACCCTGAAACCCTTAACCTTATTGAAATTTACCTCACCTCTAACTTCTTTACCTTTAAAGGAACTTTCTATGAACAAACTGAAGGTACAACTACGGGATCCTTCTAATCCCTGGTGGTAGCCAAAATGTTTATGGAATGTTTTGAAACTTTAGCATTAAACAACTTTTATCTAAATCCCAAATGTTGGTTTTGGTTTGTTAATGATACCTTCATTGTTTGGCCTCATGGCCTTCATTTGTTGAACTCTTTCTTGGACCATCTTAACAACATTTCCCCCAAAATCCAATTTACTATGGAGATTCAAAATGATAACTCTCTTCGTTTTCTAGATGTTCTTGTTTCTCATCAATCGAATGGAACCCTTACCTACCAATTTTATAGGAAAAAGAATCACACCAACACATACCTGCATTCCCATTCTTACCATCACCAAGCCCAAAAAAATTGTGTTCTCAAAACTCAGATAACTCGAGCCATTCAAATATCTACCCCCCAGTTCCTTGAAAAACAAAAATCCCACCTTACTAAATCCCTTGTAGCCAATGGTTACTATATCTCTCAAATCAATAAGGATTTATATTCAACCCTCCATCCTAAATCCAAAAAACCTTCTTCCCTCTTCCCCACCTCTAGCTCTTATTTCTGTTCCCTACATCCAAGACATCACAAATCATATATCTAATATTTTGGCTAAAAAGAATATAAAAAATCGTTTAAACCCTATAAAAGTCCCCCAAAAAATATTTAGAACTGCTAAAGACAAATCTGATCCCATGTTGGGCCAAGAAGTTTACTAAATTCCATGCTCCTACGGCAAAATCACATATTGGCCAAACAGGTAATTTTTTCAAATCCCGCCTTAAGGATCATATCACTAACACTTTCCACAACCGCAACTCTAAATTAGCTATCGCCAAACACTCTTTCAATTCTAAACATCTAGTTTTCTTTGACCAAATCGGAATTCTTACCTCATCCATTTCTTACCTCTCTAATATCATTCAGGAAGCACTAAAAATTGGAAAACATCCTGATAATTTTAATCATGAAGATGGATATAAACTTAGCCATGTTTAGTTCTCTAGTTCATCAATAAGGTTTAAGTTATATTAATAATTTTTTCACTTAGGGTTAAAATATTGTTCCTCCTTAGCTTTATGATTACTTTAATCCTTTAACATATCAACTTTTAGGTTAATTCCATGTTCACAATTATTTTAATTTTTAATCTTAGTTTTAATTTAGCCTTTTTATTCCAGTTAATCATTAACTTATATTTGGCAAGGAAAGTTGTTCGAGTGCTAGTCCTAGTGGTCTCCATCACTGCATGTACAATCAAGAAGGTAAATATGGCTCTATTTTTCATTTATGTCTTAGCTAATGGCATTATTTTGTATCTTATAGACAATTGGAAGGTGATCATCTTAAGTTATTCCATGGCCCTTCATGCTTCTTGAGTGAAAGCGGTCCTGATATGCAAAACCTGTGCGACCCTTGTCGTTGAAGAAGTGGCTACATGCTTTCATGACTTTGTGTTGCGCACTTTCATGACTCTATCTCTCCTGCTAAGAAAAAATCCATGCATCCCCTTGAGGAAGAAGTTAAAATTATCAAAGCCTATCAAGATGATGAGGACATTGATCAGCAAGTGGGGCATCTTGTTCTCGACTTAGGTTGCTCTAGAAATCTGGACACAAAGTTTCATCGAATTGTTGATCTTTATTGCATACCAATACCTTGGTAGCTCAAGCTCTACTTCCTAAAGAGCAGGACTACAAGCAGTTTGTCCAAAGAATGGAGGCTCCTAAATGTCAGAACAAACTAGTTCTTACTCTTATTTCGTAGTTGGTTAAGAGAAATAGGGACTCCTTTCAGCTATGGTGTGATGGTTTCTTGTTGGTTGGTCCTCTTCCACCTCATCCAGTTGTATATGTTGCTATCAGGACCTCAAAGTTTGTTTCCCAGGTTCCCCATTTTAATGTCTGAGATCAACTCAACTCCTTTTTAGCTATGCTCTTAGCAAGTTTATTAGGGTTTCTATTTGTTATCTTTGTGCTCTAGTCATAGTTTTATTTATCCTTCAAGGACTTAGTTTTATCCTTTTGGGTTACAGTTTTAGTATGCTATAGTTTAGTTTTGGAAGTTGGTCTAGTTTCCCTTCAAGTAGGCCAACAAACTTCTTATCTTTTAGATTTTTTTTTGGACACTAATGTTCCTTTGGCACTTATGATATATTTTGACACTTTGTATTTTATGTTCATATTTTAATAGAATCTCTAACTTACTTAAAAAAAAATGGTTAACATATATTTAAAAAATATTTATTATTAATAATTTTCCAATAGATATCTATCTATTTTAATATTATTTTTTAAATGTTGGCCTTTATTTACATCTTTTAAATCCATTTACCAACACTATTTCCATCACTATTGCATCTTTATTCGTCCCTAATGATGGATGAAATTTCCTTCCAAAAAATTTCAGCAAATTAAATGTTTATTGATTATTTATTTAAATCTTAAATAAGTTTAATAATTATATGTTTTATAATTATTGGCACAAAAATCTTCTCTCCCACCATTACTAAGTATTTACACAAAGAAATCTGTTATCACGACTTAGTATTTAGGGGAAAAAATATTTTTTAAATGACATTTACACAATGTCAACCCACATTCGAAAACATTTTATGAAACTTTTTTTTTAATTAATCTCTCTCTATATATATAATTGTTTATATTTTATTTTAATATATGTTATGAATTCTAACCATTACATACATATAGTAAGCCCCGCCATGACCTAAACTTATAGCCTAAATTAGGGATGTGACTTGAGATCTTGTAGTCGCATGTTATGACTTATTTTGTGCTTAGAAGTTTCAAGAAAATGAGATAAATGGAAGGTTTATGTTTATTAAAAAAATTTATCATCAACTTCTTCTTCTTTTTTTTAATAGTAGTTATATTTTTATAACTTATTTTATGCTTTAAAGAATTGAAATATATTGACTTGGCCAAGTTTTATTTAAAGGTGAAGGGTGTGTATGTATATTTGAGTTAAGGTAAGTTTTAATGACCATAAATATGACATACTCAACAAAACTCCAAGCTTGAAAGGGCCAAGAATATTTATCAATGAAGACCTCATTTCGAAGGACCAAGTTGAATTAGGGAAGGAACTTCAAAAGGTGAAAGAATCCAAGAAGGAAGGGAAATGGAAAATCATTCGGAATCGAAAAGATATTATTAGAGATAGAGACCAAAAAGATAACAATAAATAGAAATTCGAGACAATCTCTATCCTGTTTTGGAAATATCGTGGTTTTCCATGGAGTAAAGGGCCTATAATAAGTTGAATATCGAGTGACATTGACATTATTTTCTTAGTTGAAACATGGGAGCATGAAGAATGTGAGGTCCCTAATATCGAAGGATTTTTTTTTTGGTCAACAAGGAACAAAAAGTCCTATGGTAGAGGGATTGGAGGCATAGCTTGTTACATAAAAACTAACATCTCTTGTCACATCCGACTTGATAAGAAAGAACCTCTCAATAAATACATATGGATGGAGATATTAGATATTAACACTAATAATTTTTATATAGAAATATGTTACATCGCACCTATTAACTCTACTTTTTACACAAAAACAATCTAGATAAGAAATGTCCCTACAAAAGCTTAGAGCAAGATATCTACAGTATGAAAAATGAAGGTAATACCCTCTTGTTAGGAGACTTCAATGCTAGAATTGCAACCAATTGAACAATTATTTTAAGTAATGACTCCAACCCTAAACCCCTTTGGTTAAATGAAGACCTTGTTTTAGCTAACAATTCTAAAAGAAACTCTGAAGACATGATTGAGAATTGTTTTGATACTGAGTTAATCAAGATTTGTAGTTCTCAAGATTTATTAATGTGTAGTGGTCTAAGGAAGTGGCCAAAATCCAACAGAATGACTTGTTTCCATGGGCTTAGTAGTAGTGTCGTTGATTATGTAATATCAAATATCCCCATATACAACCAAATAGTAAGCTTTGATCTTTTAGATGACCACAGACTTGACTCTGATCATAGACCTTTAACCCTAACTCTAAAGTTTTTCATACACAAAATCTCCTTCGAAGGTCACTCTGAAAACCAAAGGCACTTATTATTTGACAAACACAAAGTCAATATTTTCTCAAAAGACTTAAGTAATGCTTTAAAACTCATATCGTATCAAAACAATATTGAAGCTAACTATCAAAATTTTAAACAACCCTTTCTACTTCCATTAACAATTTCTCTATTGAGGTGCTATGTAAAATGAAAAATAGTACAACTAACCCTTGGTACAATAATGAATGTGAAATTGATAGAAAAGCCATTATGGAGGCTTCCAATGCATCTTTAAAATCTAATCATATAAATAGATACAAAACCTTAATTAAAAGGAGAAAAAAAAAAACTATATAAACAGAAAGTAAGAGAAACTTTTGCACCTATTTAAGATAGATCCTAAGAAATTATGAAGGAAAATTCTAACTTGTAAAACTAAAGAAAATAATATGATTCCCTTGAAGGATTGAAATTTCTACCTTAGAAATATTTACAAGTCTCATAATGTCATTGACAACATTCCAAACAGCTCTACAAAGGATGAAGTGTTTTTTTATAGAAGACATTAAGTTTGGGGTTAAGTAGATCTCAAAAAGAACATTGAAGGTTACCAAGCTGAAATTTTAAAAATTGGAGTACATATCCTCATCCCTCACATACATAAGCTCTTCAATGTAGCTATCGAACAAGGCTTCCTAAACCTTGGAATCAAAGTCTCATTGTACCTATTTTCAAAAGCGGGGATAAAATCAATCCCTCTAATTGTAGGACCATTATGATTAGCTGCATTTTAGGTAATCTATACAGAAGTATTTTGGAAAAGAAGAATGGTGCATGGCTAGAAATCCATGGAAAAAGAGCTAAATTCCAGGCTAGGTTTAGAGGATACCATTCAACTGTGAATGGCTTTGTTACATTTAGGATCACTGCAGAGGAGTGTCATAATGATAAAACTAATCTCCTTTGTTGTTTCATTTATTTTATAAAATATTTTGACACTATGCCTAGGACTAACCTCTAGAATAGGTTAGAAGGGCTTAAAGTCTCTTTCAAGTTAAGAGTTGTTGCAGTAAGGCTATATGAGAAATTTATTGCCAATTTTAGGAACATTAATGGTTGGTCGGAAGAACTTAACTTTAATTTAGGATTCAAGCAAGGTTTCCCCTATCCCCTACCCTTTTCGACATCTATATTGATAAGTTAGAATATTGTTTGGAGGATGCAAGTTGTGTTAGCCCGACTCTCACTAGTATAGTCATCATCCTCCTTCTTTATGCTAATGATATTTTTCTTATGGAAAAGAGTCCCTATGACCTATATTAGCAACTAATAATCCTCAAGGAATTATACTCTAGCATGGGCATGACTTTGAACACTAACAAAACAAAGATTATGATAATTAAATCCAAAAGGATCACCTATGATACTTTTGTATATGACAATAATAACTCAGAGGAAATTCATTCATACAAATATCTTGGAATCAATATGCACCACGAGCTCAATTGGAACTATAGCATTGAGAAAAGGATAAATGGAGGGTGGAAAGTTTATTATGGACTTGAAAACAATTGTGAATCAGTGGACCTTTGGCTTTGGAATTAAAAAAAAAACTCCTCTTTCACACTCTCGTCACTCTGATTTTCTTATATGGAGGTGAAGTTTGGGGTTGCAATATCTATAGAGAATCTTGGAGAGAGATCGAACATATCCAAAAGAATTTTATAACTTATAATCTCAAAATTAAGAGAAATACACCCTATCCTATCTTCATCATAGAAGAAATGGTTTCCCCCATTGAGAGCATCGGTATGATTAGATACTTAAATTACAAGAACAAGATAAACAACATGGATGACAAGAGGCTCCCAAAAATTGCTTCAAACTCTAGTCAAAACCACCAATGGCTCAAGCGGGGATGGCATAAAAATGCCAAATCTTTGCTATATCATTGGGGAATACAAGAAGAATCCATCATGCAGAATATTGATAATATTACAAATATTATCACTTTTAAATTTAGGGAGAATATGCGGTGTGATAAAGGATTAAAGGATAAAATGAAATTAAGATACTACAAGAAGGTGGTCAACCTTGAGAAGGTAAAACGTACCTCTCATTTTTTAGAAGTGCAAAAAAGAATATCAACATTGCTAAAATAAGAACGAACTCTCACGAGCTACATAGTGAAACTAGGAATTGGACAATTCTCAAAACGTCGTGGGATGAAAGAATCTATCATCTTTGTGACACTAAGAGCATAGAAGATGAAAAAAAATTTATCTTATATTTCCTTGCATATACCCATATTAGATCCCAATTTAAAAATATTTTCCACAATACAGACCTTTCTAACTTCCTAAGTCATCAAAACTATGGTGATCTTGGAATGCTTCTCTTAATGCTTTTTTAGCATAGAAATACAATTTTAAAGAAATTGAAGTAATTTCTTACCTTCTTAAGGTCTAATAGACCAATTGATCTTAATGGACGTTAATCATCATCATCTTCATGTTAATTGCTTCACAGTTTTATTTAAAAGAATTCAAATGTTTTGTGTTTTTCTTAATAAATAAGTTTCAAATTTCATAATTTTATTTGTAAAATTTGTAATATATATATATATATATATATATATATATATAATGTAATAATAATAATAATTTAATTTTAAGGTCATGACCAAGCCAGACACCAAATTGTTGTATGAGACTACTTATTTGTGGGACAAGAGACCATATAATTTTTTATTTTTTTATACAAATTCAATTAAAATTTATAATTAATTTGATTATATCAATTTCTATAGAGATAAATTAAGTTTTTTATAAATTAAGTTTTTTATTTGATTTAATGTAGATTTAACAATAAGATGGACTTTGATTTTTCTCTCCTTCTCTTTTGGATATATTTCCATTTAATTATAAAGTATGTAGTACACGGAGGAGTCGGTTATTTCAAACCATGTTTTTTTGTATCCACCTAATTCTCCGAAGTAGATTTATTTCATTAGTGATACTTTTTATCTTATTGGCAAGGTTTCCCACTATGATAAAAGAGTAGGGCACTAAAGCCATATACACATCACTACTTTTAAAAGAAAAATTATGGGAGTTGATATCGATTGATTTAGAATTGGGTGTTTTAAAAATTGGTGATCTTAAAGGGTGAATAATATTGCCGGTAGAAAAAATAACATTTTATCTTTGAAAAATTGAATTATTAAAATATTATAAAAAAAAAAAATTTAATTATATTTTCATAATAAAAGCTTAAATGAAAAATTGAATTATTAAAATATTATAAACTTTTTTTTTAATTATATTTTTATAATCAAAAACTTAAAACTTTTGTCTTCTAAATAATTGAGACATTATGAGAAGACATTGTATGGTTTCTTATGCTATATATATATATATATATATATATATATATATATCAAATCCATTAAAACCCAAAGTGGCTTGAAGCATATTGAGTCAATTTTAGTTGAGGATTGGATAAGAAAACCTACAATGTCTTCTCATAATGTCTCAATTATTTGGAAGACAAAAGTTGCACTTTTTCCTCTAATTGAGATAGTGTTGATGTTATGGGACAAAATATCACAGGGATCTCACTTAATGATCAATAAGATCTCCCTAGGATTTGCCTAGTTATCTTAGACAGAAAGGGGTTGATTCCTATATTTTTCTAGATGGAAGCAAACTTTTTTCCTTTTAACCAAGAAGGAGTTTGAGCATACCTTATATTGATGATTTTCCTTGTGTGTCGTGGCTGTTGCAGCTCCTGAGATCCAATTTCATCTCCTGCAATCTTCTTCCTGCACACAAGAATAAAAACAACCACCTATCCACTATCCTCTTAATGTTAGGAAAATCAAATTCACTAGATATATTCTAATCTAATACTCATAAGACCAGATCCAATTCATCTATGAATAGAACACAAATAATATGGAGGAAAACCAATGATCTATTGATTAATCATGAAGAAGTTACATCAATATTGCATACCTTAGATGTAGATGCATTTCTTCTTTTCTCTGTGCTCCTTACTTCTCTCTTCAGCTTCTTAGTCATGATAGGCACCTATGACTTCTGGTTGTGATGGATGGAACAAGCCCTCTGCAATTGAACAACATAACAATACTTATGAATTCTCCTCCTCTTTCCCAAGACTTTCCTTTGTTATGTATTTCTTTGAAGGAGGCTTGGGAGAGTTTCTAGATCCTTTAGAGACCACTAGAGAATTGAATTATGTGAGTTCCTAGGCCCTTGACATGAAGATACAACTCATCTCTGGCCTATCACCTCGTAACTCCCCGAATATAGAAGTTTTACAGATCCTCAATTGTTGAGATATTAGTGACCTTTGAGGATCCTCACTTATTGTCTACTATGTGTCCAGCGAGGATCTCCAAAAGGGCTCAAATATTAGGCAAAATGTGCATTCTATATTACATTTTCTTATGGATTCCTCTTTGGCATATAACGTGGAAATTAATACTATAACAATTGATATGGAAGGTAGAGGATGGTCATAGGATAAGACTTGGAGAAGATCCACAGGTTGGATATGGTGAAAATTAAATATTGCCAAAAATTATTATCAATATTCTCATGGTAAAAGGGTATTTTACCCTTTCTTAGGTGGTTGATTTTGATCTCACTACAATTTGGAGGCAGGGAAAATATTAGGGGCTATATATCTCTCATGGGATAATTTCCAATGCTTTTTCCAAAAATAGATTCACCATTTTCCATTTTTTCTAAAAGTGATTTGCTCAAATTCTATTGAATAAAATTATTTTACCGTAAAATAGCCCAAATTTTATACAAAATATATGAAATCCTTATAAATTTGAATATTTTTACGAAAATATCGCCAAACATTTTATAGCTTGCATATTAAGGAAAAGTAAGATTCACCAATGTTTCTACATTATGAAACAAATTTCCATCCTTAAAATTATCCTTGTTTGGAAGTAGGAATGGGCATCGATACAACAAATTGGTATTAGAGGTGAAGATGTTATTATGTGGGAAGATTATGGTCAGTGTCAGTCACTTCAATTGATCGAACTTTGTTACATTAAATTCATCAATCTGAGTCTATAGACTTGTGAGATGAAAGCAAAGTATATGTAGGATTAGAGCCTATAACTAAGAGATGTTGGAAACTACTTTAACAAAACTCTACGATATTCCACAGTATTGATTGAAATTCAACAATTGACAACTCTTTTGGAATATTCTCATTCAATGAAGAAGATATATGTTTACACAATCATTGGGTTCATGTTGGTTGCTCTCTACAAGAATTTTTGGTATACTTCAATATGTGGAAGGAATCCAAACTTCAAGCCTATGAACTCAAACAAAAATCAATTCAGTAAAACTACAGAATTATGGAATTCACTAGATCACTAGTTATTTAAAAATGCCATAAGGCTCGAATCACAATCTTCATTCTTTGATGTTCATGTGATTATGTTTGTGTAGAAAATACCATCTAAGACCTTCAATGTCTTTATTCTATAGCAATCAAATAGAAAACTATTTACTCTTCAAAGGAAATACTTCAACTATGCACACCAACAATTAAATAAACAAGTGAATTCACAAGGAAAATAGACCATGGATCATTCTATGGAAGTAATGTAGTGCAAACTAAACTAAAGAGTTCAAATTACTACATTGATAGTTAATGGAACACTTTCTATGTGTGACTTACAATCTCTCATTCATAAAATATTCTCGTAATATATTGTGAAGAGGTTTAGAATTCTTCAAATCTTCAATGAATTATTGACTTATGTAAATGTCTATTACAGTCATGGAAAAGATCAAAAAGATTAAGCTTGAAATATAGAATTATAAATGACATACATGAAAATCAGAACAATGCATTTAATCAACTAACTCATGGAAACAAGGAAACACATACTAGAGAGTGGGGGTCTTTCCAATGTTGGCATGTTCTACTGAAAGAAACTACAGAGTTAAACAATAATCACACACCATTTCCTGAACAAAATTATTTTTGCATTAAATAAACAAGTTCCTAATTATATAATCAAGAATCTATTTCTTTGCAATAAACCATTAATCACTAGCAACTATATGTATGTTCCTATCTCCCTCTACATTCATAAATTATATCTCCACCATCTTGGTTGCATATTTATACATAAAATTCAATGGGGAGGATAAGATCCAATCCCCCAAACCCAAAATTAACAAATCAAATGAAATATGGGTTTTACAAATTAGGCAGTTTTGAAAATTGGTCGCAATACGTAATATGGAAAAATATGTTTTGAAGAAACACCCATATTTCCCAAATAGTGCATTTTATGGGAAATCTACTCTCCATTTGCCTAAATGGGCTCACTATGCACAAAACCCATGTCCCATTTTTTTGATATTTTCTCTTATCTATTCACAAATGACACTGAAAAACCACATGTGCTAATCTGGCATGGGTTTGACTGAAAACATTGACCATGAATTGGAGCTACATACTTCGACCTAGGAATGATCCAATCAACATGAAACCATATGTTGCATTTTTCAACAAAACTCATATTGTGGAATCTCTTCTAGAGCTGGGTAAATATGTCAATCATGGAAGTTTCTATGGAAATTGTGTGCTTGATTACCATAATTTCTTGAGAAACCATCATCAGCAAATCTAAGCATAATTCTTCTTAATTCATTAAAAATAAAGGAAAACGATGATAATTAACCAATTAACAGTTATAAGTTAGTCTTGGTATGTTCATGAAGGAATATGGCAATAATTGGGTGGAAAAGTGAAATGAGATGATCACAAAGGAATGGTGAAGGGATGACAAATTGGTGACCCAACATCTCCCCCACACCCAGATCTTTGTATGTCCTCATGCAAACGAAGTAGGGAACTGATATGTGCAAAAACTATATGTTGTAATTTTGATATTTGCATGCATACATTGATGGTACTTGAATACATTATATACTTTGTTTTTATCACTCTTGCACAACTAGATTTTCTAGGACATATGTTTAAACAGACAACAATAATGAAGTGTTATTCTTTCAACACAAAGAAGTGTTATGTCTTCATGAAAAATAGAGTTCATATTGGTGAAGTTCTTGTATGTTGATTTTTTATTAGTGTCATAGAGAATAGATTTATGATCTTGATTTCTTTTGAACAGAGTACAAATTTATCATGGAAGCAAAGTACAATCAAAAGATAGGTAAAAAATATAAGAGGTGGTTGAGAGTATGAAGTGTAAAATAATGGAGAATGGTGGTCTAAAAGAGATGGAGGAAAAATGAATGGACACAAGGGAAAGTACTTGATGTGTAATCCTTTGTTTTGTATACTTGTCATTTACATGCGTGCATTTGGTGGCACATGAGACACATTTGCAAACTCTGTTTTTACATTTTCATAACCAACTTTTTTTTAATGTGTAAACATGTAGTAAGGACAAAATGTTATTCCTTCGACCTCTAGAAAGCGTTTTGTTGAAAGATATAGACAAGGGAGAATAGGTTGAAATGATTTTGGTACTGATTTTGATTACTTTCATAATGAATAGGGTACTACCTTAATGTATTTTTATTTTTTTTTATTTTTTTTTGGCAACTAGGGGAATCGATAACAACGGTAGTATCATACCCGCATGACATGGGGTCAAATCCTGCCAGCTGCCATATAACCCCTAGGGAGAAATCGCAACGCCCACAAGCACATCCTCTGGATAAATTGGGGTGAGAATCGACCTTGAGACCTCTTTTTACATATTTCCTTCCATTTACACGGCACTTGCCAATCGGTCTACACCCCTGCGAGCACCTTAATGTATTTTTGAAACAGAGTGCAAATTCTATTTATAATTGGGTACAACCAATGGGTAGGCTGAAAATGGAAAGGATGGTTGAGAAGATGAATTGTAGGAATGTAAAAACAAATGGTGGTCTACGAGAAATGGAAGAAAAAGTAAATGGAATATCAATAGTGGTCTTCATCAAACTTTTCTAAATTTTTAACAAATAAAAATTCTTACACTAATTTTACCTCGAGTTTACCTTTGTATGGAGCTCAGATTGTGATGCAGGCCCCCCTTCTCTCCTCGGGGCTGTGCGACCTCCCGGTCTAGGATCGTTCAATCACCAGAGTTGAATTGACTCTTCGGGCCCATGCTAGAACCCAAATCAATTTACACATGCCCCTTTCTTCCTAAGTCACAAGTTCTATGAAACTCGTAGGCTTCTGCTAAGCCCATGTTCCCTTTTAAACATTTGAATAATAGGTGCTATATTTTTTTTTCTAGGCCCCTTCCTTCATATGACCTCAGGATATGACTAGGTGCCTACTCAAAGGATGCTTTGGAGCTTCGAGATCCGGTGCTTTGGAGAATTCCAAAACACTTCTCCTCAAGTCACCCAGAGTGCCAAGTATCCAGACTGCGTGATCTTATGCCACACGTCTACAGAACATCAATGGTTTTGGTTTAATTTGGGAGTTCCAAGAGATCCAACCACCTTTTTCCCTAAAGTGGATGGTAACTAGAGTTACAGATCGAGTGCCACGTGCTCACCTCGATCAACGATTGAAATGTGTCCTTTGTTCCTGCTTCGGATGACTTTCGGTCAATGCTCCTGCACTTCTCTTTCTCCCAGAGTGTCAATCCTCCAGATTAAATCTCCATTGTCCACATGTCCCTCCATATATCAATGGCTCCTGCGGACTTCGGCCTTTGGGACTTATGACCTTCGAGAATTTGTTCTTCAATTTCCCCCTCTCTTTTACAGAGTACACACTTCTGGATTCCACGATTTGATGACGTGTGTCCTTCTCAGATTGACGGCCATGATTGAATCTGGTAGTTTTTCTTTGAGAGTTTTTCTCCTCCACTCTCACTTTCCTCCGAAGCACTCTTCTTTCGAAGCACACAAATCTTTGTCACGTGTCCTTTACAGATCCAACGGTCCATATTTATTCAACCTTCTTCAAGACTTTGACAATCTTGTTCTTAGAAAACTTCCAAACCTTCGAATACACGGAGTGTCGAAGGACTCTAAGACTATCCTCTGTGCAACTTTCCCAGATCTCACAGTCTGGAAAGATCCCAATTCCTCCAAATGGATCTCACTCGTTGGTTGGGGAATTTTCAGTGGGCTCCTCCCTACTGAAGAATTTTTGTCCACTACCTCTCATGATCTTATTCCTCCTTGAATCTTCAAGCTTCTTAGAATGTTTCTTCTTACACACTCCTTGCACTTCTCAAAATGACTTCTTCGACACTTAGCCAAAAGTTGACCTTGAGCACACCTTGCCATGGGTTTCTTTTCACTTAACCCTTTTTATGGGCGACTGGGCACTCCTTGCAATATCTCTTACACGAATCAATTGTTCCTACTGAAAAATATTATGTTGAGTTTGTTTCTACCTACGCACACCTTGCATGTTACTCTGTGTTGGGTATATGTTGTATTATTTGCATGTGTGTGTGTGGGCGCGTTAGATTCGACAACTGTGTTTGACGATCCCTCTAGTAGTGGGCCTTATGTCGTGTGTGTCAGGTGCTTTCTAGGGGGGTCCTAGGTATGCCCCCCCCCTTGGTTACGCGCAGCGTTCGGGGTAGCGCCCCAAAATTTTTTGTTGGGCGATTTTTGCTATTTTTAGCGGATTTTGCTATTTTTAGTGGTTTTCTAAATTAATCCCAAATTAAGGGATTATGGTTTTGGTATCTACGGAATACCTAAAAAAAAGTATATATTGTATGGTGAATGGTGAAATTTGATATAATGAATATAAGAGAGGTTTTCCCCGGTTGAGGGTTTTCGGTATAAATCTCTGTGTACTATGTGTATGAGCCATTGATTAAATTTTGTTCTGCTTAAGAATATATATGCATTCCTTTACTTCACAGGTTTAACACTTAGATGTTGTATCAGAGCTTTTTTTTGGCTTCAGAGGGACACCTTTGTTGTTCAGGGTTTGGCTCGGTCTTGATAGATCAATTTTATCTTGGGTTTGTGATAAACCTGGGTTTAGTGGGAGATTTTGCAGTAGTGATTCAAGTGTAGAAAGAGGAATGACGAGCTCTTATACAATCGAGGTAGAGAAGTTCAACGGTAAAAAATTTGAGCTATGTAAGCTCAAGATGGAGGACCTTATTGTAGACAAAGAACAATGGATCGTTGTGGATCCTAGTACACAGCCTACTGGCACACAGTTGACTGGTACACAACCTACTAGTACACAAACTACTAGTACACCACCTACTGGTATGTCAAAGGAATATTGGGAGAAGTTGGACAGAAGAGCAAGGAGTACTATTCGACTATGCATGGTAGATTCAGTGTTGTTGAATGTCTTGGGAGAATCTACAGCCAAGGAACTATGGGATAAGTTGGGGAATTTGTATCAATAAAGGTCCCTGGTAAACAAGTTGTTTCTTCGAAAGAAGTTGTATCATCTTAGGATGGAAGATGGAGATTCTGTGACAGAGCATCTAAATGCCTTTAATACTCTGGTAAGTCAACTTGTCTCTATTAATATTACGATAAGTGTAATATTACTTTGTTATGTTCTTTTCCAGACTCTTGGGATAATCTGGTTGTAGCAATAGGTAGTACCACTCAATCTACATTGAAGTATGAGGATGTAGTTGCATCCTTGTTATTTGAAGAGATGAGGTGGAAAAGCATGGATGGTCATACCACAGATGCTTTATTTCTAAGAGGTTGTACCCAATACAGGAATCTTGGTAAGTCTTCGAGGGGGAGACCTAAATCTACAGGTAGATCTAATATCCAGGAAAATCTTGGAGGAAATGTTGGAAGTGTGGTAAAATAGGGCATTATAATAAATATTGCAAGTCTAAGAAGGTTGAAAAACCAAAGGGATCTGATAGTACCTCTTCCACAGAGGCGAAAACCTCCATTGAAGAAGGAGGTGATGTTTACCTGGAATCTACAGGTACACATGTAGACCATGATGTATGGTTGATCGACTCAAGTGCATCATACCATATGACTCCTCACAGGGAATGGTTCTCTGAATATGAAAAATACGATGGTGGTGATGTATTCCTAGGATATGACTCGACAGCCAAAATCATGGGACATGGAAGGGTTAAGTTGTTGCTAAAAGATGGAAGGATTATAACTCTCCCTAGGGTTCTGCACATTCCAAAACTGACCAGGAGCCTAATATCTATAAGCAAGTTGGATGATGCAGGAGTGGATACTATATTGGGAAAGGGCACTTGCAAGATGGTATGAGGAGCAATGGTGTTAACGAGGGGAGTTCGGTGTGGAAATCTGTACAAGTTGTTGGGAAGAACTTATACTAATGGATGTAACAGTTATGTTGTCCTTGAGCAGAGAAATGAAGGAGACAAGACCAATACTGTCCCAAAAGAGAAGACCATGTTGTGGCATCAAAGACTGGGGCGTATTGGAGAAAAGGGCCTTCGAACACTACACCATAAAGGTATGGTTGAAGCTATGTCTGATTGCACTCTAGATTTTTATTTCTATTAAAATTTCATATATGGTAAACAAAATCGAGTAAGATTCCCATCTGGTGCTACAAGAGCAAAGGGGATCTTAGAGTTGATACATAGTGATGTGTTTGGACCTATTCCTGTTCCATCCCTAGGTAAATTTGTGTATTATTTTTCATTCATAGATGATTTCTCAAGGAACACATGGATTTATTTTCTTAGAAATAAATCTGAGGTATTTGATAAATTTAAAGATTTTAAGGCTCTAGTAGAAAATCAGACAGAGAAGAAAATAAAGGTATTGAGAACAGATAATGGTGGATAATTCTACGGAAATGAATTCGAAGAATTCTATAAGAAGTGTGGTATAGCAAGGCATAAGACTACTCCATACACTCTTCAGTAGAATGGAGTTGTAGAAAGGATGAATAGGACAATGATGGAAAAATCAAGGAGAATGTGCAGCGGTGTCAAGTTAGGATAGGAATTATGGGCAGGGGCAGTGGGTACAACATGTTACCTGGTCAATCGATCACCTTCATCAGCGTTGGATGATAAAACGCCATACAAGGTATGGTCTGCAAAGAAACCCTCTCTTCAACATCTTAGAGTGTTTGGTTGTGATGCTTATTTACATGTTCCAAAGGAAAATAGGAGTAAGCTGGATAAAAAGGATGAAAAGTGTATCTTTATTGGTTATAAATATGATGTGAAAGGTTATAAGATTTGGAACCCAGAAACCAATAAGATTTTTTATAGTCGAGATGTTGTTTTCAGAGAGGTAAAAGATGTGTCCAAACAGGAATTCCTACCAATGTAAGACGAACCTGAGAAAATAGATCTTGATTTGGATGATGAAAAATCTGAATCATCTGAAGAAGAGGAAGCAGAAGAAGAAGAAGAAGAACCTCATACCCTAGTATTGAGGAGATCAGTGAGAGATAAAAGGAAACCAGAAAGGTATAGTCCACTTGATTTCCCTTCCAATTTTTCTTTATCTATTACTGATGATTATCCCAAAACTGTCAGGGAAGCAGTGAATTCAGAGGATAGTAAACTATGGAAGAAGGCCATGGTTGAAGAAATGGATGCCTTGGATAAGAATGAGGCATGGGATATAGTTGAGTTTCCATCTGGAAAAAAATATGTTGGTAGCAAATGGTTGTTTAAGAAGAAGTTTAATGCACAAGGTAAAGTGGAGAAATACAAAGCTCGATTAGTAGCAAAAGGTTATTCCTGGGTAGAGGGAATTGACTTTGGTGAGATTGTTTCTCCTGTTTCTAAGTTAACTTCTATTAGATTTATTTTATCTATTGTTGTTGCTTTTGATCTTGAAGTGGAATAGATGGATGTGAAGACAACATTCCTACATGGGGATCTGGAAGAAGAAATCTACATGAAGCAGCCAGAAGGCTTTGTAGTGAAGGGAAAGAAAGAGTTGGTCTATAAGCTAAAGAAGTCACTATATGGTCTAAAGCAATCACCTAGGATGTGGTACCAAAAGTTTGACACATACATCCTTGGATTGGGATTTGTGAGAATCAGGGATGATCACTGTGTATATTCCAAGCAAGTTGGTAGTCACTTCATTTATGTAGTGTTGTATGTTGATGACATGTTGTTGGTAGGAAATAACATGGATGTTATCAAGGAGGTGAAATCACAGCTATCCTCCAAATTTGACATGAAGGATCTTGGTGTTGCTAACTTCATTCTGGGAATGGAGATTAAAAGAGATCGTGCAAACAGGAAACTTTGGTTGAATCAGAGAAAATATGTTGAGACGATATTGCAGAGGTTTAATATGCATGGAAGTAAACCGGTCAAGGTTCATATTCCTATAGGTGTTAAGTTATCTGCAGATCTGTGTCCCAAGACACAAGAAGAAGAAGAGGGCATGTCCCATGTTCCGTATGCTAATGCATTTGGCAGTTTGATGTATGAAATGGTATGTACTATACTGGACATTGCACATGCAGTGGGATTTTTGAGCAGTTATACGTCAAAACCAAGGAAGGAAGACCAGGATTAGATAGAGTGGTGGACATACATGGTTTTGTTGATGCAGACTGGGATGGATATCTAGATCGCAGAAGATCTATAAGTGGGTATGTTTTTAACCTATTTGGAGGAGAAATCAGTTGGATGAGCAAAAGATAGGTTGTAGTGGCACTCTCAACTACAGAAGTTGAATACATGGTAGCCACTCATGCAAGCAAGGAAGCGGTATGGTTACAGAGATTGTGTTCAGGTATTGGGTTGGTACAACAAGTAGTGAGATTAGATTGTGATATTCAGAGTGCAATATTCCTAGCAAAGAACCCATCTTATCATTCAAAGACAAAGCATATTGATGTCCAGTATCACTTTGTGAGAGACATGGTTGAAGAAAAAAAGGTGTTGCTAGAAAAGGTTGACACTTTGAAGAATGTTGCAGATTCATTGACAAAGTCTGTGAGCACAGAAAATTTCTCCTGGTGTAAAGTAGCAATGGGCATTGGTTCCCTAGATTGTTGACTATATAATCTCGTGGTCCCCTAGATGCAAAGAAAACAACAAGTGGGATAATTTTGGGTATATTTTATATTCTTTGCATGTGTTTGTGTGGGCGCATCAGATTCGACAACTGCGTCTGATGATCCCTCTAGTAGTGATCTTTGTATCTTGTGCATTGGGCACTTCATAGGGGGGTCCCAGGGTGGGCTAGGTATGGCCCCCCTGGTTACATGCAGCATTCGGGGCAGCGCCCTAAAAATTATTTTTGGGCGGTTTTTGCTATTTTTAGCAGTTTTCTAAATTTATCGTGAATTAAGGGATTAGGGTTTTGGTATCTATGAAATACCTAAAAACATTGTATATATTGTATGGTGAATGGTGAAATTTGATATAATGAATATGAGAGAGGTTTTTCTCCAGTTGAGGGTTTCCGGTATAAATCTCTGTGTACTATGTGTATGAGCCATTGATTAAATTATGTTCTGCTTAAGAATCTATATGCATTTATTTACTTCACGGGTCCTACTAAACAATATGATGTTGAGTTTGTTACCTACGCACACCTTGCATGGTCCTCCACACTCCTTTGCAAATAAAGCTTTGCGTTATCTACCCTGAATTTCTGAGTCAAACTAGACTATGTCAACACACGCCTTGCGGACACTATGCACTCCTTGCAAATAAAGCTTCATATTATCTATACTGAGCTTTTGAGTCAAACTGGGCTCTTTCAACACACGCCTTACGAACACTATGCATTCCTTACATGAGCTCGTAGAAGAGAAACAATTGAAAATTATATAATCCTCACAGATTCATACATTCAACCATGTAATGCATTCATAACATAAGAACAAGTAATAATAGAGAATACAATTGAACATAAAGCCTACCATTCATTCAGATAGACACAGTAACAGAAATCCCAAACATTTGGATCAGCGCTTATCTGTTATATTCATTCAAATGGTATGTACATGGGCTCATACAACTGCAATAAGCTTCAACGGCCTCTTCAATAACTTTTAGCAGCCTCATTTGGGCATACAATACATATATTTATACAATAAGGGCTCATAGAGATTTTCCCTTCGATTACCTTAGTGCTATCTAATCAAAATAAAATCTTTCAACCACTAAGTCTTATTACAATAAAGGATGGGTACAGACAGATAAGAGTGAATGCTTCAGATCTGTACTACTATTAATTACATTAAAGAAATACAATCTCCATCGATCTCATGTGATGGTTCAACCTCTTATCATTTAAGAACTTTAATTACAATTCTTTCGAGATATTTATATGATACGCCATACTTAAATTTTAAAATTCACCTCAAATTGTGTGCTAGGGCATTGAGTTGTCCTCCACTTGCATGTTGATGACAAAGCTCCTGCATCATACTCCTCTGGACAAAAATTCATGGACTTCTGTCCATGAGCTCTTGCAATGAATTTCCATGCTTTTGAATATATAATTCACGTATCCAACTGAGATCTTCTATTGGGTGTCTTTTACACTTTACCAAATACTCAAAATAGGTCCTCCTCCTGGTCTTCTTACCAATCCTTTGATCTATGATCTCCTCCATCTGCATATTTTCTGTTATAGGCATCTGCTTCTCCCACTGGATCTCTTTTTGACCTTATGATCCTTTTGTGTCATCCTCCCTCTAAGGGTACAAGTATAAAATGTTGAATATGGGTGATATACCCACATCCTATGGCAACTCTATCTCATAAGCATTTGTATCAAATTTCCTTAGGATCTTACACGGTCCTATCTTCTTCAATTTCAATTTTTTATATGTTCCCCTTGGGAATATTTCCTTCCTGAGATGTGCTAGAACTTAATCTCCAACTTCAAAATGAAGTTATCTCCTATGTTTATCAACTCTGTGTTTATTTTATATGTTGTTGTTCTGCAACTGATCTTTGATCTGATTATGAAGCTTCTGCATTTATGCAGCGAATTTTTATGCTCTGGCGCTTTTAAATTCATTCTACTCCAAATATCTCAACTCTGATACTCCTCTTGGCTTCATCCCATATACTATATGGAATGGAATCTTCCATGTACTCCTATTTGGTGATTCATTATATGCAAACTCTATTTGCGATAGAATCTAATCCCATTGACTATGATGTTCAGTGACCAGACTCCCCAGCAAGTTTCCTAAACTCTGATTTACCACCTCATTTTGTCCATCCGTTTGAGGGTGATATGTTGAGCTGAAGGATAGTTCTATCCCCAGTTTCTTCTACAATGTTCTCCAGAAATGACCGAAAAATTGTGTGTCTCTATCTGAGACAATACTCTTAGGAAACCCATGAAGTCTCACAACTTCCTTAAAAAAACATATTTGCAATGTGTCTTGCATAATTATTTTTTTAGCATGGGATAAAGTGTGCCATATTTGAGAATATATCAACTAAAAGGAATATGGAATCACTTCCCCTTTATATTCTTGGAAATCCCAACATGAAATCCATGCTTATTGCATCCCAAAGCCTATCTGGAATAGGCAATGGTTGATATAACCCCGTGTTCTATCGCTTCCCTTTTGCATACTAGAAAATCTTACATATTTTTACAAATTTCTTCACTTCTTCCATCATACCTGGCCAATAGTATGAGTTTTTCAATTGTGAAAAAGTATTTTCATGGCCAAAATGTCCTGCTAGACCTCCACTATGTTTTTCCTTCAACAAATTATCTCTCATCAAGCACTTTGGTATGCATAACTGGCTACCTTTAAACAACAATCCATATTGAATCAGATACTTTTTCCACTGAATTTTTTCTCTAAGCACATGATTTGTACATTCTTCATATGCCTCTTTAAAATATGGATCATCACAATACATTTCCTTAAGGTGTTCGAACCCTAAGGTTTTCACTCGAAATTCTTGCAGAATCAGACATCTCCTGCTCAATGCATCAACAACTTTGTTAGCATTACTAGAAATATGTTTAATGAAAAAAGTGAAATTTTTCATAAACTCTATCCACTTGGAATGTCTTTGATTTAACTTCTCCTATCTGGTTATGAATTGTAAAGCCTCATTATCGTTGTACAAAACAAATTATTTTGGAACAAGGTAGTGCCTCCATTTCTTTAAGGCTTGAATTACTGCATAAAATTCCTTATCATATGTGGAGTATTTCCTCTTGGTGGCATTCAGCTTCTCATTGAAATATCCAACGGACCTATTGTCTTGGATCAAGACTACTTCAATTGAAACTCCACTAGCATCACATCGTACTTGAAACGTCTTCCCGAAATATGGCAAGACCAAAATCGGTCATTTTGTTATCTTCTCCTTTAATATCCTGAAACTTTTCTCAGCTTCTTTTGTCCACTTGAAAGACTTGTGTCTCTTCTTCACCGTATCTAATATTGGTGTACAAATACCACTGAAATTTCTAATGAACTTATGATAGAAACTTGCTAATCCATGGAATCTTCTCACCTCAAATATGCTCCTTGGCGATGGCCATTCTCTGATTTCTCTCACCTTCTCTGGATCCATCTTCAATTCGTTTGAAGAGATTACAAAACCCAAGTAAATGAGTTTTGTCTTCATAAAAGAGGATTTCTTCAGATTTATCAACAAATTTTCCCACTGCAATATTATCATTACTAATGTTAAGTGCCTCAAATGCTCTTCTTTAGTTTTATTGATGACTAACATATCATCTAGATATACAATCAAAAAATTACCAATAAAATATTTTAATACCTCATTCATCAACCTCATAAAAGTACTTAGGCAGTTTGTCAAGACAAATGGCATAACAAGCTACTCATACAACCCTTTGTTCATTTTGAAGGTTGTTTTCCACTCATCACCTTCCCTTGTCCTTATCTGGTGATATCCACTTTTCAGGTCTATTTTTGAAAAATAATTTTCTCCTCTCAAACAATCCATTAAGTCATCCATCCTGGGCAAAGGAAATTTGTACCTGATGGTGATTTTGTTTATGGCTCTTGATTCTATACACATTCTCCATCCTCCATCCTTTTTTGTACTCAACACAGTTGGTACTACACATGGACTCAAGATTTCTCTGACTAAACCCTTGTCCATCAATTCCTGAACTTGTTTCTTTACCTCCTCATTCTCTTGAGGTGTCAATATGTACGCTTCTTTGTTCGGTAGACTCACTCTTGTTATAATATCAATGTGATGGTTGATACTCCTGATGGGTGGCAATGAGCGAGGTAACTCATCCACTATTATGTCAGCAAAATTTTCTAACAACTCCTGAATTTGTTCAGGCAGATCATTCATAGAAGTACTCATAAAGATGACTCTAGGCTTCCTCACCACAACAAATTCCATCTCTTGTTCCTTATTGTCTTCACTTAATATTTCCTTCCCACTCATGAGAAGTATACTCGTGTTGGCTTCTTCCTTCACCTTCTTATCCTCTATTGGTAGTAGCATGTGTGTTCTACCATTTTTCTCCAGGGTATAAGTATTTTTTCTCCCATCATGATTGAAATTTCTGTCAAACTACCATGGTCTCCCCAACAAGACATGACATACATCCATGGGAATCACATCACGCAAAATCTCATATTTATATCCTCCTATCTTAAATTCAACTTGGCATTGTTTAGTTACTATTACCTGGTGTCCTTTCTGCAACCGTGAGACTCTATACGGATTCATATGTGCAGTAATCTCTAGCTCCAATTTCTCCACCATTTCTGTGGATACCAAGTTATCAGTGCTCCCACTATCAATTATCACCAAGCATACCTTGTATTTGGTTTTGCAAGCATTTTTGAACAAATTGTTCTTCTCCACTGGTTTTTCCACTTCTTTCTCTGGCTTCAAGAGAACCTTCTTCATCATCAAAGATATCCCATCTTCTACACCTTCTACCTCAACATTCTACCTCTGCGCTTCTAAAATGTGAGATCCACCTCCTCCTTCTGTCTTTCTGTCAGATCATTCCCAAGACATGTGTCATGTTTTTCCACAGGAATAACACTTCACCTCTCCTCCTCTGCCTATTCCTCTTCCTCGAGGAAAAGCATTCCTTCCACCATATTGTCTCCCTCGGGAACTTCCTCCTCTTTCTGAGTGACCGTGCAGTTTTCTAGTCTCAACCTTGGGCTTTTTTTCCTTGTCATGGGCAATTCCATTACCTCTGTTTAGACTTATACCTCTGCTTCTTTGGCTTTGTTTCCTGGCCAATTTATCCTCTACCTTTAGTGAAATCTGATAAGAATCCTCCACTGTCCTCACGGTTATCATGATGATTTCATCCTGGATTTCATATATTAGGCCATTAATATATCTGACAACCTTTTCATCATATTTTTCTCTTTTTCTAGTCTTGATGTTCAACTTATAAAATTGCTCTATGTATTCTTTTATTGTCAACCCTTTCTGTCTCGGCTTCTGTAATTTCCTGAAAAAAATTATTTGATAGTCTTTGGGTATGAATTTAGCCTTCAACTTGGCTACCATTCTATCCCAGCTCTTGATTTTCTCCTTGCCTTGACATCTTCTGTTAGCCTATAGTTCATCCCACCACAGTGTTGTGTGTCCCTTAAATCTGGTGACAACATGTTTTACTTTCTTCTCATCATCAACTTCTTCATAGTCAAAGTATTTGTCCATTTCTCTTATCCAATCCAACAATTCTTCAACATCTAAGTTTCCTTTGTACCTTGGGATTTCTATTTTTTATCTAGCTCCCAATTTGACCACAACTTTCAACAAGCGTTCTTATGCAACATCTTCTCCTTCAACTCCTTCAACTTCCATTTCTTCGCTCTCTGCATCACTGACGTCTCTAGCATCAGGTGCTCTTCTTTGGGTCTTATCTATAGCATCTAATCTTGAGCGAATTTCTCTAATCTCCCTTTCCATAGCTAGATTTTCTACAGGTCGCTTTGCACGTCTTCTGGGTGGCATGGTGCTAAAACTTTTCTTCACATAGAGTTTATGTTACGGTGTTGATACCACTTGATGATACCCGACTACCTCTTTCTTTTACACAGAGCACAATTCGAGGCTCTAATACCACTTGATGCAGACCCCCCTTCTCTCCTTGGGACTGCGCGACCTCCTGGTCTAGGATTGTTCAATCACTAAAGTCGAATCGACTATTTAGGCCCTTACTGGAACCCAAATCTATTTACACAGGCCCCTTTTTTCCTAAGGCGTTGTTTCTATGAAACATGCGAGCTTCTGCTAAGCCCATGTTCCCTTTTAAATATTTGAGTAACAGGTGCTAGATTTTTTTTTCTAGGCCCCTTCCTTCATATGACCTCGGGCTATGACCAGGCGCATACTCAAAGGGTGCTTCGGAGCTTTGGGCTCTAGTGCTTCGACAAATTCCAAAATACTTCTCCTCAAGTCCCCCGGAGTGCCAAGTCTCCAGACTGCGCGATCTTACGCCGTGCATCTATAGGACATCAACGGTTTTGGTTTACTTCAGGACTCCATGCTTCGGGAGTTCTGAGAGCTCCAACCACCTTTTTCCCCAAAGTGGATGGTAACTGGAGTTACGGATCGAGCACCGCGTGCTCACCTTGATCAATGGTTGAAATGCATCCTCTGTTCCTACTTCGGATGACTTCCAGTAAACGCTCCTCCACTTCTCTTTCTCCCGGAGTGTCAATCCTTTGGAGTAAATCTCCACTCTCCATGTGTCCCTTCGTCTATCAATGACAATTGTGGACTTTGACCTTTGGGACTTATGAACTTTGGGAATTTGTTCTTCAATTTCCCCCTCTCTTTTCTAAAGTACACACTTTTGGATTCCATGATCTGATGATGCGTTTCCTTCTTAGATCGAAGGCCATGATTGACTCTGATAGTTTGGCTTCGAGCGTTTTTGCTTCTCCACTCTCGCTTTCCTCCAAAGCATACAGATCTCCTCTACGTGTCATTTCCAGATCTAACATTCCAGATTTCTTCGGACTTCTTCTGGACTTCCGTGATCCTATTCCTCGAACACTTCCAAACCTCCGAATACACAGAGTGCCAAAGGACTCTAAGACTATCCTCCATGCAAATCTCCCATATCTCACAGTCTAGAAATATCCCAATTCCTTCGAATGGATCTCACTCGTTGGTTGGAGAATTTTCATTGGGATCCTCCCTACTGAAGAATTTACGTCCACTACCTCTCCTGAGCTTATTCCTCCTCAAAACTTCAAGCTTCTCAGAATTTTTCTTCTTACACACTCCTTGCACTTCTCAAAATATGTGTGCATTTGGTGGCACATGAGACACATTAGCAAACTCTGTTTTTACATTTTCATAACCATTTTTTTTAATGTGTAAACATGTAGTAAGGACGAAATATTAATGCTTCAACCTCTGCAAATAGTTTTGATGAAAGATATAGACAAGGGAGAATAGGGAGGATTGATTTTGGTATTGATTTTGATTATTGTCATAATGAACAAGGTACTACCTTAATGTCTTTTTGAAACAGAGTGCAAATTTAATTTACAGTTGGGTACAACCAATGGGTAGACTGAAAATGGAAAGGATGATTGAGAAGATGAAATGTAGAAATGTAAAAAAAAAATAATGGTCTACGATAAATGGAAGAAAAATTAAATTGAATATCAATAGTGGTATTCATCATACTTTCGAAAAAATTTAACAAATAAAAAATATTACACTAATTTTACATTGAGTTTACCTTCGTATGGACCTCATATTGGCACTATATGCTCAAGTAGGAACCATGGGACCTTGATGTATGTTGATTGAGGGATGAATATGAGGTATATTATAGTTGAGAGAGCACTTGAAAATCTGAGAGAGAGAAAGGTTGTTGGAGATGATGAATGCTAATCAAAATCTGTTGAAAGAAGATAAATGAATTGTGGTCACTGCCACTCAAAATGAACTATACCATATTGATGTGGAAATTTGACCAGAGAGTGGTGCTTCATTTAATGAGTTTAGAACCAATATAAACAACATGAAACCATATTAATTCCCATATGAACAAAACCCATGTGTCTGATTTTGTCTGTACTAGGTGCAACCATGTGAATCAATGAATAATTTTTAAAACAGTTGCTACAAAAATATGGAAATGACATAAATTTATTTTTTGAAAATATTTGTGTGCATTAGGTGTGTGCTGAATCTGATGTGTTGAAAACAATTTAATCTCCAGTAGTTTCTTAAAAGGCATTTACAGGGGAATTTCGGCAACTACCAAAAAACCTTGTAACTATAGAAAGTATGAAAAATGCAGGAATTGACTTGCTCTAAACTTCCCCATGTGGCATAATTTATACATTAATATATGGAATTGAACTAAATTAGTATGCAACTACCTTTTTGTTTTGTATCTATCTGGAGAATATATAAATTTTGAATAATGAAATTCTGAAATTTTGAACAGGAACGATTTATGTATGATCAGAAGTTGTTGAAAAATGTTCATGTTGGATCTCTGTAAAGGATGATATGATGGATTCCTTATGTTGGTACTTGGTACAAGATCTATAACTAGATTTGTTGCTAAAATTGAAGGTATGGAGTTGATTTTGAATTAAAATTTCTGCTAGAATAGAAAGAGGTTGTAAGTTGTTGTTAGTGACAAGAAACTATACAATCTTCAAGTGTTCCTGAACCCATGGTACAATTCTTTCCATGTGAATGAATGTGTTGAATTCAAGCATGGGAAGAAATCATTAGATTACTAACTATTGATGTTTGGAATTAACCAATGTGAGGTCACTCACCGTTGATGGAAAAGAGCATCAAGATAACCTAGTGCATTCTGATAGGTATGAATTGAGGTGTTGAAGTCAAGTCACCTACAAAATCTGACAGTCAAAATACATTAATGTATTCCCACTACTGTGAGTGATGGAACCTACCATTGATGTATGCAAGATCCAAGGCACTATAAAATCTCTAATCTTGATCTCAGATAAGGTTTTGAGGTTGATGGGACAATATCTATTGGAAGGAGGGCCTTAGGAAATCCCACATCATCCAACGCGAGCATCGAACCAAAAATATTTGAAGAATCATTTATGAAAGTTTAAACAAATAAATATATGCAGAAATTTATTGTGAACCTTGCCATCCAAAAACCTAGTTTTCAAGAAAGGTTCATGTGCAACTGCACTAAAATCCCAGTTTTCAAAATTGGACTTTTTGTTATATTTACTATTTTATTGATTTATTTTTCTACCTTATCCCACTCTACTTGAAAATGAAACATTTTTCTCAAGTGTAGGAATATTTCCCATGCATCCATTTGCATAACAAGATCTCAAGATATTTGAATTCGAAAAATGTACCTTTATAGATGTCAGGATATGAGAAACCAATTGCTATGATTGATATAGTGTCAAGAAATGTTGAATAATGGAGGAATATTGTGGGTCGGTAATTGTTTGGAACCGGGATTCAATGTAGTCATTATTCCTTTTGTTTTCTAGTGTATTGGTAATGGGTTGCATGTGTTTCTTTGTCACACCATGCAAATCTTCTAAAATTTTCTTATTTCACTCTTGAATGCATAAAGGATCTGATGACAGGCATGCAAGAAATTCTTTGATCTTTGGCTCAAGTTTCTACCTTTCATCAAATGTTATCCATGAGTCTTCCATATTCTTTCGAGGTTGATTGAGAAATAATTTTGAGTGTTCCTCTTGTGGATCTGGCTCATGGATCATTTTCTCTTCAACAGATTCATTCCTAGTCACAATTTTGAGCTTTGGACAAAGATTTGAGAGGGTCCTTGTGGTATTACATCCTCCTTTTCTTAACAAATTCTTGAGCATCTTTAAGTTCTTCCTACTAGTCTAGAGATCCTTCTCATAAATGGATTAGTGTATGGGGGTTCTTACATCACTCAAAGTAATTAAAATTTGTCTACTTTTTGAATGAAATCTACAAAAATGAAACACACCACATCTTGAATACCTCATGCTACTAAGACCCTATTGTCACCGGGTTATGATTGACATAAGGTTAATTAAGGAAACATAATGCACCAACATTATAAGGTCTTAGAGAAATTCACTAAAGTGAATGCATCGGGATTTTACACTATAAAACTTCTATAGTGAGGTGATCTTTGCGTCTTACCGTTTCTCCTCCTCCAAGTCATAAATGTTGGCACAACAAAGATTATATGCAAAAAAAAATATTAAAAAAATAAAAAATAAACTACCAATGCTCTAATCCCTTTAGCATCTCCTCAGCAATGACGCCAAAAATTTCAGTCAGTTCATTTGATTGAACTATGCTACATTAAATTCATCAAATTGGAGTTTGTAGACTTCCGAGATGCAAATAAATTATATGCAAGATCAGGGCCTATGCTAACTATGAGATGTTGGAAACTACTTTAACAAAACTCTACTCTATTCCACAGTATCGATTGACATTCAACAACTGACAACTCTTATGGCATATTCTCATTCGATGAAGAAGATCTATGTTTACACAGTGATTATATTCGTGTTGTTTTCTCTATACAAGGATTTGTGGTATCATTCAATATGTGGAAGGAATCCAAACTTCAATCTTACGAACTCAAATAAAAATCAATTCAACCAAACTACTAAATTATGTAATTCACTATATCACTAGTTCTTTTAAAATTTTATAAGGCTCGAATCATAATCTTCATTCTCTGATGTTCATGTGATTATGTTCATGTAGAAAATAACATATGATACCTGCAATGTCTTTGTTCTATAGAAATCAAACAAAAAAATATTTACTCTTCAAAGGAAATACTTCAACTATGCACACCAACAATTAAATAAACAAGTGAATTCACATGTAAAACAAAACACAGATCATTCTATGAAAGCAATGTAATGGAAACTAAACTAATCTATAGAGGTCAAATTACTTGACTGATAGTTACTGGAACAATTTCTAGGTGTGAATTACAGTCTTTCATAATTCATAAAATATTCTTGTAATATATTGTGAAGTGATTCAGAATTATTCAAATCTTCAGTGAATTATTGACTTTTGTAAATGGCTATTACCCTCATGGAAAATCTCAAAAAAATTATGCATGAAATACATAAATACAAAAGACATAAATGAAACTAATAACAATGCATTCAATTGACTAACTAATGGAAACAAGGCAACACATACCGGAGAGAGGGGACCTTGCCAATCTTGGCATGTGTTGTTGAAAGAAACTACATAGTTAAAAAATAATCACACACCATTTCCTGAACAACATTATTTTGGCATTAAATAAACAAGTTCCCAATTATATAATAAAGAGTCTATTTCTCTGCAAAAAACCATTAATCACTAGCGACCATATCTATGTTCCTATCTCCCTCTACCTTCATGAATTATATCTCCTCCATATCGGTTGCATATTTATACATAAAATTCAATGGGGAGGATAAGATTCAATCCCGTAAACCCAAAACTAACAAATCAAATGAAATATGGGTTTTAAAAATTAGGCAAATTTGAAAACCAACCGCAACACGTAATCTGGGAAAATACATTTTGAAGAAATTCCCATATCTCCCAATTCATGCATTTTATGGGAAATTTACTCATGATTTGTCTAAATGGGCTCACTTTGCATAAAACCCATGTACCATATTTTTGAGATGTGCCATTATCTACTCTCAAATGACACCACAAAACTGCCTCTGCTAATCTAGCATGGGTTTGAATGAAACCATTGACCACGAGATGGAGTTGCATACTTTCTACTTGGGCATGATCCAATCAACATGAAAGAGTATTGATGCATTTTTCAACAAAACCCATATTGTGGAATATCTTCTGGAGCTGCTTAAATATGTCAATCATGGTAGTTTCTATGGAAATTGTGTGCTTGATTACCAGAATTTCTTAAGAAACCATCATTAGTAAATCCAAGCATAATTCTTCTTAACTCATTAAAAATAAAGAAAAGAGATGATAATTAACGACTTAACGTTTATAATATAATCTCAGTATGTTCATGAAGGAATATGGGAATAAATGGGTGGAATAATGAAACGATATTATCACAAAGGAATGTTGAAGGGGTGACAAAATGGTGACCCAACAGTCAATGAATTTGATTAGTGGGTAATTATCCTCCAAGTCTTAAATACAAGGTATTATTTGAAGGAGTAGACATTAGAGAACCAGTTTGATGGTACAAGAAAATTCGGAAGTATATATGTCCCTTAAAATCTCACATATTTATGTGGTTATCATGACATAAGAAGGTGTTGGCATAAGATAATTTGCAAAAAAATGAATAGTTTTGGGCTTGGTTAATCATCAATTGGGTTTAGCTCGAGTGGTTGGGAAGAATAATTGTTATCCTTCCCACCTAGGTTCAATTCCCATAGATGACATGTTGAGCTCTTAATGAGTATATTTTTGTAATGGCTTCAAGCCCTGTTTTTTATCAAGCTTGTGCCCTAAATATTATGGGCTTACCCTAGGTATCATCCTCGAAATGAGGGGAAGTGCTTGAGGGTTTTCCCTGAGTAGTGTAACTTTGAAAAAAAAAGTTTTGAGATTGGTTGATGTTACCTATGTAAGGAAAATTATGAACCTATATTTCATTTTCTATTTTCATATTTTTATGCTATTCAAGTTTGGTTTAATGCAAATTTGGAGTGATAATTCAATTGAAGAATGTCTATGAAATTGGGATTGGAATTATGATGTAAATATCTTCAAGGAAATTCCACCAATTATATCCTGGATGATATGGTTTTCAAGGAATGCTAGTATATTTGATGATAGATTCATCCTTCCTATTCAATATGCAATGCAAAAATTGAATATTCTCAAGGATCTTTCACAATTAAAATATAAAGAGCTTGTAAGACAGAATGTGGAGGATATCATTGATAGGTTAGGGTTCTGGATTTACTTCGATGGAGTTGCTTAGGGGGTGCCTCATTTTTTTAAGTAGGGGGTACTATGTATTTGTTAGACACCCATTGTTTAAATTTGAAAAATGGATTTGGAAGGGGTTCTAACAATTATGTCGAATTTATCGCATTAAAATATGTTAGCTACAAAAAAAGGGGCTCAAAAGATTAACGTATTTATGGACTCACAAGTGGCCATCAAATAGATGGACAGATATTATAGTTGTGAAGTTTCTTTTACTATGCCTAATCTTTGATAAGATTTCTATAATAAAATCAAATTTCATTTCTACCTATTTTCATCGTATATTTAGAGAAAGGAATGTTTAGGAAGATGGGTTATCTATGGAAGGCATGTTATTGGATCCTTTTTACTAGTAGATTTCAGAGGAGTTGTATGGTATTTCCTTTGATCATGTTCAACACCATTTCTTTAAGTTTTTTTTTTTTTATATATCAATTATATATATGTTTCTCTTGATCAGAGGAACTAGCCATGCATTTTGGTACTTATTTTGTAATAAGTTGGACTATTTATTTTTTTGGACTTATGCTAGATATAAGGATCCTTTATTAGATCTAGCTTGGGGGGGGGGGCATGCTTATATAAAGAGATGATGTAACTTATGGGTTTTTTTGTGGAACTATTTTGGACATGGACTATTTAGATTATGTGAAGATGTAAGATTCAAAAAGATTTAGATCCTCTTTGTAGGAATTTATAAAATGCTTCATAACATCCACATATTGTAGACCCTGCAACAAGAATGTCATCTACATACAATAGAAAGATAATATAGCTTCCATTTTCTATCTTTTTAAAATAAACACAGTGATCTGAATGACATCTACTATAACCTTGTTATGTCATAAACCTGTCAAACTTCAAATATCATTTCCTTGGAGCTTGCTTTAGGCCATACAAGATCTTCTTCAACCTGCATACCAAATTTTCCTTCCCTTTGACCTCGTACCCCTATGGCTATTGCATATAAATATCTTCCTCCAAATCCCCGTGGAGAAAAGTTGTTTTTACATCTCACTGTTCAAGATGTAAATATTCTACTTCCACAAGCCTTAAAATAGTCCTAATTGAAGTCATTTTAACAACAAAATAAAATATTTCATCAAAATATATACCTTTCTTTTGTGCAAACCCCTTTACAACAAGTCTATCCTTGTACCTCTTTTTGCCTCCATCTTCTTCCTTCAACTTGTAAACCCATTTATTCTGCAATGTTATTTTTCTTGCAAGAAACCGAACCAAATTTGAAGTCTGGTTATTTACCAAGGAATCCATTTCCTCTTTCATTCCTTGATCCCACTTCTTTTTAGTGGCTACCTGCATTGCCTCTTCATAACATTTTGGTTCACCAGAATCAGTCAAAAATAAATAATACAATGAAGGAGAGTATCGTTCAAGGGGTCTACTTAACCTGGTAGATATTCTAACAACACTTGTAGGTGTTTGAGGTACCTGATGCTCCTGTTGTTGTACATTTTTATTTTCTAGTACCTTTGGAATTTATTTTTCAATGATCTCATCAAGCATTGTGTATTCTAGTTTTTATTTTTCCTATTTCTTTCCCTGCAATTGATCTTTGTACATGACCTTCTCATTGAATATGAAATCTCTACTCCTAATTATTTTTTGATTTTCATAATCCCATAAGTGATAACCAAAATCATTAACATTGTATCCAATAAAGGTACACTTCTTGGATTTTTCCTCAAGCTTTGTTCTATTTTCTTTATCAATATGGACAAATGTTTCACAATCGAAAGTCTTCAAAAAATAATAGTTTACCTTTTTACCTGTCCATGCCTCCTCTGGAATTCCACCATACAAAGAGATTGAAGGTCCTCTACTTATTATGTAAACAATAGTATCTACAAGATTTTCCTAGAACTGTAAGGGAAAACCAACACACAATATCATATTCATTGCACGCTCCATGATTGTCTTGTTCATCCTTTCTCACACACCATGTTCTTGTGGTGTTCCTGCAACTGTTTTCTCTCTACGAATCCCATGGTATGAACGGTAATCATAAAACTCCTTGATGCAATATTCACCTCCATTTTCTAATCTGAGACACTTCAACATTTTTTTGTTTCATTCTCAACCAAATCTTTCCATTTCTTAAAAGTATCAAAAACATTAGATTTTTGTTGAATGCAATAAACCTAAGTTTTTCTAGTTGCATCATCAATAAAAGTAACATAATAATGAGAGCCACCAAGATATGATGCATGAGCTAGACCCCATACATCTATATGCACAAGCTCTAACCTTTCACTCTTATTTTCTTTTTTAACTCTGAGAAATCTTACTCTCTTATGTTTTCCATAAACACAGTGCTCACAGAAATCCGAATCAATTTGTTTAATATCTGGCAACAATTTGTTTTTGTGAATTATTTACATCCCCTTCTCACTCATGTGTCCAAGCCTATGATGCCATAGTGCTATATCCACTCTTGTAGAAACTAAAGAGATAGAAGAGTCATTATTACCAGTACATAAATACGGTGTACCTACCTTCTCTCCTTTTGTTATCACCAGTGATCCTTTGGTGACCTTCCACACCTTATCTATAAATATGGATATGCAACCTTCATTTGCCAACTGCCCTGTTGAAATTAGATTTTTCCTTAGATCTAGAGCATGTCTTACCTCTTTCAACAATCATTGGTTTCCATTCCTTTGCTTTATTTTTACCATTCCCATTCCAATAATTTTGCATGGTGCATCATCAGCCAAATGAACCTGTCCAAAATCACCTTGAAAATAATCTAGAAAATTTTCCTATGGGGTGTGGCATGAAATGAAGCCCCTGAATATACTACCCAAGACTCAGAAATATTATCTATAGAAATAATCAAAGCATATTGTAACACATCAACTGTTACATTTTCTTCCTGATTTTTATCATGTTGTCTATCTCTTTGTTTCTTTGGAGCTTTGCAGTCTTTCTTCATATGTCCTTTCTTCCCACAATTCCAGCACTCTATCTTTCCCAGTCTTGATTTGGATCTGACCTTCCTAGAATTCCCGCAGTTCCCTGAGCCCTTTACTCTATCCTTTTGTCTTCCCCTGTTCTCCATGTTTAATGCATTACCTGATGTCTCACATGTGCTTTTCCATCGCATTTCCTCACTAAGGATAACATCAACAACATCATCAAATTTTAAAGTGTTTGAACCACAGACAGAGTTACTTACATCCATGACCAAGTTGTTCCAACTTTCTGGCAATCAACGCAAGATTAGAAGAGCCCTGACCTCATCATCAAAGTCCACTTTTACATAACTTAGCTGATTAATAACCGTATTAAATTCATTTAAATGATCTTCAACAGACCCACCTTCTGACATCTTTATATTAAATAATAACTTCATTATAAATACCTTATTGGACATCAAGAGTTTTTCATACAGTTTAGCCAATGTGTCCATCAACTCTTTTGTTGTCTTTTCTTTAGAAATATTGAAAGCCAATGACGTTGTCAGGCTCATATGTATCGTTCCTAGTGCCTTTATGTCAAGAACCTCCCATTCTTCATCATTCATGGTCGTTGGCTTCTTTTCTATTCCACCCAATGGTAGGAATGTATCCTTCTGATATAAATAATCTTCCATCTACATCTTTCATAACTGGTAGTTTTGGCCGTTAAATTTCTCGATCCTAAAAATTTTGTCTTCCGCCATTGCTCCCACACGAACCAGGAACTCTCTTTTCCTGCGAGTTACCTTTCTCTCTAATACTAGTTGTTAGATAAACAAGATCACGACGCAATAAAATAAAAACAAATGTGGGAATAAAACACAGAATATACACAATACAATAGAGACACAAATATATGTGGTTCACCCAATGTGGGCTATGTCCACCATAGAAATTGTCAGGTCCTTCCTTTTTTTTATCCAGCAAATGAAGGGATACAATCTAAAACACACCCATTGTAACTTCTTCTTCTTTCTCTCACAGTCTCCTCTCTCAGAATACCATATTCGCAATGATGCATAGCCGCAATACATTTCCCTCATAAAAGAGGGTTTCCTTCCAGGGAAAAAAAACTTAACATAACTTCTATCGTCAGATTTGCGACCTTATAATGAACGGTCCAGATTTACTATGAAATTACAATATACATTTACAAGGAAATTTTCCTTTCAGGGGCTTCACCCCCAAACCCCCGCTGGGAGCCCTCTTGCCCCCGGACCCTACAAATGTGTATAAGCTAGTGATATTGTGCTAAGGAGGTGCTTTTATGTTGATTTTTCTAGATATGAGATAATATTGTATATTCGATATATTATTACAATGATGAGTGTTTCATATATAGAGAACATATGGTGACCATCCATGAAAGGATGTGTCCCTTGGATAATCAACAACTAATTATTATTATCATTTACTTATTATATATATTATTTAATAATTAATAATTATATTAATAATTATTAATATAAGAGAATGTCTTCCCAATGTTGTCCAAACATCAACACTTCTCTCAACGAGGGAGACATTATGCATCATGTCCAACCTATCTTTGAAGTATACAAACTTTTCCCTAGACTCATGACACTTGTTTGTCAATCTTGGGAGATGTCTCTCTCCTACCTGAACCAAGGAGAAAACTCCTTCTGTGGCTCTCCCTCTGAGCCAATTGACTCTCTCTAAGATTGGGCTCACTCTGGGTCTGCATGTGATAGCATCTAGCAGCTTGAGTCTTTATCGTTCCTTGTCTAATCACCATGACTAGGACAAATACTACACCAGGGTTGTTCACCATAAGTACACCCCTGTGAGTGAATGTCATTTTGATGCTAACTGACACATGGAAAGCACCTCAAGCACCTGGAGTCCAAATTATTACTTGTCATAATCAAGGAAGGACTATGCCTGGGCCCATTTACCACAAGTACACCTTTGTGATAAATGTATACTATCTCCCTTGGTTTGTAGCCCAATCTAGGAGAAGGTTCGTTCGATGTTGAAACATCAACACTCCCTCTTAGCTAGGGAGGTATCTTTCCATAGTAGTACACAACTATTTTCCAATGGTACACAACCACTGCTAGCAGTACACAATTATTGTCTAGTGACACAGTCACTTCCAGTGGTACACCACCACTGTAGTAGTACACATCTATTTTCCAGAGACACACAGTCTCTACCAGTGGTACACAACCACCATAGTAGAAAAAGGTTTGTCACACATGGCACTCCCATGTGGACTTCTAAAGGCTACTCCCTCTAGAAACACTAGGGTCAACTCCCCATAGTGTGTAACGTCAAGGTCAAATCCCTTGGCATGTCCTCATGTGCTCTCCACAAGGGACGTGTCCTCATGTGCTCTCCACAATGGACATTTAGATATAATACCAAACCCACTTATCCCTCTTGGATAAGTGTCCTTTCAAATCAACTCAACTCAGTCATAGAGGAGTACGATCTTAAGAATTTATGTCACACATGGCACTCCCATGTGGACTTTTAGAGGCTACTCCCTCTAGAAACACTAAGTTCAACTCCCCATAGTGTGTGACGTCAAGGTGAACTCCCTTGGTGTTTCCTCATGTGCTCTCCACAAGGGATGTGTCCTAATGTGCTCTCCACAAGGGACATTGGGCTATAATCCCAAACCCACTTATCCCTCTCGAATAAGTGTCCTCACAAATAAACTCAACTTAGTCACAGAGGATTACGATCTGGAGAATTTCTTGGGAAGCTACAAACATTAACACTCCCTCTCAATGAGGGAGGCATTCTCTGCCACGCCAGGTCTGTCACAAAATTACTTGAACTCCATGTTGGTAAGGGGTTTGGTAAGAACATCAATAACTTGATCATCTATAGGAAGGTATTCACCAGTATTATATTCCTTTGCACCATGTCTCGGATGTAATGGTACTTGATCTCAATGTGTTTCGATTTGTCATGAAACACTAGATTCTCTAGGAGATTCACACAGCTCTAGTTATCACAATGAATAACAGTGGAATCCATCACATTTCCAAATAAATCTACAAGGAGCTTGTGAATCCACACTGCTTCACGGGCTGCCACACTCAATGTAATGTACTTTGCTTATGTGGTGCTCAAAGCCACATAAGTCTGCTTCCTACTACACCAGGAAACCATGGCAGATCCCAAAGTGAAGCAACACCTAGAGGTAATATTCATGTCCACTATGCTCCCTTCCCAATCAGAGTCAGTATATCCCTGCAATCTCATGTCAATACTGGAAGTATATCTCAAACCATGTCCAACTGTGCCTCGTAGGTATCTCAACACATGCTTCACAATAATCCAGTGTGTATGTGTTAAGAACCAAATATCAATATAGCATAGAAAAACCTCAGAAAAAGTACTCAACGCCTTGAAAAAGAGATAATTTCATATAATAAGCCTCTTCGAGGGGGCAACCTCCTTTTACCCAACTTAAATGTTCAAGTACAAGATGATTCAAAATGAAAATGTCTCCTTGGTATATATAGGAGACTAGGAGGTATAATTACAACTAATGGCCTAAAGCTGACATAAATAAAATAACATTATTAATATAATATGCCCCAATTAAGGGGTAATGAGCCAATATTAGGGCTTAACATGCCCCTCCTCTTGAGACAAGTGTTGTCCGCAACGCTTGAGTAACTCTGGATGCTTCTGTATAAAAGACTCATCTTCCCAAGTGGAATCTTCAGCCGATAGTTTCCTCCATTTAATAAGATACTCTGAAATGGATCTATTCCTCAGTTGGCAAATTCTTGTGTCAGTGATGGCTTCAGGCTCCAATATGATTTTTCCTTCCTCGTCAAGTTCTGGCAATATAGTTTGAACTGGGATCTTGTTGCCTATAACCTTCTTTAAGCATGAAACATGGAAAACTGGGTGTACTCATGAAGATGCAGGCAGATCCAATTTGTATGCCATAGTACCAATATTTTGCAACACCTTATAAGGGCCATAGTACTTTGGTGATAATTTATTATCCTTCTTGGCTTGCTTGAGGGACATCTGTTTGTATGGTTATAGTCTTAAAAATACCCAATCCCCTACTTCAAAACTTCTTTCACTACAATGTTGATCTGCTTGTTGTTTCATGTGATTCTGTGCCATGGTCAGGTTGTCCTTTAAGATTTGGAGAACTTGTTGTTGATTCCCGATGTGATCTTCCACTTCTTGAACACCAGATTTTTCTTTTAGAGAAGAAGTGATGGAAGGAGGATGGTATCCATAAAGTGCCATAAATGGTGTCAATTTTGTTGCAGTATGAAAGGAAGTGTTATACCACCATTTTTCCAAGGGTAACCATTTGAACCATTGTGTTTGTTTATCAGAGACAAAGCAACAAAGGTGGCATTCAAGAAATTTGTTCACTATCTCGGTTTGTCCATCACATTGAGGATGATAGGATGAGCTATGAGCCAATTGAGTACCCAAACAAGAAAATAATTATGTCCAAAAATGTCCAGTGAAGATGGGATCTCTGCCACTTACAATAATCTTTAGGTTGCCATGTAGCTTTTGAACTGTCTCCATGAATGCGGTGGCAACTGTACTAGCTTTGAAGGGATGAGAGAGTGCACAAAAGTGTGTGTACTTGGTCAGTCTATCAACAATCACAATGATGACACTCTTTCCTTCAGACTTTGGTAACCCTGTGATGAAATCCATGGAAACCTCCTCCCAGCGCTGACTTGGGATGGATAATGGTTGTAAAAGACCTGGGGTCTTAATTGTTTCCACCTTATTTTGTTGGCAAACCAAACATTCTGCCACAAACCTTTGAACATCAGTTTTAAGGCCATCCCAAAAAAACCCTTCTTGACTCTATGGTAGGTTTTCAAAAATCCCGAGTGCCCTCCTATTGGAGAGGTGTGCAATTCCAATAGTACCTTTTGTTTGAGTTGGGAGTTCTTACATAAATATAAGCGATCTTTGTACCATAGTGAATCATTTTTCCATGTAAATGTATTTGATGCACTGGAATCCTACTGCAACCTTTGAATGAGAGTCTACACTTTTTCATCATTATTCCAATCATCCCTTGCTTCTATTATCCAATCACGTTGGATGATCAAGATATCATAGAGAAAGGCCTCAATATCTCCATCCTTTCTTGAGATTGCATCTGCCACAACATTTTGCTTCCCTTTTTATAGACGATTTCAAAATCATAACCCAATATCTTGGTTACCCATTTTTGTTGTTCTTCTGAAGATAGTAATTGTTCCAAGAAGTATTTAAGACTATCATGATCTGTTTTGACCTTGAAGTTCCTACCTTATACGTAAGGAGGCCATTTCTTCAATGCATGTAGTATTGCCATCATTTCTTTATCATAAATGGGTTTGTGTAAGTCCTTTCCCTTGAGTGGTCGACTTTCAAAAGCCAAGGGCCTCCCTTCTTGCATTAGGATAGCACCAATTCCATTTCCCGAGGCATCACATTCCACAATAAAGGTTTTTGTGAAGTCTGGAGTGGTCAAGACACGAGCTTTACACATCACCTCTTTAAGTTGTTCAAAATCTTTAGTTTCCTCTGGAGTCCATGAAAATGCATCCTTCTTAGTTAGTGTCGTTAAAGGTGCTGCTATTCTTCCATAGTTCCGAACAAACTTGCGGTAGTAACCTGTCAAACCCAAAAATCCTCTAAGATTCTTTAATGTTTTGGGAATCGGCCAGTCCATCATGGCCTTAATCTTGTTAG
>JASDQU010735633.1:0-63010 GCA_032191745.1 Picea mariana | reverse complement strand
GGCACATTATGGAGATCAAAGAATTGCTCCATCTGAAGTATCCATGTGATTGGGTCCTTGCCATCAAACTTCCTCATATCAATCTTAAGAACGTGGTTGGTCTTCAAACCAAAGTTGGAGTTTCTCCATTCTTGATTCACCTTCCTTGTGTCCTCATCATGAATTTCATGGGATGTATTTTCACTTTTAGGTGTCTTCTCCGTTATGAAATTTTTCAATCCTTCCATGATCTCCCCTTTTAAACCATCCATCTTAGTATCCAACTTAGCTTCCATTGAATCCATCTTCTTTTGTAGTTCATTTATGTCCCTACTCATTTCTTCAACTTCACCAAGAGTCCAAGTAGGATTTTTTGGAGGCTTATTTGGTGTAGAAGTTCCCTTTTTTGGTGGCATGTTGGCCAAGTATCACTTTTGAACCTTGATTTTGAGGTGGTTCTGCTAGACAATATTTCTTCTGTTGTATCTCCCAAGTTTTGGCCCTTCTAGGTATGAAACTTTCTTTTATGTAGTTCTCTGATATTTCTTCTCTACAATGCCACAGGTCTGATCAAAATTGGATGTGCCAAGTGGAATTTACGGTAACTTCCCCACAACTTGCCGATTTTTGGCCTTTCCAAGAGATCTCACTTGTATAGCATGCCCCACACAAAATAATTGATATAAAATTTTGAAACTCGCACCAGAAATACTAAAGACTGTCAAAAATCCAATGAAACTAGTATCACTCAATTTGGATACTCTAGGAAGAGGTTATGATTTTTTTACCTGGAACACCTTATTGAGACTAGTCAATAGGACTAGTCAGATACCCTATCTTACACAGGGTGTATCTACAAATTTAAGATGACCCAGAAGCTAAAAGTTTTACCACATATAACTTACTAATTTCTGTAAATATACTCCAGAGTTCAGTGTTTGAAACATTACAGAAAGTTTTTTACAGTGAAAATTCAACAATGACTCAGTTCAGGATGATTCCAAAACCCTATCTTGTACAGGTTGTATCTCCGAAAGTATAAGGCCTTAGGAGCTGAATTTTGAACCAACGTACCTTGATCTGTCTACTAAATATCCTCCAAGCCGTTCCTTTTGAAACATTGCATAAAAAAAGTTATAGATAAAATTTCAAGGTGTCTTAGATGTAGCAGTGAAACCCCAAGACCTTGAGCTCTGATACCATATGTTAAGAACCAAATATCAATATAGCATAGAAAAACCTCAGAAAAAGTACTCAATGCCTTGAAAAAGAGATAATTTCAGATAATAAGCCTCTTCGAGGGGGCAACCTCCTCTTACCCCACTTAAATGTTCAAGTACAAGATGATTCAAAATGAAAATGTCTCCTTGGTATATATAGGAGACTAGAAGGTATAATTACAACTAATGGCCTAAAGCTGACATAAATAAAATAAAATTACTAATATAATATGCCCCAATTAAGGGGTAATGAGCCAATATTAGGGATTAACAGTATGTCTCGGCTGACTCATAAACTAGATAAGTGCACTCACTGCATAGAAAATATTTGGTTTGGTGTTAACCAGATACATCAAGGATCCAATCAATCGTTTGTATAGGTTCGGATCAATCTCGTCAAAATCAGAAGAAGACACACTTATTTTCTCCAGATTCGTCACCATTGGTGCATCCATGGGCTTATAGTTCATCATCACAAACTTCTTCAATATCTCAACTATGTACTTCCCCTAACTTAGGAAGATCTCATCAGTTCTATGCCACACCTCTAGTCCCAAGAAGTAGTGCATCATACCAAGGTCCTTCATCTCAAATGAAAAGGCCAACGCATACTTTCATTTAGCAATAAGGCTGTCTATACTGATGCGGAATAAATCATCAATGTAAAAGACCAAAAATTAAGGACTCGCTATTAGCAGTCTTGTAGTATAGGTTGGTATCAGAAACACTGTTTTTGAAGCCCAAACTCATCAAGTGTCCATCAATCCTCGCATACCAAGATTGAGGTGCCTACTTGAGTCCATACAGGGCCTTCTTCAACCTGCACACATGAGACTCCTTCTCATGTATCACGAAACCATTTGGTTTCTCAATGTATACTTCTTCCTCAATCTCTCCATTGAGAAAGGTTTTCTTCACATCCATCTGATGTAGTCTCCAACCCATGGATGTTGCAAGGGAATAATCATCCGGATAGAAGTGTATTGAGCAACAAGATCAAATCTCTCCTCATAATATATTCCATCCACATGATAGAATCCTCTAGCAACAAATTTCATTTTGTGCTTCTTGATCCTTCCATCAGTAGTGTGTTTGATATTATAGATCCACTGGAAGTCACTACAGACTTCCCCTCGGGTCTCAAAACAATTTCCCACACATCATTCTTCATGATGACTAATACTCCTCCATCATGGAATCTCTTTATACTGGCTGACTAGATTCCTCCTCATAACAGGAAGGCTCAAAATCAATGATGTGGTTCATAGTTGTGGCATATCATGAAAATCTATGAGGTATCTTTGAGAAGGTGCCATGAGGAGCTACATGTCCTTATGCCTCATGCAGAGTTTGATGATCCCATGCAAGTCTCTTCCGACCTGCTGCAATATCTTTGGGAACATCAACTAGAGCTACAGGATCAACAAGATCAATTGGATCAATAGGCTTTGTTATCACTCCAAGGGTCACTCTAGGTTGCATATCAAGTGATCTTGGTAACTTAATCAAATGTTCAAATAAATTTATAAAATGAATCAAGTTGAATGACTTGTCTATAAACTCACTCACTTCATATACACATGAATACACTCATACAAATAGGGCCTTCAACTATAATATTCAGATAGTTTTTTAAATATGAAAATGGATGGAGAATACTAATTATACCAGTTGAATCACACACACAATAGTATATATGATTGGCTAGCTATAACAGGTAAAACACTTGTGATTCTAGTTTACCAATGTAAAGACAAGATGACAGTTATCAGTCATTGAATAAACATAGAAAAAATGAACATGTATTCACTCACAGGTACAGAATAGAAAGAAAGATGAAATTCTAAATAGGTACAGTGAAAAAAGATTATATTCCAATATGTATTCAAAGTGTCTTTCAATACAAGAGTTTAGTCAAATCTCCAAACTCAAACCATTTCAATGTAAACTTCATAGGCTAAATAGCCTTTACAAACTTCGACTAAGATTCTCAAATGATGGATCTAAAGATAACATGTATACTTGAATCTGATCTATTACAAAAGTTTAGGAATTAGATCCTATTTCTAAGAGATTAGATCCCTATCTAAAACTAAGTCGTCGACTGCTTCATAGGCTTTGTTGGAGGATGATAGAGATATTCTTGGGTCATTAGAAACATCTGGGCCTTGATTCACCCATTCTTTGATCGTGAAGGAGTCCAAATATGACTTGGCTTCTTATTCGTTGAGGATGGATGAGTTTGTAGTGAGATACACAGACAATAGATGGTTAGTGCTACAAACTCCTATAGATGCATGTCTTTCCAGAATACTCCAAAATTTGCTTGAAAATTATTTGAAAGCTAGGAGTCTACCTCATCTAAACACATACCACTGTAATTTACTGATACTATTAATATTACTCATGCTTCATCTCAATAATCATGTATTTATACTTTCTTTCCTCAATGTAGTTTCCATGCACCTTCATAAGACTTCAAAACTATAAGACAAGTATGAGGGCTTGTAATGATGTTGCACATATAACTTGCCACTGTAAAACTGATGAAATAAGTCTGGAAAAATTCCATAACCCACACCTTCATATGAAATTTTATCAAACCCTCACATCAAAACAAAACAGGGTATCCATTTGATGTCTGCATTACTGAGCTTTTGAGCATTTCACTGGTGGTCTATTACGCCGTGTAGCACTTCTTTACAAGTGATCCAAACTTGAAATCATCAAAACCTTTCACTTAATTGCCTTATATCCATTTAAAGCCAAGATTTACAACTTAATATAGGAAAAAATAAATAATCCATGTTCAATAACCTTGAAGACAAATATGAACAATGGATATCTGAGGTATAATATGTTCATCATAGGTCAGCAAAATTTGATCACAAAATCTTGAAACAACATCTGCATATTAATCATCTTCCTTGGAATAACTAGGAGAAGTGGTCTCTTTCAAGAAGATTGCCAAGTTATTCTTACTAAGCATGTTCTTAGAAAAATATATGTCTTCAGTCAACTTCTTATTGTCTACTCTCAAGCTGAGGTTCTGCTTATACATATTAATCAATTGTTTCCTCTAAATCAACTTTTTCTTGATGTTTCTCTTGAGATGATTACACTCCTCTGCTAGTTCATCCATCTGGCTTGAAATTTGTTGGTTGAGTGTAACATTCTCTTGATGTAATTTTTGGTTCTTCTCTTGAACTTCTTTGAGTTGTCTATTTGCATCCTTGAGTAGTTGAGCCCGATTAGTTTTAGGCCCTTGATTTTTCTGTGGAGTTGGCTCTAGTGGAGATTCACTTAATTGGACTATGGCCTCAAGTGCTTCCTTTTCAAGAGGAGAAACTTTCAATTTTGACAACCTAGTTCTAGGCTTGATAACCTCAGTGCTTTGATGAGATTCCTCTGCTAGTACAAGTTTTCTCCTAGATGAACTTCTAAGGGATGGTGTACCAATTTTAACTTGGACAGTCTGGGCATTATCTTCCATTTGAGGAAGCTCCATAGGAGGCTCTAGTTGTTCTTCAATAACCACCTCTCTAACCTTTCATTTTCTCGTATCTCTTTTATACACTTGGACAGGCAAAGGTTCTTGAGGAAAGGGATCTTGAGAGGACTGTGGTACTTCAGATGAGGGAGAAGAGGAAAGTATTACAGTCTTCTTCCTAGGAGTCTTGGATTTTGAAGGGGAAATAGGCAGTTCAACTTGATATTTAGACACAAACAGGAAGGTGAGTCATTCCCTACCCTCTTTCTTCAATTGTTCAATTACTATCAACTTAATCAAAGCGTGATGGAAGATGGATTTCTTAATTTTATCAAGGTTTCTTTGAGCAAGTAAAATCATCCTTTGTAAGATCATAAACAGGAAATATGGTAGGTCGATTTCCCTCTTACCAGTGAAGTGAAGAAGCAACTTGAAATGATATTGTAAAACTCTACTATACTTCCCTTCACATGTAAAAAATATTTGTATGATAAACAACAGCTTTTCATAGGCTTCCAAAAGACAATTTTTGGGTATACCCTTCACTAGATTAGCTCTCTGATGCTCTGGTTTTAACATGTCTTAACACTAGTCTTCTTTTTCCAATTTCTTGGCTTTAAACCAAAGTTCCCTTGTTCTTGGTATCTCTGTAGCTTTAGAAACCATATCCACATTCAAATCGATCTCTAGAGGACCTACCTTAGTCTTGCCTTCGTTGTACTTCTTCAAAAAATATCTGCTAACCTCCAGATGATGACCTTCAAGCTTCTAATGGTATCTCTAACATCTCATATGCTTGAAAGAGTTCACATCGTCAGGGTTTCTCTCAATCAAACTCATATCATAGAGTTCAAACCTGTATAAAGACCCTGATCTTATTTTGGGTGTAACACCTTGTTTTGGAGCCATCATATGGTTAACTTCTTGCAACAAACACTTCTACATACAAGGAATATCAGAGCGCAAAAAATCAGAGATATAACTACCTTTGAATGCAAAAATCCCTTAGAAATTTGAATTTGAAGATGATTTGAGTGTTTGGAGGGAGTGTTAAACTCTTAATGATGTGTAAGAATCTTCCAGAGCCTTCCTTAAAGTCACTTCATCAAGTATATGTACGCATTTGATGAGACAAAGCCACCTAGATGAGTTTGTAGCGTGCCAAACAATTTAATAATGAAATGCGCTAACAAATCGGACTTAGTTGTTAGTGCAACGTATGTAAAAAGGACGCCACGCACTACAAACTTGTCCTTGAATGAGTTATGATGTTTTTTTAAACTCAAAAGGTGACAAACTTTACAATCATGCTTAAAACTTGACTTTTTACATTGCATGCTCCTCTTGAAACCATAATGACTCGGACTTACATTTGTTTTTGACAAAAAGACTTAGGACAAAGATCATCATGACCCCTTAGTCACCACCTTCATGGCTAGAATTTTGATGAATAGACTCAATAAAGGACTTATTTATTGAATGACTCGGGAAAATAAAGACTCAATTAACCACCTAAGACTTTAAATAAAATGAAATTTTATTTGGGAGATAACATCTGGCTCTAATTGGGGATGGAAACCTCCATGTGAGGTTCCAAGAACTCATAAGGCTAGTTTCCTTTCCTATCACCTACAAAACTTATACTAAAAAATAAAAAAAAGTGAACTTAATGTTCCATTGGGCATGAATTTATTTATGAAACTAAACTGAAAAAGAAACTAATGAAATGATATTTACAATGGCAAAGACTTGGAAATCCTTAATAGAAATAGGTCTTGAGAAAACTCCCATTGATTGGGCCACCAAATACTTCATTACCTTCCAGGTTTTGTAAGAGAAAAGTATTGTTCTACAGCACTTGAGAGATGATGAAAGGACCAGTCCACAAAGTATCAAATTTTCCATGCTTCCCCTTATCTTATCGGTAAGCATCCCACTTCAAAACAAGATCCCCTATTTGGAAAATATATTCTTTATCCTTCTTGTCAAAGCTTTCTTTCATCTTCTTCTGATGTAACTCTGTCTTCTCAAGTAACTGCTCCCTTACCTATTGAAGTTCAACAAGATGAAGAATCCTTCTAACCAAATCATTTGGTTCCTCTTCTACTTCTTGGAAAAAATTTGCAACAGGTAAAGCGAGTTGGATAGGAAAAAATGGCTCCAGTTCCATACACTAACTTGAATGGAGAAGTACCAATGGAATTCTTATTTGTCACTCTATCATCCCAGAGTGCAAAGTTTAACTTAGAATCCCAACTCCTTTGGTTTTCTTCGAGCAACTTTCTAATAATCCTCACTAGGATTTTGTTTGATGATTCAACAAGGCCATTGCCTTGAGGATAGTAGGCAGTTGAGTGAACAAGATTAATACCCATGTCATCACATAACTTCACCAAAGCATGATATTTGAATGCAGTTGCATTATCAGTAACAAGTCACTTGGGGCAACCAAATCTAGCAAAAATATGATCATACAAAAAGTTTATGATTACAGAATGAGTGGCATTCCTAGTAGGAATAGCCTCAATCCATTTTGTAAACTAACCAGTTGCTACAAGAATACACCTATGTTGGCCACTTGACGGTGGATGTATCTCTCCAATGAATTCCAACCCCCATTGTGGGAAGGGTCCAGTGACTACAATAGGCTTTAATGGGAGAGGTTTTAGCTCCTGCTTTCCAGTGAACCTTTGGCACTTGTCACATGTCTTTACATAAGAGAAAACATCATTAAAGAAACATGGCCAATAGTAACCATCCCTCAAAATATTATGGGCTATGGTTTTCCAGTAGTGATGGCCACCACAAATGTTTCTATGAAATTGATGCATAACCTAAATTGATTCTTCTTTATCAAGACAACTCAACAACATCCCAGAGGGGTATTTCCAATAGATCATATTTTCATTGATACAAAACTTGATTGCCTTGATTTTTAGTGCTCTTACCTGTGTTTGATTCATCTCTGGAGGGGTTGCAAGGTTATGTAAAAAATATATTGTACTGCTATACCATTCACAAGAAGAAAAATGGGATGAAACTTGTTGATCACGATTGTACCTTTCAACTGATATTTCAGATTGTGCATTCTCTGCATTTATGCCAATGAAATTAATACCCAAAAACTCACAATTATCTTCAGCAAGAATTTTTTCCAAACCTTGACCCTTCACCAATTTGGTTGGCTCAATATCAATGTCAAACTCAATGAGTTTGGCAATCCACTTGGCTCTTTTCCCATCTATATCTAGTTGTATAAGTGCATCTTTGACTGAACTAGATGGCACATAAGCTATAAATTTTTCATGCAAAATATAGATTCTAAAATCCTTAAGTGACTTGATCAAAGCATAAGCTTGTTTTTCAATGGGATCATACTTTACCTCAGCATCTTTTAATGTCTTTCTAAAGAATGCTATTGGATGTTCCTACTCTTGATCATTTCTCTGAAGTAACACTACTGCAATTGTGTCATTGGATGCAAATGAAAAGATGTAGAAATCTTTACAATAGTCTGGGTTAATCAAAGTAGGAGCTAACATAAGATCTTTCTTAATAGCTTCAAAAGAATCCCTTGCTACATCAATCCATTTAATTTTCGATTCCTTCCTTAGCATACCAATGATGTGTATAATCAATTCTGCAAAATTAGGAATAAATATCCTAATGAAGTTAATCTTTCCAAGAAATGATTGAATTTCTTTCTTAGATCTAGGAATAGATATCTTATGAATAGCTTCTACTCTTGCAAAGTCAATCTTTACTCCTTCAATAGTCACTATGTGCCCCAAAAGTTTACCTTCTTTCAATTCAAACTGAGACTTCTTTGGATTGAGTGAAAGCCCATACTTTCTACACTTCAAGAATGCCTTCCTCAAATGTTGCAAATGTTCTTTATGGCTGTGAGAAAAAACCGTTATATCATCCAAATATATCAAAACAAACTTATCTTTCTCACTTGCAAAGGAAATGTACATGGCCCTCTAAAATGTGCCCCAACATTCATAAGCCCGAAAGGCATCTTGACATACATGAAAGTACCCCAAGGAGTTGTGAAGGTTGTCTTTTCTCTATCATTTGGATGCACTGATATTTGGTTGTAGCCTGAAAAACCATCAATAAAAGACATGACACTAGCTCCAGACACTCTTTTCATGATATTCTCCATCTTCAAGAAAGGGTAGTTATCTTTCTTGGAACACTTGTTCAAGTTCCTAAAGTCAACACATAGCCTAATTTCCCCATTCTTCTTCCTAACAGGGACCAAATTATCAACCCAATCAGAATATCTTAGTCGAATGATAATTTGGGCATCTAGTAACTTTTTAATTTCCTTTTCCATTATTGGTAGAAGAATAGGGCTAATAGATCTTATTTTTTGCTTGAATGGGGTGGCTTCTTTCTTCAAAGGGATTCTATGCTCAATCACTTGAGTTTCATTGGTTTTTAAGTCACTGTACTCCCATGCAAAAACATATGAAAATTCTTTCATCGGGCTACCATAATTAGATCTTTGTTTTGCAGTCAATTGTGTAAAATAAATTTATGGTTTTTGGGCAATGTTCATCTCCTAAATTGTACTTAAAGACAACAGGGTCTTCTTATTTTTTATCAGGATTCAAAGGCACATCATTGTGGTCAAAGAGTTTTTCAAGTGGTACTAATCCTCTTGGTATTTGATTATTGGAAAGTTGAATAATGTCATGGTGTCCAATTTTATTTTCCAATCTAGGGTTTTTTATCTTTTCATTATTTTCATTTTATTGATCTATGTTGAGAGCAGAAAATTAATCTATAACTTCTAGAAATCTAACCAATTCCTCATCAACTTCAAACAATTTCCAAAACTTTACATTGTCTGGAAAGGAAGGTCTATATTTCACTTGAATTTCATATTTAAGCTTTGGTGGCAATGGTGGATTGAAGATACTAGCTGAAACAACTAATGAATCATCAAGTTGATTCATTGCTCTAGGAATATATGAAATATTGAATGCTAGAAAAGAATCAATGAGTTTATGTACCTCATCTCTATATGCCTTAAGCCTGACATGCTTGGCTTGAAAAGTGTTCTTAATTTGTTGAATTATCAGATCAGTATCTCCATATACCTTCAACCCCTGAATATTCATGTCCTTAGAAATATTTAAGCCCAAGACTAAGGCTTTGTATTCTTCTATGTTATTTGTCACCTTAAAATCCAACTTGAAAGACAAATGAATTGTTTCTTTGGAAGGTGAGACAAAAACAACACTTGCTCCTACAGATTCTCTTGAGCAAACACCATCAAAGAACATACTCCATATAGGAGTTCTTTCCACTTTTGGAGATTGAAAAATAGGCTTTCTAAGTTGCAAAGATGTTGACTGAGTGTCATCAATCTGAAGTATACAAGCTTCCAAATATGTATCAACTGAGTAGATTGGATGATTTGTAGGGTCCTTCTCATCACTGATAATATAGGATAGTTGTGCTTCCCTATACAATCTCATGTGTTCCCCGCTAAAGACTAGAACATTTGCATAAGAAAGGTCCATTTGTTCCTCCCAGCATTTTGATCCATGCTCTAGATAAGAGCATACCAAATTTTGGTGGCACATCAGCTACCAAAATGTTCATTACCATGCTCCTCATAGGTAACTAAGATAAGGAAACTACTAGATCCTTAATCAAGCCAAGGCACTTAACCTTCCTAGAATCAAATGAAAATAAATCATGATAAGATTTAGTAATTTTTAGACCCAACTCATCCATGATTTCTTTTGGTATAAGGTTATGAGAAGCTCCTATGTCTAAAAGGAAATTATGCAAAATTGTATCATGGATATTCCAGGAGACATAAAAATGTGGAGAGGTTTCCTCACTGTCTTCAATCATTGGACTAAGGACAACAACAGGCTTATCACATTGGAGGTTAACAACATCAGCATCATCTTGTATGGATTTAGGCTTGAGGGCTTTGAGGAAGGTTTGTTTGAAGGTTTCATTCTTCATTAGTTCAATGAACAGTATGGGAATCATAACCTTCTGAATTTCTAATTCAAATCTGAATGAAAACGGAACTTTGTCAGGGTTTCTTACCTCATGCAAAGGAGCTTTAAGAAGTAATTGATCATTTGTTTAAGATTGATCTTTGCTTAGTTGTTTTTTTCCAGGGGCAACAACTTTTTTGGGAGGAGCTTGCACAACTTGCTTACTATTACTTTGTTTAGATCTCAAATTGTACTTATTCTGATCATCAACTTAAAAAATAGATCCATCATTTGATTCCTGATTAGTCTGATGGCTAATCAAAGCTTCCTCATAAGCAGTTTGTGTCAAGAAAGATGCATTACCTTTATCCCCAAAACAATGAATCTCATCATCCTCTTCTGGTTGATCTTCCTCCATCACTGTGTTCTGAAAAGGGGCTTTAATTTTCTGATCCTCATTAGCATTTCTATTCCTTCGTAAAATTTGAACATGCTCATTATTTCTTCTATAAGGGTTTGTATTTCGAGGAATAAAAGCATTAGGATCTCTACCTTTTCCAAGATGCTTGTTTTCAATCTTCATTTTGGACAATTCAGAAGTCAAATATTCTATCATCTTAGCCATCTTTTCAATATTGGGATCTACACTTGATGATGAGGCTTTTCCTTTTTGTCTCCTTCTATCAGCTCTACCTTTCAATTTTTCTGCAACAAGGATGTTAGATTCTACTTCAAGTGTTGCATCCTGCATATCAGCCAATGTAACAGATCTCCTTTCTCTTAACAACAAACAAAATTTAGAATCAAAGGAATTAGCATATTTGATTTTTGCAGATGTAGTAGTAGGCTTGATTTCAGCTGGGATCTTGCTTTACATCCAGTTAAATTTTTTAGTAAAGTCTAAAACTGATTCACCACTTTCTCTTCTCAAATTCCCAAACTATGTAATGTAGTAAAGAAAATCCTTCTTATATCCCCATTGTTTAAGGAAAGTATCTCTAAAACTTCAATACTTGTTATAGTTCCCGGTGTTAATTCTCTAAACCATTTCTTGGCTTCTCCATCTAAAATTTGAATGAAAACTCTCATCCATACATCCTCCTCAATGATATTCAAGTTATCAGCATAACTATAAAATAATTCAAAATGCTCTTCAATTATAACCTCTTCTGTCCCTGAAAATTTAGGCATGTACTTTTGATAGTCTCAAGTAGGGATTGCATTCATAGGATTAGACAGTATTAATGGTGCATATCTAGTAGTTGTGATTCTTTCCATCTTAGTAGGATTTTGAGGTACTCTTGCCATGGTAGTGGTAGATGTAGATGTACTAGAAGTTTGGATAACTAAAGACTAAGATGAGGTTGATACAGAGGATGATAATGAGGCTGATATAGAGGATGAAGCTAAGTCAATAAGAGGAAAATATATTTTTGAACTTGCAATGGAAGAAGGAAAATAAGAATCTCTATAGCATTCAGACAATAACTTGGCAAGGTTTTCTTCTCCTTTTATCAACAATTCATGTAAGGCAAACTCAACAGCAGAAAGATTGGTATGAATGTAAGCTAATTTTGTTCAGTTTTAGACTGAGAAGATTCTATAGATGATGATCATATGTCTTCTTCAGTTGGATAAAGAGGGGTTTTGTCTAAAATAGAAAAAGAAATTCCTTCAACAATTGATGAACTACCTTCTTGAGTAAGATCAAAAGATCCTTGAACTTTTGAAACTACTTTTTCACTATCAATCTTTGAGCTTATAGTTTCAACAAGTGTTGGTCTTATTAATGGATTTTCTAGAAAAGGCACAGAGGGATTTCTAGAGATACTTGAACTTGAAGATCCCTTCTGTAATTCCTTTCCTTCTTTGATGATCCTCTCAGGATCAGATACTGGATTAGTCAGTGACTGCTGAGGATTTGCTCGAGTATGTGCTTTCTTAGGAGCCACTATGTACCAATGGAGTCACTAGATAGAAAATTAAAACCAAACTAATGCCACGCCTTTGTCTATCATCAAAAGATGGGACTATGTCGTCTTCGAGGGAAGCTTTCTTCACACTCCTCTCCCTAGAAACGGTGCTAATTTATTTTCACTCCAAGAGTCACTCTAGGTTGCATATCAAGTGAGCTTGGTAACTTAATCAAATTTTCAAATAAAGGTATAAAATGGATTAAGTTGAATGACTTGGATATAAACTCACTCACTTCAGATACACATGAATACACTCATACGGATAGAGACTTCAACTATAATATTCAGATAGTTTTTTAAAGATGAAAATGGATGGAGAACACTAATTATACCAGCAGCATCACACACACAAGCATATATGATTGGCTAGCTATAACAGGTAAAATACTTGTGATTCTAGTTTACCAATGTAAAGACAAGATGATAGTTATCAGTCATTGAATAAACACAGAAAAAATGAACATGTATTCTCTCACAAGTGCAGAATAGAAAGAAAGATGAAATTCTGAATATGATGACCTTCAAGATTCTGACAGTATCTCCAACATCCCATACGCTTGAAAGAGTTCACATGGTCATGGTTTTGCTCAATCAAACTCGTATCAGAGGGTTCAAACCTATATAAAGACCTTGATCTTATTCTGGGTGTAAGACCTTGTTTTGGAGCCATATTGATCTAGATGGATCTCTGTGGCCACCCACCTTTTCCAACTGGCTCAAAATAGTTTTCTGGCAATTTTGGTAATTTACTATTTTTAGTAGTTTTCACTTCCCGAGCTGTTTTGAGGCCCTAAACGATGTTTTTTGGGAAAATAGGTTTGCAATATGTAATTTCCTTCCATATTGAACCTAAAATGAATCTCCTCGATGATACCTTTCCAACGGGCAATCATACGCCTAAAATGGAGATAGTATACAAAAGTTATGACCTTGGGAAGTTGATGTACTAACTTACCCAAACGGGGCCCACATGACTTTTGGCACTTCATCTCCTAGGGTTAGGTTTTTGGATGTCTAGGGTTTTTGACATTCCTGCTTATTGTAAAAAGGTCTTCAAAGCCTCATTGTAATCATATTCTTGTGAATGTGTGCAACCGTCACATCTCTCCTCAGAGATAAGCCACCACCATTCCAACAAGCTTGTTTCCGCTGCATTTTACAGTTTCAGCTTATTTCGTTATTGAATAGAAAACCAGTTTTACTGTGTCTCTGTTATTTTGTGTTAAGCACCTGTTAATAATCTTTATTCGTTTCATTATGCTCATAAAATCTGTATCACATCATATGGTTAACTTCATGCAACAAACACTTCTGCATACAAGGAACATCAGAGCACAAAAACTTAGAGATATCACTACCTTTGCATGCAAAAATCCCTTAGCAATTTGAATTTGAAGATGAGTTGAGTGTTTGGAGGGAGTGTTAAACTCTTGTTGACATGTGAGAATCTTCCAGAGCCTTCCTTAAAGTCACTTCATCAAGTATCTATATGCATTTGATGAGACAGAGCCACCTGGACGAGTTTGTAGCACGCCAAACAGTTTAATAATGAAATGCACTGACAAATCAGACTTAGTTGTTAGCGCAATGTATGTAAAAAGGATGCCACACGCTACAAACCTGTCCTTGAATGAGTTATTTTGATTTTTTAAATTCAAAAGGTGCCAAAATTTACAATCATGCTTAAAACTTGACTTTTTACATCACACGCTCCTCTTGAAACCATAATGACTCAGACTTACATTTGATTTTGAAAAAAAGACTTAGGACAAAGATCATCATGACCCCTTAGTCACCACCTTCATGGCTACAATTTTTATGAATAGACTCAATAAGGGACTTATTTATTGAATGACTCGGGAAAATAAAGACTCAATTAACCACCCAAGACTCTAAATAAAATGAAAGTTTATTTGGGAGATAACAGGATCAAAAGTCTCCCTCTGAATTGTTGGAGGGTGAGGGGGAGAAGGCACCATCTCTTCATGTCTCTCACTATCAATCTCCAAGTGAGATCCTCTAGATCTCATGAAGGCTACCTCCTCCTCAAAGGTAACATCTTTTCTCACCTCAATCTATCTCTGACTAGATATGTAGATCCAATATGCCTTCAAAGACTCACTATACCCCACAAATGTACCCTTTTTTCCTGAAGGGTCTAGCTTGGTCCTTTTATCCTTGGGTACATGAATGTATACTGGACATGAAAATATCCCGAAGTGTCCAACCCTAGGCTTCACTCATGAACTGTGTTCATACTAGACATCTCATGGTTCCCTCGTGGAACACGTGTCTAAGAAATATCGAGGTTCCCTCATGGAACCAATGTCTAAGACATATCGAGGTTCCCCCATGGAACCAATGTCTCACAAGACATATCAAGGTTTACTTGTGAAAGTAATGTCTTGGTTCCTTCATATGACCATCTGAGGCACATCAGTATGAATTCCACATTTTCCCTTACTAGTCCACATAGGACCCTCCTGGGAGAATGTTTCACGATGTTGCCTCAAACATCAACAATATGCATGTTATATTTCCCCCTTTCTTGGAATGCACTCCGAACAACCACCTGGTGAATTTATTTCAACTAACATGATTTCTATTGTGTGGTACACCCTCAAACCCAAATCTGTAGCTCGTAATGAACAACTAAACATTCCTCACCACAAATGCCCTGGTTGTGACACATCCCGCATGACCAATGGATGAGGTGTTGCTTAACCAGTAGAAAATCTCTTCATCACTTCTCATGTTCTTTCGTCAAACATTCGACAGTAAGGCCTTTCATCAAAAAATTTGATACGCATGCTTACACCAAGAACTGTCAATGGAAAACATTTTTTCAAACACTTATCTGACATCGCGTTCTAATCTTCTAGGAAGATGTTACACATTCTTGTCTGCAAGTGCTTCAATTACATTATGTAATACCTATCTACAGTGGTAGTTATACAGAACTGTCGTGCATAATGTTATCGTCAAACACTTGATCAACAACCAACTGTTTGTCAAAAATTTGGCATGCAACCAAAAAAAGCTTGGATACCAAGTTAGAATACTAAGACATCACTGGAATTTGTTTCATAAAATCCAGGAGCTCCATCTTCCTCTTGTTGAGTGCATCCATCGTGGTCTATTTACACAAAACCTCAACCAAAAAAATAAACCCCATATTCATGTCACTATTCCCAAAAAACTTAAACTACAGTGGCACATCCAAATTAGGAAGCAGGTTCTCCATCAATGGCTTCCACTAATGTATTATCTCCAAGATTCTAAAAATCAGAAAAGTATTCCCCATTTGGGCTCTCAGAATCCAATTGTCACTAAGGGTAATAGCCCATCTAGTGACAGTAAGAACCAAGTGTCTATTACTATCCAAAATGTGGAAAGGTCCACCATTGAAACGAATTACTCTGTTCTATACCAGTAATTCGTTGGAATAAAGGGCATAGAAACATTGTTCGAGAAACTCCTAGATGTCATATTCGAAGGGGAAAACCAATTGTTGCACCTTCATTACAATGTTTTTAGAAAAAACTAAACCCTAAAGTTTGCAAAACCCCACTAATTATTTGCCCTTTTGATCATATCTTTATAATAGGTCTTGATCTCCAGTCCAACATTGAAAGGTGCTCCAATTTTCATGGGTTAGAAAGAGGGCACCATCTGGCCAATTCAAACAATCATTAAGGGAAATGTAATTTAAGGAGTGGCCAACTGCATATCTTTGATTGTCAATCAACTCATCCCAACCAATTAATTTTATTAAATAACACGTAGTATATTGACACGACAAGCTTGTGAAAGCCCTTGTGGCTTCAAGTCCAAGTTGGTTGCACCGACCATTCCAAGGAGGTCATAACAATACATATTACATTCTTAAAAACTCTTCACAAAACACAAGCTATCTCTCATTTTCCTAGGCCCTCCCGTGAGGGAGTCAAGCCTAGACTTGCTTTGATACCATGTTGATTTTTCTATATGAGATAATATTGTATATTCGATATACTATTACAATGATGAATGTTCCATATATAGAGAACATATGGTGACCATCCATGAAAGGACGCGTCCCTTGGATAATCAACAACTATATATTATTATCATTTACTTATTATATGTAATATTTAATAATCAATAATTAGATTATTAATTATTAATCTAAGATAATGTATCCCCGATGTTGTCCAAACATCAACATTTTATAGGTAATACGAAGGGGATGTGTAATTTTGTGCTTAATGTAGAACTAGCACGTGGTATTTTAAAAAATAATTATAATTATAATTATAATAAATTCAATGTCCACCATAAGAAAAATATTTCAATGTCGATGTTAAATTAAAAAAAAAAAAAAAGATAGAATAATGAGTGAGCAACAAGTTGAAGAGATGTTTTAACCTTGATAGATTTTTTTTTCTTTGAATTACTATCATAGATAGATAGTAATTCAAAGAAAAGAAATCTATCAAAGGTTTAAACATCTCTATGGTAAAGTGTTCTTCTTTCTATCTTTTGGTGTTTGGTGTGGATTTATAAGCATTGAGAGCGATAAAACTCATTGAGGTGAAAATCATTTTAAGTGTTTCTCCCTCAAAAGAAAGTATGGAGAAATTTGATCTCTCTCAATGTTTAATAAATTTGAACTTAAAATAGATTTATATTGGTAAATTTAAACAGTTGCATATACGTATAATAAGCATAATCTAAAATAATCTAAAATAAAAGTATAAATTAAAAATTTCACCAAAGATCTTATATTTTCATTCTATAACTTTCCTATTACCTTGTGTTTAAAATAATTAAGAACGATCTTCCAACATTTTTACCAACTCCAAAGTCCTAATTAGAAGATTTATGAGACTGGTATTTTTTTTCTTAAACAAAGATGCTTATATTTAATATTCTTCTATAAAAAATATTTTATTTTGAGAAATACAAAATAATTTCATCCTTTCATACTAAAAATTTGGTTTAATATCAAATTTTGTAACTATTTGTGTGATTGAGAATAAAAAGTAATGCTTGGCTTAAACAAGTTCCGTAGATAATTTGGTTTTGTTTATAAGTGAGGTCCAACAATCTCAACAATATATATGTTAAGAACTTGACCCTGTGACCTCTTGCTTGTAAACCATAACTCTCAAACACTTTACTACACTTAATTTTGAAAATTTATTTACTGTCAATTTTCTTTTAAATTTATTTATCTAAATTTTTTACATTTAAAAAATAATAAATAAAATATATCTTATAAATATTTTATATATTATAAGTGTTAAGCTAAAATTTATATTATCATAATTCAACACTTAAATTTATGAAAACTTTTAACAAGTATAAAAAAAAAATACTCAAACTTTTTGAGTTATCATAAATACCATTCAATCACATGTTCAAACTTTGTCATGTTTGGATGAAGTATGTCTTGTTTGAAAAATTATCTCAATTATATTAAGAAAATATAATTTTTTCCGAGCTTCGACCTTCCAAAAGTGCCTGGAAACAAAGGATCAATACATTCATAGCAAAATCTTCAAAATTATCTCGCCCATCATGAAAAAATAACTGATTACAAAACAAGGATCCCAAAAATCTTAGAAACATGACTGGTAAAAGGATAAATACGCGGCAATGTTGTCCACCATAATAACATAACAACTAACAAAAAGGAAAACAGATAACTAGGGGCAAGTTAATAGATGTTTATATGATATTTCTCCCCAGTTGTGCCATTATTCCAAGGGAAATAAATAATGGCACCTTCCGGAACACCAAGCACTTGTTTAGATAGGATATCAGCATCATAGTTGAAGTCCCTAGGAATGTGATCATAACTGATATAGTCAAAGCAACAAACCATGGCTCTGATTCTAGCTTTCCATCCTTCAATTGCGCAAACATGAAGACTGCCCTTTTTCTTTAGTTAGTCGATCACTACTTTGGAGTCACCAAACAATTGAAGATGTTTAATCGATAAGTGTAAAGTCAGCCTAAGAGTTGCCCAAGCCCCCAACAACTCTGCTTTGTTATTAGTCATGTGGCCACAGTGAAAAGTCCATCCTATGACAGTGGAATTTAGAAGTTTTATTATACCACCCGCACCGCAGCATAGGCCATCCAAATGTGCAGCCCCATCGAAATATGCTACTGAAGAATTTATAGGCAATGGGAACAAAATGCTTCTCGAAAGTTTATCCTTCAATTTTATTTCTTTGCCCCTCGAAAAAGCTAAGACTTTATAATATACTACCAGAACAGATGAAGTCTCTCTGAACAGATAAAGTATATCTTATTTGGATGAAGTAAGAATAACAAAATTCATTTGTGAATTGTGATAGTCCCACTTGACTAAGATTTGTGTTGTTGATTTGATCGTGTTCTTATATTTCATTCTACTTGAAAACACACATTTCAAAATAATGTGTCTCCGAATAGAGACATCTAACTATGATGCTTCTAAGGTAATTATTATATACGCATCAACCCTGTAACGTTATAGTAAGGCTTTTCCAAATTTGGTAAGATTTATGTCACCAAATTTCGAAAATAAAAAGAACACATATAACAGTAAGACAACACCCTTCATATCTAACTATTTATATTTTAATAATAACACCATTAAATACACCAAGTACATATTGATCACTTAATTATAAAATACATTAATGTTAAGAGACACATATTACAAAGTTGCATGTGCTTTCCGTGCAATGCACGGTGCTATTAGTTGGACCAATTGCTCACTGTCAGATGTGTACCCTTCTATTTTGTTCTATTTTGTTCATTTGCTTTATATTGTTTACTCCGTTAGAAAACACATTAAATCATGGTCTCTACTTTTAGTATTAAAAAACACCAATATCCAACTATACATGATAGCTATTTGCAACGCACTTTGCTCATAAATAATATTTGTTTATACAAATATATATTTGTTTATACCATATTTGTATAAATGTGTTTCTTATAATTTTAAGATTTTTTATTAAGAATTTTATAATTAAATGTCTATGGAAAAATGGACATGACAGCTATTTGCAACTCACTTTGCTCATAAATAAATAATATATGTCTATATCATATTTGTATAAATGTGTTTCTTTTTCTCTGAATATTTGTATTTGTTAGATCGATATAATTTTAAGAATTTTAAAATTAAATGTCATAATGACAAAAAGTACAATAAAGACATTTATGCAGTTAAATTGAATTTGAATTTGGAACATGCCCTCTTTTTAACTTCATTAATCTTCTAAATTGTAAATAAGTAAACATTCTATATAAAGACATTTATGCACTTAAATTGAATTTGAATTTGAACATGCACTCTTTTTAACTTCATTAATCTTCTAAAGTGTAAATAAGTAAATAGTCTAAAATGTAATAAGGAGTCAAATTTTCACCAATTGGTGATAAGACTCATAGTCCTTGGAAGTATCGTTTAATATATATTAAAAATAGAAGCTGCCCAATCACCACCCTTTCACCTATTTCATCTCAAATTACATCATTCATGGCAGTTTTTCCACCTAACTATCATTAGAATAATAAATATTTGATACTACCATTTAACATTGGAGCTCGCAATAATCATATTTTCCCTTCCAACATTGGTTTCTTATGGAAAATAACGATAAAGATGTCAAAATATGGGAAAAGAGAGCAAAGATTATGCAGTGTATTTGACCATTTTAGGGCTTTATTTTTCATCTTTAAGTTAGGTCAATTGCAACAAAAGACATTCTCATGCCAAGGTGAAGATGCAGTTTCCATGTATCTTAGCTTCATACACATATGTATCTTAGCTTCATACACATATTGAAAAGTAACACATGTTCTTTCAACTACAAATTATTACATCTGAACATAGTATAAATTAGGATTTGATATACATTATTTCATGTATTACATTATATATAAAATTGTAATACATGGAATTTGGTACATGATTAAATCTTATTTACTTTATATGTTTCATAAGAATTGATTATGTTTCATAAGAATTGATTATGGGGTGATGGATTGAGGTCATACAATGAACTAGTGAAAACTAATCTCAATATGGCTTATTCAGTTGTATCTTGAGGCCCTAGTAAAAGGAAAAAAAGAGAACAACCCTGAGCATATAAATCCCCCCTAATGGAGTTTGCTCTAAAATACAGGGATTTCATCAATCAACCACTTTTCAGTAGGATTTGTTTAGGGAAATCTAGAAATGGCCCAAAATACGTGGTTTTTAAAAATATCACAGGGTTGACACCACCCATAGAAAGGAAATAAGAATTTTCCCCCAAATACGGGGTTTTAAAAAATATCACAAGGTTGTTCCCTTAAACTGGTTGATGCTAGGAGAGAGTGTCTTTTCCCATCCCAACCCTTGCTTTCCTTGTCTATTCCTCTCCTACCTTTTCTTTTGGCTATGTCTTTGGATTTTCTTTTACTGCTTCCTCTCCTGCCTTAGGTGCCTTTACCCTTGCCTATGTCTTTATTGCTTCCACCCAAACATCAATGGGCTTTGCCCCTGTAGGCTATGGATCTTCAATGAACAAATCTGACTCTACCTATGCTCTATCTTACTTTTTTTATGCACCCTCATTACTTAAATAGGTTATGCAGGTGATTGTTCTTCAACAAGATCAATTGGCTCCAATTCCATTGCTATCTATGGTTATGACGCTGCTAGGTCAAATACAAGGTGTGGTGTGTCTTGCTTCTCTTTGTCATATGGCCTATGGGCTTCTTCTTTTACCTCATGTGTGATTTGTGGATCTCCTGCCTTATATTGTAATCTTAGGATCTCCTGGCTTTCCCACTACAAGGGACTCTGCAACTTGATTTGCTCGAACTAGCAGGTCTATTGGCGACTTTCGAACTATCTCTTAAAGTGGGAGTAATGTTATCTTTGCCTCTAGGTCCTTTGCCTCCACATCCTTTGTGGCTTACATTCAGTCAACTACTATATATGGATATGAAACTTAAAGGGGCACTTTTGTTGGTTCTAAAATTGGGATTGACTAATATGTCGTTATGTAAACTCTTGCTTCCTGTGGCTTTGCCACTAGGGGATTTGATGTATTTGCCTCTCTTCTTGTTTCCTTTGCTGCGAGGAACGGTCAACATCTGGCTCTAGGTATTTATATGGAAGGGATGATATGTACTCTCAATATGGAAGGTATGCTTTGAGAAAAATCCATTAAACAAGTGTCTTCACATAAAGTGATCATGGACATGGAATTGGATCTGGATCTGCTACCCATGCCTCTACAGGGGGTTATGGGTTCACTCGGCCAAATCGATCAACTAGGTCAAGAAAAAGATGAGAAACAACTAGATCAACTGCATCTCAATATGTTACCGGAAAAGATGCTTATGTGGAATGTGCAAAAAGTAAAAAAAACATAGAATGTACCAAAACCCGGAACAAGCTAAGATGTGCAAAAAGTAAGAACACAAGTAAATAGATAGTTGTGTCATGGGACTAGGCTATATTATATTATTTTACAATTTTTCCATTACTTTTCTCATTCACATTGAATGCTCCATACCATTCAAGTAGTCTAGGAAGGTACATGGCAAATTGCAACCAAACTACTAAAGGATTTTGCAAGCAATTAATAGAGATAGGTAGTTATGTCAAATGTAAGGTGCATGGAAAATGGTTATCCAAACACTAAAAGCATATGCATAAGTATAGGGTGCATGGAAAAGGGTTATCCAATGGCATTGCCTAGCTGTTCTATGAAATGGCTTTTTTCGTCGAAATCCGACGATATAAATTTATACGAATCACTATTTTTGTTGTTCAAAATCCATTTATGAATGCAGAAATGGATTCAACATGCTAAAAGACTCCAAAGGCACTCGGATTATACATAAATAATCCCTCAAATCTATGAATCCAACAATTTCTCATCGGATTTCGAGAAAATATCTCGAGAAAATCATCATTTTGTATAACCTTTATCCTACGGCTTATCCAACCACTAAAAACATATGCATTTAATAAGCATGAATATTCGTCCACTTATTACATCATAATGTCATCCATCTCTTGCATGTTTTAAACCAATCCACATCTAATGTATGAGCACCTTACAATCATGATGTCTTATTAGTCCCTGCCATGGGACTATAGCAATGAGTTTGCTTTTGATGTGACATTGATGTGACATTAATTTGTTTTTTACCATAAATTTGTATATGCAATGTAATGTTTAACATAGGAAAACAAATATATATATTTGGATATAATAAAAATATTTGAGTTTATCATTTCTAATTGGTTGGTAGAATTGAAGTGTTATTCCTCCCTTCACGTCTTTCAATATGTAGCATTAATTACATAATCAATGAATTTCACCAATCACCACATCTAAATACAAATTGTACTGTGTATTTATTATTATGCATTATTATATTTATTATCTAATATATTATTTATTATTATATTTATAATATATTTATTATTATATTTATAATATATTTATTATATTTATATTATATTTATGAATACTATAATTCCATTCAACTTACTCTTCATTATACATTTTGAATAACAAACAACCCTCAATTATTATATTTTGACAAAAAATATTCATTACTTGTGCATTTAGTTATATTAAGTTTCATTGTTCAACGTGTATTTCACAACTAACTCGACAGGGACTGCGTTGCCATGCAACCCTTGTTCTATCTTGGCTTGTCATATCATTTATTCTCATATTTGTCCTTTTCAAACCATTCCATAACAAGGGCCTTTACAATAGAGCTTCCATTCCAAAAGTGTGATGGGACATACCATAAAAAAATTAATTAGCAAACCAAATATCATATATGTTAAAGAAGTTTTAAAATGGGATATTATAATAATGCACAAAAAAAATATGAGTTGTTGTATGTAGGGATGCATCATTTGCAAGCATAATGATTATTGGTATGATGGAATAATAACACATACTATCAATTATGGTATTGATGAGGTACATTAATAATTAAATAATGGTAGTTACAAGGCACAATGTAGACTTAAGTGACATTAGACTGCTATAGTGACAATCGTTGGTGCTCACAATTGGATAATCGATGAATTAATAATGATCGCACTAAGAATGGGGAGGTTGACATGAATTAAACTATGTCATGAGACATCGAGAGTACTTTACCAAATCCTGTTGGCCTAAGTGATCAAGGTACATGCAATAAGGGGGTCGCAACATAGTTAGTTTGGCATGCACATGGAGCACTGAGCATGGATATTGTTGAGCATTCATAAGGTGGAAGCCTATTATAGTTATTACACTACATGCATGGTTTGGAAATTTGGCATGGTTAATATGGTTCATGATCCAGGTGGATATCGGTGGCCACCCACCTTTTTCAACTAGCTCAAAATAGTTTTCTAGCAATTTTGGCAATTTACTATTTTTAGCAAGTTTTAACTTCCGAGGCCATTTTGAGGGCCTAAATGAAGGTTTTTCGAGATCGAGGTTCTCAATAATATTTGAAGGCATAATTGAGCCCCCAAAATGAATCTCCTCGACGATACCTTTCCAACAAGCTATCATACGCCTAAAACGGAGATCGTATGCAAAAGTTACGACCCTGGGAAGTTGATGTACTAACTTACCCAAACGAGACCCACATGACTTTTGGTGCTTCATCTCCTAGGGTTAGGTTTTTGGATGTCTAGGGTTTTTGGCATTCCTGTTTATTGTAAAAAGGCCTTCAAAGCCTCATTGTAATCATCTTCTTGTGAATGCGAGTAGTTATCACATCTCTTCTCAGAGATAAGCTGCCACCATTCTAGCGAGTCTTTCACTCTGTATTTTTACAGTCTCTATACATTTCTTTCATTAATAGAAATCGTGTATTACTGTATATCTGTGTTTATGGTTGCATCTCTGATACATTTATGTTATATTATTGAATATATGCGATATCTCTATGCATTTCTTTATTATATCTCTGATCTCATTTCGTGCCAAAAATAATCCAGATTAGTGGTATCAAAGTGGGCTATTCTTGATCATTTTTTTTAGTGCATGTCCCCGACGAGGTCTGAGTATAGCAAGTTAGGTATCGATCTTGTCTCTCTTGAGGAAAATCGCTCTCGCACACCCAAGAAACCCTCAATGGCGGAAAAAAAGAAAAATGACAGAGCAGACTATCATATCAGTCTGTTGCTTGAGCAAGCTCTCACGCGACAGAGGGATGAAATGATGGATAATTTTTCCCACATCCTTCAACGTCTGCCGATAGAAACAGACACATCTTCATCAAGCGGCCACTTTGGAGGCACCTCGCCTTTCAAGGTACAAGTTAATTTTGATATTCTTGTATTTGAAGGACAGATAGATGCAGAAGCCCTAGACAAATGGTTAAATCTGCTAGAAGGTTATTTCTTTGTTCATAAATTTTCCGACAAAGAAAAGATCACCTTCGCACTCCTTAAAGCTCTCCCCCATGTTAAACATTGGTGGGAAACTTATTGGGAGCAGATTTCCACAGAGGAGTCTGAAATATATGGGGTCGATCCCACTTGGGATTTTTTTGTGGATGCGGTAAAGGAACAACATTACCCTGTTGGAAACTATGAGGACCAGTACATGAGATGGACCACACTGCGGCAAGAGAGGGGCCAACAAGTTCCGGAGTTCACCAATACCTTCCATACCTTGCGCACCAAGCTCAGTATCAAAGAATTTGAGTGACATTTGGTTCTGAAATACCGTGGGGCTCTACACAGATACATTCAGACTGAAATGGATTTTCTGGACATCTCATCACTCGGTGATGCTTATCGATATGTTGTTAAAATCGAGCAGAAATTTAAGAACCAGAACAAACGGGATTTCGGATCTGTAAATACGCAACAACCAAAGTATGAAAAAGACAGCTCTAACAAACAGTCTCCCGAAAACCAGTCCAAGACATAGGAAAAGAAGGGTCACGGGAAGACAAAGAAGGACATCGAAAAATGGTGTAATTTCCACAAAAGCCCCTGGCACAACACCGATGAATGTTGCTCAAAACAGTCATTGTTGGCCGAGATCAAAGACAAGGAGCTGAACCATGATTTAGAATCTGATTCTGAAAATACTAGTAAAGGATAGATCATTGACGCAGACTCCACTGCTATTGTCGCAACTGCAACAATTCAACCAGAAGAACCAACAGATCCCGAAGAGGGGGAGCACCTTTTTCATTCACAGATGTGGGTGAAGGGGACCCCGCTGCATTTTATTATTGATAGCGGAAGCTAGAAGAACCTCATCTCAGCAGAGGTTGTCAAACAGTTGGGATTGTCGACAACACCACACCCGCAGCCATACAACATCGGGTGGCTTCACCAAGGACAAGATCTTCGTGTCAGCCAACAATGTTGATTGTCATACAACATCCAGCCCTTCAAGGATGAGGTATTATGTGATGTTGCTCCACTGGATGTCTGTGATGTTCTCTTGGGCCAACCATATATGTGGAAGCGCCATGCTATTTATGAGTCTCAACCCCGTAGTGTCATTGTTACTTTGTGGGGTCATCTCTATAGAATACCAAAGGTAGTTTCAACTATTGTTCCACCTAAAAAGTGCCGCAAGGTAGTATCTCATACTGCAAAATTTAGCTTCTTCACAATTTGTTGAAAAGGAGAATAGAAGGACACTGCAACCACTGCAACCTCGCTCCAAACACCTTCTATCCAGCAGAAGCAGGTTGACAAGGCTGCAACAAAGTGTAAAGATTCCTTATGCACACCATCCTCTCATGTATCTCGACTTGTTGAACAACCTCAGCCTCAACAGGTTCTTGAGATACTTCCACAAACTGAGCAATGCGATATCTCCAGCAATACAAGCAGCTCACCAAGATGCAGATCCAACAAACGCTTTTCCCTCTCCCCCTGGAACTCAACGCAATGGAGACCATTGCTTCCTAAGGAGGGAGGATTGATCCAGGTGGATATCGGTGGCCACCCACCTTTTTCGAATGGCTCAAAACAATTCTCTGGCAATTTTGGCAATTTACTATTTTTAGCAGGTTTTAACTTCCGAGGCCATTTTGAGGGCCTAAATGAAGTTTTTTCGAGATCGAGGTTCTCAATAATATCTAAATGCATAATGTATCCCCCAAAATGAATCTCCTCGACGATACATTTCTAATGAGCTATCATACACCTAAAACGGAGATCGTATGCAAAAGTTACGACCCCGGGAAGTTGATGTACTAACTTACCCAAACGGGGCCCACATGACTTTTGGCACTTCATCCCCTAAGGTTAGGTTTTTGGATGTCTAGGGTTTTTGTCATTCCTGTTTATTGTAAAAAGGCCTTCAGAGCCTCATTGTAATCATCTTCTTGCGAATGCGAGTAGCCGTCACATCTCTTCTCAAAGATAAGTTGCCACCATTCTAGCGAGTCTTTCACTCTATATTTTTACAGTCTCTGTACATTTCTTTCATTAATATAAATCGTGTATTACTGTATATCTGTGTTTATGGTTGCATCTCTGATACACTTATGTTATATTATTGAATATCTGCGATATCTCTGTGCATTTCTTTATTATATCTCCGCTCGCATTTCGTGCCGAAAATAATATGGACCAGTTCATCAGCATGATGGAAGTCAAGGACTATTATGCTCATGTGCACTAGAAGCCTTGCATAAATAATTTGGCACACACATACTTGAAGCTCGGTATAGTTGTTAGGTAAGAATATGGAAGTTGTGCATATCAAAAGTAGAGAAAATAAAAATGAAAGATCACACCTGCATTGGAAGCTTAACATAGTTATATTTTCATGTAATGGAGTTAGCAAGAAGCACTAGTGCCAAAGAAGTATTATCACAAGAACTAACTATTAACAATAACATCTTTTAACAATTATGAAGCGAGCAAAAACACATGTCATTTCTCTTTTATGAACTAGAGTGTTTGAGTGAGTTCCTAGAAAGGTTACATCCAAATATCATGTGGCACCACTAATGATATGAATATAGGTGTCAACGAACGTGTATCGTTTTCTAGGAAATGAGTGGTGTGATCAATAATTAGAATGAGACATGTAAGGAAATATATTAGGTGAAAATTAGTAGCTATGGCGATAACAATCATACTTCCAAGGTGACAAAGGCACTTAATGACTAATGTATAAAAGAAACATAAAAAATAGCTAATGGTCAGAAACATAGAAAAGAGCTAATGGTCGAGCATGAGAGGGGTTAATGAACAAGAAAAACATAGAAAATAAGCATGAGGGGGTTGTTTAGGAGGCCATAAGAGTCTGCACTTGCTCAATGGTGGGAATCATTACATGGTTTCTGAGAATTTAATAAAGATTTCATCCAATAAATAAGTGTTAAGAAGATTTTTACCACAAACAAATAAAGAACAATACTTTGACATATAAAATAATTTGTAATAACTTTCAAACACATGACATTTTTATGATGGAAACATTGAAGGTCAATAAGGTCATTGTATTGCAACTAAGAGAACATAACAGGATAAAAACTTAAATGGGAAGAATGACGTTGGAATGAAAGTAATTTAACAATAAAACCCATATTTTTAAAAACTAAGTCAAAGTCAAATCTATATTTAAAAATTTTAAAGTCAAAGTCAAAGTACCTTCCAAATGGCGTGTTGCTCGGGTGATGCAATATGGGTGTTATGCACTAACTAAATTTCCAAATTGACACCTTCAAATTAAATTTACATGTTGATGACATGATTTGCAACTAACTTGACATGCTTTTGTGTTTACTTATCACATTGTGAGGAGCGCATCAAGGAGTGTTCTTGTTCATGTAGCACCGTCCCCTTAATAGCCTCCTCTTTATTTTCCTTCAATCATTTATTTATTTTTATTGAACATGCTTAATCCATAATTTTTGTTCCATTGAAAAATATATAAATTGAAAAATATATAAATTATTTAAGTAAATTATTTTTGTTAATTAATGAAGTTTTTGTTTTTAGTTTTGGAGTAAGTTAATAAACAAATAAATTTGTTTTTATTATAAGTTATTTTAAATTAATTAATGAAGATTTAGCATTTAATTTTGGAATAAGATAATAAATAAATAGTTATTTTTTTATAAGTTTAATTTTAAGGAAGTTTTTCTTGTTTTATTCATTTTTTTATTCATATGGGAAGTTTATCTCTTCTACGTTTTAGACTTACACAGGGGACAAAAAGAGTTTGATCTCTGACAACTCAAACTTGTGCCTCTCTCGCTAGTTTACTTCCCTCTGTTTGCTCCCGTCCGTTTGTTTCCAAGGTACGTCTCGTCTGTTTGCGACCGTTTGTCTGTCTCCAACCTCTGTCCATGGAATTTCAAACAATCCCACCCTGTGCATTTCAAATGAACCCTCCCCTTGCATTTCAAATGATTCGGCCTATAGCCAAAACTTTCTCTCCCCATCTCCATTGTTGGACACCTCGCTTCAACGAGAGTAGCATAACCCGGGCGTGTTAGAGATAATGCCTAATTAATGCCACTACTAGAGTTTAGTGATTGGATTTGGTTTGTTGGAGGATGTTGAGAGATTCTCTCAACCTCTCCCTCAAAGAGTGGAATAAGTTGGATCTCACAACACTTATTTAAGTATGATGTATCTATGTTCATTGTGTGCAATAAAAAATATTTATGTGTGTGTATTTCATGTCTCTCTGCTCTCATGAATTCTATTTTGGTATCAGAGCTGAGGGATCGCCAATGAGGACTGAACAAGGCCACCTGCTGCTCCACGAGGTTCATCGCTGCAAGAGGTGAAATATCTGCGTAGATTGAGATCTTTCAGCAGAAATCATTTTCTATTGAAAAAACTGTTTGTTGGACTGTGGGAATTGGGATTGTTGTGCTGTCCAGGATGGAATTGAACCATCGTTTGCAGAATTCCTGCATTTCTGTGATGTTGAATTAACAATCCAATAAAGAAGAGTGAGAGAGGAATTGTTGTGTTTCCATGATTGTTGTGCCATTAGGAGATGCCATCGTTGCTTGAAACGAGCATTTATATATTGGAGTTGTGAGTCTGAAGAACTCTTTTATGCTAAGACGTCAGAGAGAGTTGTTGCATAATTCGTGAAAGAAGAGCCCATGGTATTGAAGGACGCAAGAACAATTGTCAAGAAATTTGAGCAGAGTTGAAGACATCTGCATCCGTGGAAACGAGATTGTTGCAAGGCAAATCTTTTGTGAGGTAAAATGGATTCTATACCTATGGAGAAGTTTAATGGTTTCAATTTCCATACATGGAAAGTTAAAATTCAAATGCATCTAATGAATAGAGGTGTGTGGAGCATAGTAAAAGGAACTGAAAAAGTTCCTAGTGATCCCAAACTTCTGGTTGAATGGGAAAAGAAGGAAGAAAAGGCTAGAGCTATTATTGGTTTGGCTCTTTCAGACACGCAATTACATTTGATTGATTTGGAAAAATCATCTAAAGTAATTTGGGAGCAATTAAGTAAATTATTTGGGGAAAAGGAAATAAATGCAAAGTTTTCTTTAAAGCTACAATTTTTTAGCCTCAAAATGCATGATGAGACCGTCTCTCTACTCATATAAACGAGTTAATGTCTCTCTTTAAGAAATTAGCTGACACGGGTACTAAGGTAGATCCAGAAGATGCTAAAGAAATTCTATTGAATAGCCTATCTTCTAAATATAACAATTTTGTATTCACATTAAGTCAAATACCCTCACAATCATCGGAAGGAATGATAGCATCATTATTATCTGAAGAAAAAAGGGCATATTCTGAAGACTTAGATATAGGTGGTCAACATGAAATTGGACTATTTTCAAAAGGTAAGATGAGAAGAACCAAGGGTTCAACAAAATGTTTCTACTGTCACTAAATTGGACATATAGTCTGGAATTGTAGAACTCGTGCTATGGATCTTCTGAATGGAAAAGAAACTGCAAACATTGCCAACTTGGATGACTTATCAGAATCAGAGAGTGATGAAGAACCACGAGAGTCATCTCTCAAACTGTTCTAGAAAAAGGAAAGGGGTGGTGTGCTTAAAGTTTTTTTTTTTTATGTGTTTTAATGTTTAAAGTTTTTAATGTAAGTGTTTATGTAAAATAGGAACTCTTGTATCTTGATATAAGATGGCAGCCACGATTTCAAGAACAATTGTTCTTATTGGAAGTCATATTGTATACTTGAATGTTGAGGAAATTATGTATCCAAACTTCTCTTATAGATACTGACGGATAGCTGAAAGCAGAAATCCGACAGATGAAGGCATGTTCATAGAATGCATCAATAATTGACATATTTTCTCATGGAAGCCCCAGAGAGCCGAGATTGTCAAAATTGTTAATCATACAAGTGCATGAATGATGATTTGAAACATTTATACTTTAAATGAATTGAAAGGAGATCTCTAAGAAGAGGAAGAGAAAGAGCGCAATCAAAAAGCATCAGAGTGGGTGTATGCGTTGATGAGGATCATGCCAGACGAAGTGTTGTCACATTTTTTGTTATGTGAAATTTTGTAATGTAGGCATTAACGGGGGGTGTTAGAGATAATTCCTAATTAATGCCACTACTAGAGTTTAGGGCTTAGATTTGGTTTGTTGGAGGATGTTGAGAGATTCTCTCAACCTCACCCTCAAAGAGTGGAATAAGTTGTATCTCACAACACTTTTTTAAGTGTGTTGTATCTATGTTCATTGTGTGCAATACAAACTATTTCCGGGTGTGTATTTCATGTCTCTCTGCTCTCATGAATTCTATTTGGGTGAGCTCTGGACATCCCAGAGTAATATAACAGAAAATAAACAAACACGTCCAAAGTAATATAGCAGAAAATAAACAAACGTGTTTCAATTCTTTGAAATCATATATGTTTATCAACATTAGACATGATGAAAATCTAATTACCATTGGAAAGGTCAAGCATAACATTGGTAGGATTCGTGGGAACACACGAAGAGAAGCCAATTGAGGAGAAATAATCCATAGTAGACGAAGCTTCTCCGCAGTAAATGGTATTCCCCTATGCAAGAAAAATAACTTGGTTAAACCTTGTTCAACAAGCTTAGCATTCCACGCAGCTACACCTATCATTATTCTTTCAAGGGGTTCTATGTTTTTTGTCACCAATAAGTCTGGTAGAATTTGAAGTCTAGTATAATTTCGAGGAGGATTTAATTGCATCCAATGTTTTTTTGTCACCAATATGCCTGGTATAATTTGAGTAGGCATTAATACCTTAACAACAATTTGAACTTTGCATTGGCGTAAAGGATTACCTTGAACCAAGATTTAGTAAATTTGCAAAGCACCAAACCCTAGGAAGCCTAGTATTGGTGTCTATATGACTTGTTGTTACAGATAGTTGCGTAAAGTGTGGCATAAACAGAAAAAGAGAAGCATTTCTTATGCCATAAGAAGTAGTTGCATTATATGTCTCAACATAACAATCAATATGTACAATACAAAATACAAAATATTGTTTCTAAATAAAGAACCATATTGTTATTCATTAGAAGAAAATGGAAAGAAGACACTACAAAACACCATAACTATTGTTTATAAATAAAGAACCATATTGTTATTCATTAGAAGAAAATAGAAATAAGACACTACAAAACACCATACAAAACTTAAATCATGTCATAAACTAGTGTACTCCATGTATTCAAGAATAATCATGACCCATAATGCAATGTTGGGTATGTGTTATATTCTTTTCATGTGTGTGTGGAGGCGCGTCATATTCGACAATTGCCTCTGACGATCTCAACTTCCTTCGCTCTTTGTGTGGTGTGCGTTGGGCGCTTTCCAGGGGTCCTACGCACAACTTTCGGCTCTGGTCGGTAGCTCGGAGCGGACGGGGTTCTGGGCAACACCTCGAAGGTCCTACCCACAACATTTGGCTCTAGGCTGTAGCACGGAGCAGACGGGGTTGGGGGCAACACCACGATTTTTTTTTTTTGGTGGTTTTTACTATTTTCAGTGGTTTTCTAAATTAATCTCGGGTTAAGGGATTAAGGTTTTGGTAGCTACGGAATACCTAAAATATTGTATATATTGTATGGTGAATGGTGAAATTAATACAATGAAGAGTTGAAAGATGTAATCTCTATGTACTATGTGTATGAGCCATTAATTAATTTATGTTTTTCTTAAGAATATGTATGCATTTCTTTACTTCACAGGTTTAAAACTTACAAGCATCAACATAAACATGCATGCTTTCATTAATAATAAAGCTTTCTTATAATAATAATAAAGTAGTATGAACAAAAATTGATTGAAAGACATGCCACCTTCAACAATTAAGGAAACTTGCCTAGCCAAAATGCTCATCAACATGCTATAGAAGCGAAAGCACTAGCAATATAAACACTATCAAAGATGATACTAGTAGGAACACTAGAAACTGTAGTAGTGTTGTTTCCATTACACATTCCTCAATTAAAAGGAGATGGAGAAGAGACACCAGGACGAGTATTTCCAAAAGATGCCATTACAACAACAATTAGTTTATGCCCCTTATTGCAGTTGTCTAGAGCATCATTGTCTAGATCTCACCGAGTATATTGTCCATAGCTTGCCAAATATAATGTCCAATACTGGGTTCAATGTAAATGTTAAGCCATGTTTATGTTATTATATTAGGATATATCCATCTTTATATTCAATCAGCTATGAACCCTATTGTTTGGGTTAATATCATTTGAGAAATATGTGTTGCAACAACAAGTGTAACAAGGTTGCGTGGCAGCATAGTCCCTGTCGGGTTGAATTGGGAATAAATGTAGACGGATGGGGAAAAAGTAGTGGGGGCAGATGGAAATTGCAGCGCAGATGTGACAGACAACATGAAGGACAAGTGGTATCTATGCAAGAAATGACACGTGTCCTCTTAGTAGTCCTACTTTGCAAACTATATAATCCATCTTTTTTTGAAACTATATAATCCATCTTAGTAGTCCTACTTTGCATGTTTATATTTCTATTTGGAATTGGTTACAGTTAAGTAAAATTTACAAAGAGTTGTTTGTATATGCGCGAGGACAAAAAAATTTATACGCGGAGGAGTAGAAGAAGATATGCATGAGAAAAAGACATTCGAATCAAATAAACATAATGTATTAACATTGAGCATAGTTGAAGATAAAAATTTAGAAGCACATAAATATAAAAGGAGATTAAAAATAGTTTTATTTGGAATACATCAAAAAATAATAGTTTGTTACATATTCCTGGAAATTTAAATGCATTTTTCATATACACTGGGATTGGGGCTACCGCGGACCATAATATAAATATGTACAAGAAATAGGATTGTGGAAAGAAGAAGTGGGTGACGGTAGAATGCAATACCTGAAAAGAAGAAATTGGAAGGTATCAGTCTCTGGCTAGAGATTTCTATTCAGAAAAGGTGGAAAAAATGGATTGATAAACAGAACAGGATTTGATGAGTATAGACTTACAGGGATGGCACATATCAGTCATTTTTCTATTTGCTTGCTTATGGTTTTTTCTGTTGGCTTTCATCCGTGACCCGCTTCAACTCTATTTCAATGAATTCTTCAATGTAGCTTCTCAAGGGGGCGACGTTGATCTCATTCCATATTTTTATGTTGAAAATTTCCTTTTCTAATTCGCTTAGATCAATAGAAAGATTACACAAAGCCTGATTAATGTCTTCATTCAATACCGAATAGCCAATTGGCCACGTCATCTTCACCATATTCAAGAATGTTGTAAAAGTTTTCTAAAGACAATGCCTTAAAAATATGAACTTGTTTATCGAAGGCTTGCTTGGTTAATGTCAACAAGTTGACGATTAACTTGGGGTCTTGGAACTTGTTGGTCCTTCCATCTAATTCTATTTTGGTCAACTTTGTGAATAATGTTTCTTTCTTTGATATGGCTTGTTCACATGATTGGACAATGAGATACAGGTTTTTCACCTTCTCTTTCCAGCATGCTTCTAATTGAGTGATCCGACTTTTGGAGGGGAGATCATGTTGTCTTCTTGTCATGTCTTTCATGTTGTTGACATGAAAGGCAAAAAGGAAGACCATGTCCAAAACTTTCTTCATTTTTAAAATCCGTCTATAGATGTTCGAGCAAGTTATGTGCCCTTGTTCCTAGAGAAGCCATAGTTTGTGATGTTTCCTAGGCCTCAGTAACCAGTTCCATTCTTTTATTGATATTATTCTCCACATATCCTCTACACGATGCGAGGAGGATGGAGGATCCTTTTAACTTGGCTGCATGGGTAGAAGGCATGGCTATTGCCAAAGGACTAGAAGGCAATGGCATAGGAATCAAAGCTTCCTCCAATTCCTTGATCTGGTCCTTTAGTCTGGAATTTTCGGCCTCAATGACTCCAATGGAATTACCAAGAGAATATTCGGTTGCTCTATGAAGTCCAGATATTTGGGACGGCCGCATGTTCGCAAGGTCAACCTCTGAATGAGATTTTCCTTTATTATTTTTTACATCTCTCTTTTCAATAATTAATTTTTTAGATTCGCTGTCAAAAACAACGCTCTGGAATACGAAGGATTCATCTTCGTCAAAAATTTTGGTATCAACTATGTCCATTGGGAGACTATGCTGGATCGCGTCTCTCGGCTAATCAAGGTTGCAGAATATGCTATCCATATTAGTGTCAAGTTCCATGTTCTCACTCCCAATTTCGAGCTCTTCCGCCTGCCCTACAAAATTTTTTCTCTTGTTTTCTATGGGAAGCTTGTGAGAACTATCAATTTTAGGATGAGGTCCATTTGAAGAAATTTGGGTTACTTTATTATTGTGGTAGGCCGTTGGAGCGATGCCTTTTTAATGTGGTATTTATGGTCCTCACACCCGAAGATGTTCACTGTATGTCCACATAACTGTTGTCGAGTTGGTGCCATTAGTTTATGAGAATGTCTGTTTTCTCCAAACGATGCTTGAAATGAATAATTGGAGGGGATAATATAACCGTGCAGAAATGTTGGTTCAATGCATGTGAATGGGAAATCTCCTCAAGCTCCTCTCTCATTAATGACAATATCTATGCGTGTTGGATGATGAGTTGTTAGAAGTAAAGCTTAATTATTTCATACTTAGTTGTGTGAAGGTGGCGAGTACGACGAAGAACAATTAAGGATTGGAGGTTTCGTGAACGAGCCAAGCCAACGACGTGCGAATGACATTCCATGGTATTTGAAATTAACAGTCGCAAGGGATAACAAAACCCTTCACAAATCTTGGTTTAATGCGTATTAATGGCAGATCTTCTAGAGCCTTTCACTCATCAATGACAATTTATACGGTTACTGCATGATGAGTTGTTAGCATTAAATATTACTAATTACATATTTAGAAACAAGACCTTATATATATGTGTGTGTGACGGAGACAGGGAAGAGCAAGCAAGGAATGGCCAAGTATGAAAAGTGGTCGGACTAGCTTAAAAATAGGTTTACAGGAGATAATGAGGAGAGGTGAGTGTCAAATGGTCAAATTGAATAACTCATAATGTTTGACTAGAAAACGCGTAAAACGGAAGAGGTCATGATGGTGCAGTTCTGCAGACGGTTTGTATATTTGCGAAATTCCGGGAAAGTGGCAAAGCATGGAATAGGGAAACAATCGACTGGGCTCGTTTTCAGAATTAGGGATTGAAAATTTCGTGAACGGGCCAACCCAAGGTCCCGTGAATGACATTCCATGGTGTTTGAAATTAACACTCGAAAGGATAATATAACCGTGTGGAAATATTGGTTTAATGCGTATTAATGGGAGATATTCACAAATCTTGGTTTAGCATTAAACAATATTTTTTATTATAGATAAGACTCTTTTATTATAAACAAGTGCAAGAAAGGAATGGCCAAGTCTGAAAAGCAGTCGCACAGGTTTCAAAATAGGCTTACAGGGGATTCTCAGTAGAGGTGAGGGCCAACGGTCAAATTGTATGTGTCAAAAATTTTAACTGCAAAATGCGTAAAAGGGAAGAGTGCAAACAAGGAATGGCCAAGTATGAAAAGCGGTCGAACGTGTTTCAAAATAGGGTTAAAGGGGATTTTTAGCAGAGGTGAAGGCCGGCATTCAAATTTTTTGTATGGGAATTTTTGACTGAAAAATACGTAAAAGGGAAGAGTGCATGGTGGGGTGGGCTAGGAGCCAGTTTGCATATTTGCAGAATTGTGGGTGTTGTTTTGCATGTCGCAAAACAATAGAAGGGAAATCTTTAGTTCACTTGTCTGGAAACGGTAGGTCGGACTTGGTTGGAAAGAAGTGTGAAGGTGGCGGGCACAACAAACAACGATTATAAATTGGATACTTCATGAACCCGCCAACTCGACGATCCGCAAAAGCAATTTAGACAAATGCTGAAGTACGAAAAGCGGATGGACATGCTTCAAAAATGGGGTGAAAATAGTTCGACAAGAGGCGTGAGGACCCGACGGTCAAATTGTAGCTGTCAAAACTTATAAGTGCAAACTGTGTAACGGGGAAAAGGGTATGATGTGATAGTCTGGTTGTAAATTTGTATATTGTGGAAGTCTGGGTGGCCTTTGGAGGTCACAGAACAATGGAACTGCACCCTAGATCCCACCTCCCCAGGAATCCGCAATCAGAAATGTGGCCAGATATGGAATATGGAAGTGGTCGATTGGAGTCGCGATATAAAAGCATGAGTGCAAATGTGAAGCCATGCGGGAAAAGAGAAACGTGAATTTGGTTAAGTATAGAAAAGGTAAAAGAATGACTAATATATTCAAATATGTAATAGATGTGACTGTGTGCAACTGTGTAACGGGGAAAAGGGTATGATGTGATAGTTTGGTTGTAAATTTGTATATTGCGAAAGTTTGGGTGCTCTTTGGAGGTCATGGAACAATGGAAGTGCACCCTAGAGCCTACCTCCTTGGGAATCTGTGATCGGAAATGTGGGAAGATATGGAATGGGGAAGCGGTTGGTCGATCGGAGGTGTGATATAAAAGCATGAGTGAAAATGTGAAGCCATGCGGGAAAAGAGAAACGGGAATTTGGTTAAGTATAGAAAAGGCAAAAGAACGACTAATATATTCAAATCTGTAATAGATGTGACTGAGTGCAATTGTGTAACAGGAAAAAGGGTATGATGTGACAGTCCGATTGTAAATTTGATATTGCGGAAGTTTGGGTGTATATAGCAAATCCATTTAAAAAAAAAAGAACATTGAGTACTGTACATCTATCCTTAGAAATTGGACCCAGTTCTTTGGGCCAAAACATCGAACGTATATGCCACAAACACAGGCACAAGATCCACAACATGCAGGAGCCATTGAGATGCTCTTCAACATGCATACAAAACTGATTAACATGCCTTTTTTTAGGAAATCCTTGCAGTTTTCTCCTCGATGGATCATCCTGTGGTAAAATTGATAGTTCTTAGAAGCTTCCCGTGAGGAAGAAGACGAAAAATGTTGTAGGGAAAATGGAATATCCCTTAACTGAAAGTTAGGACGCACCAATAAACCGCTTCTCCAGAGTCGAAAAACTTCAGGGACACAAGTTGCATGTGCAATTTTAGAGGCCCAAATTAGTCAATTATGGGTGGAAGGAGATGACTAGTAGAAATATTCCTTGCACCAGTGGGAGTTCTGGTCCTCATTCCCTAAGATGTTAATTGTATATCCAGAGAACAGAACAGTAGTACCGCAATTGAATATTTTTTTGGCTTGAAATATATCTCTGGGAGCATCAACATATCATTTCCTTACAGTGAAAGTCTTTTGCCTAGAACAGACTAATTTGGACCTCTGGAATTCCTACTTTCGAGCTGCAAAGTGGCTATTGCATTCAGCGTCGGTTTCTTTTTTGAAACTCCTTCTTTTGGTGTTGTCAGACCTGCCATCACTGAGCCGGAAAGTTATGCCAGTTATGGTTGATTTCAATTTGGGCACAGGAGTGGGAACAGTCTCTGCATTGCCATAATCCATTGTTGTATCATCGTCCATCAGATCATATTCTTCCGGCTCAGAATCCATGGCATCAACCTTTGCTCCAACCATTAATGCAACTGGGTAGTTTCTCTGAGCAGGCAGGGTTGCCTTGGAATTCTTTGGCTTGAAATATATCTCTTGGTGTACCAAGGGACCATCTCCTTTTTTTCTCCTGGGCATAGGGAGCTGAGTAGTACAAATATGCCCTAGAATACTAGAACCTCTGGCCATCATGCCCGAATGTGTTTACTGTATCTGAAAAAAAATGCTTCTACAAGTTAACGAGAATTTTCGTTTGCTCCAGACAATGTTTGAAATGAAAATTGGGGAGGGATAATATAACCCTCCACAAATCCTGGTTTAATGCGTATCAATGGAATATCTCCTCTATCATTTTGTTGATCAATGAAAATCTCCAGGGTTCATGCGTAATGAGTTGTTACCATTAAATCTCACTAATTGCATATTTAGAAAAAAGTGTGAAGGTGGCGATGACGATGAAGAGAGATTAATAATTAGAGATTTCTTAAAGGTGCCAGTTGGTCGGCACACAAAAGATATTGCATCATGTTTGAAATGAATACTTGGAAAGGATAACACTCTTCTCCGCAAATCTTGGTTTAATTCGTAGTAATGACAAATCTTCTCCGACCTTCCAAACATTAATGACAATCTTAACGGTTCCTGCAGGATGAAATACTAGCATTACAGATTTATAATTGCATATCTGGAAATAAGTACGAAGGTAACGGTGATTGTGAGGAGTGAGAAAGAATTGTACATTTTGTCCAGTAGCCAACCCGTGAAACAGATTCCAAGAAATGACCAAGTATGGAAAGAAGTCGGGTGGGTTACAAAAAAAAAGGGTCAGAAGATATACCTAGGAGACGTGAGGGGTTGATGGTCATATTGCATCTCAGTGACAGATTTTGGCCATCAATTTGTATATCACATAATTTTGGGTGTTGTTTGTGCATAGGGGAACAGTGGAAGTGCAATTTCGAGAGGGCAATTTGTATATTGGAGAACTTCGGGTGCTGTATATAAAAGCATGAGACATTCGGAAAAAGGACCAAGTAAACAGAAAGTGAAAGAATACGAGATGAAGGGGAATGTGTTTGCTAATTTGTAAATCATGAAAGTTTGGGTGTTATTTGCAGGTGGTGGAACAATGGAAACACAATGTTGAACCTGCTTATGCGGGAACCCGCGATTCAAAAAGTTTGTACAATATGAAATAGGGAAGAGGACTGTCGAGCTAGTGATATAAAAGTAACAATGGAAATCTGAAGACCTGAATCCACCAAATCCCGCACCTAGACATTTTCTAAAAAATGAGTAAGTAAAGAAAGGGAAAGTAGAGGGAAAAAGAGAAAGCGGATGGCAATTTTCGAAAGCAGGAATTGCTGTAAGAAAGCACCATTGATGGTCTTAATAGTAACTATGGAGTGCATTAAACATGTTAATAGCTTCTTCAATCAAGGAATAGATACATCGAGCGATGTTTATAGTTTCCAGGATCTGTTTGTATGAGAGAAGCGTTAGAAAGTTACAAGAATATCAATTTTTGGATGTTTAAGTAAATTTTGTGTGTTGTTAGCTTCACCGCAAGTATAACAATGGCGAATTTGAATTTTAATGTTCTCTTGTTCATATGATTGTTCCACTAGACTTCGCATAGTATATATTCTTTTATTTCAATTTGTTTGCTAATTTGTAGATCGTGGAAGTCCAGGTGTTGTTTGCAGGCGGCGAAACAATGGAAACACAATACTAAACCTGCCTATCCGGTAACTCACCTATTCAAAAAATTGCAAGCCAAAAAGTTTGTACAATATAAAATGGGGAATCCCGGGATGGTGATATAAAAGTAACTGAAATCTGAAGACGTGAATCCGCCAACTTCTGCACCTAGAAATTTTCTGAAAAATATGTAATACATACTAAAAATGTACTTCTATAAAGTATGGACATGAAATTTTATAGATCATGTACGGATCCTGCATTCCATACTTATCCACTTTTTGGATCGTGGGTTCTCGGGCTGGCGGGCTCAAAATTGGGCCTCTATTGTTCTACTCCCTACAAATAGCACCCAAAATTCCATGATATACAAATTGAGAAGAGGACTTGCAGGCTGGTTGGCTCAACATTTCACTTGTATTGTTTTGTGTCCTCCAAATAGCACTCGAAGTTCCACGATATAAAAATTGGCAGACAGACTCCAGGGATGGTGGGCTCACGATTATGATTGTTTACTGATGGTGATCCCTATCAACTATCTAACATTATCTCAAAACATTATTTTCAATACTAAATTATTAATATTAAATATTGATATTGTACAATTTAATTAGACAAAAAGGTTTGTACAATATGAAACGGGGAAGCGTTCGGTCGAGCTGGTGATATAAAAGTAAGTGAAACCCGAAGATGTGAATCCGCTAACTTTCGCACCTAGAATTTTTTTGAAAAACAAGTAATACATACTAAATATGTACTTTTATAAAGTATGGAGATGAGATTTTATAGAACATGTACAGATCCCGCATTCCATACTTAGCCACTTTTTGGATCGCGGGTTCTCGAGCTGGTGGGCTCAAAATTGGGCCTCTATTGTTCTGTGTCCTACAAATAGCACCCAAAGTTACATGATATACAAATTGACAAGTGGACTTGCGGGTTGGCTGGCTCAACATTGTACTTCTATTGTTCTATGTCCTCCAAACAACACTCGGAGTTCCATGATATACAAATTGACAGACAGAGTCCAGGGCTGGCAGGCTCAAGATTGCGAGCAGGCTCAAGATTGCGATTGTTTACGGATGGTGATCCCTATCAACTATCTAACATTATCTAAAAACATTATTTTCAATACTAAATTGTTAATATTAAATATTGATATTATACAATTTAATTAGACAAAAAAGTTTGTACAATATGAAACGAGGAAGCGGTCGGTCGGGTTGGTGATATAAAAGTAAGTGAAATTTGAAGACGTGAATCCGTCAACTTACGCATCGACAATTTTTTCAAAAAATGAGTAATACATACTAAATATGTACTTTTATAAAGTATGGACATGAGATTTTATACAACATGTACGGATTCCGCATTCCATACTTAGCCACTTTTTGGATCACGGGTTCTCAAGCTGGCGGGCTCAAAATTGGGCCTCTATTGTTTTGTGTTGTACAAATAGCACCCAAAGTTCCACGATATACAAATCGACAAGAGGAATTGCGGGCTGGCTGGCTCAACATTGCACTTCTATTGTTCTGTGTCCTCTAAACAACACTCGGAGTTCTACAATATACAAATTGGCAGATGGACTCCAGGGCTGGCGGGCTTAAGATTGCAATTGTTTACGGATGGTGATCCCTATCAACTATCTAACATTATCTAAAAACATTATTTTCAATACTAAATTATTAATATTACATATTGATATTGTATAATTTAATTACATAAAATTATTAAAGGATGTTAAATATCTTATTTAAAAGAAAAACCCACGTATTCGGAAACTCGTGATCCAAAAAGTTTGTACAATATGAAACGGGGAAGCAGTCAGTAGGGATGGTGATATAAAAGTAAGTGGAAATCTAAACACATGTATCCGCCAACTTCCTTACCTAGAAATTTTTCGAGAAATGAGTAATACATACTAAATATGTACTTTTATAAAGTATGGACATGAGATTTTATAGAGCATGTACGGATCCCTCATTCCATACTTAGCCACTTTTTGCATCACGGGTTCTCAGGCTAGCGGGCTCAAAATTGGGCCTCTATTGTTCTGTGTCCTACAAATAGCACCCAGAGTTCCGCGATATACAAATTGATAGGTGGACTTGCGGGTTGGTTGGCTCAACATTGTACTTCTATTGTTTCTTGTCCTCCAAATAGCACTCGGAGTTCCGCGATATACAAATTGACAGGCGGACTCCAGGACTGGCGGGCTCAAGATTGCGATTGTTTACCGATGGTCATCCCTATCAACTATCTAACATTATCTAAAAACACTATTTTCAAATACTAAATTATTAATATTAAATATTGATATTGTACAATTTAATTACAGAAAAATATTAAAGGATGTGAAATCTCTTATTTTCAAAAAAATGAAGGAAACAAAACAAAGTTTTTTTAAATTCTATCACCACAAGCATAACAACGACCAATTTGAATTTTAAGGGCCTCTTGTTGATATGATAGCACAATTGGACTTCGCACAGTATATATTCATTTATTTCAAATTATTCCAGGAGATTAATTTTACCAAGTTCATCGATCAAGGAAAAGTGCTAAGACAAGCCACATACTACATTTGCGTCACAATGCCATACAAATTGACATGCGGACTTGCGGGCTAGCTGGCTAAAAAAATGCAATTCTATTGTTCTGTGTCCTCCAAACAACACTTGGAGTTCCACGATATACAAATTGACAGACGAAGCATACAACCAGGAACAAACTAAACTCCAAACAGACCACAAGAAAGACCCCACAAGGTTCCATAGAGCAGCACACATCGACCTTTGCATCAAACAATTTGATATACAAAGAAAACACGTCGAGGCATTGGTTTTCTCTTACATCTGGTATATATTCCCACGAGAAAATAACCGAGACCATGGGATATATGGGGTTTTCTGCTATGCTTCCCATTTTTGGACCGACCAATCTTATGCACATGCGATCTCAAGTACTCGAGTCCAATGGACATTCATATGGGTGTTGAAGAAATATTACAGAGACACGTGAGATATTTTCATTTCCTGCCAAATCCTCATATGTGTTTTTTTTCTTGTCTTTTTTTTTCTTCTTCTTCAGCCGATATGCAATATTGCATTGTCCTCATTTAAGGTAATTTTTTTTTGTATCCGAAAGTCATGCAGTATGTAGACACTACTTGCCTTTTTCTGTAGGTATGATTCATACAACAATTCTGCCAACCTAGGAAGCACATCTTGTAACAGAGGCTGCCTAATTGTACAATGCACGATTGTGTTGCCCATGGTTCAGATGGTAGCATTGAGGCAATGTCCATATATATATATGGACACTTTTCACCGCATCGCAGACAATCAATCATATCATCACTTATCTAAGTAGAAGCAGAAGAAGAAGAGTTTCATTTCACACATACAAGCTCAAAGGGGGTCGAGTACATATTCACTGCAACCAAAACACCTTCAACTTGGAAATGCGAGCACAAGAATTAATACATTGAACAATATAATACACAACTGTATCCCCCCCCCACACAAAAAATAAAATAAAAAGTAAACAAGCCACGGAAATACTTTGAAGGCTATTTGTATAAGCAAAGTGAGGATGATTCTGTGGATGTATACGCACAACAGCTGTAGAGCTAGCTAGTTTCTTCAGATCCTGTACTATGTTTGCTCGCAACTTTGTTACAAATGTTGCTTGGGTTGTGCGAAAGATATTTTCTCTAACATCCCTTTTCTTTGTTAAATTTTTGAAGAGCATAAGTGGAAACTACCCTTTATGCAATTGTTGTTCCATTAACGAAAAAAATTTGAATAGGTATTGAACAATTGCAGTTGTAACATGGAACAGTGCAATATTTGTGTAACGTACCTGAGATACATGCACATGCGAAAGTAAAGGACAAAAATGGATATGGAAAATGGTACCATTGCCTTGTTGTTTTCCGACTCTCCATCCTTTATATGGAGAATGTGTTGCAAGCCAATTTTTCTCGCTAGTGTGACAGCTGTGCCAATGGTTCTGATTGGGTAAATATCACTGCTATGTGCAAGCTAGTTGATAGTTGCATCTAGGACGAAACGATACTCTGAACAAACAAAGAGAATTTTTTCCACAATACTTGTTTCATTGAGTGAAATAATCCGATCACAATCACCACGATCATATACTGTTTTGGGAAATATATTAAAATTTGTAATGGACATCCCATTACCCGAAAATATCTTTTCTACATGTTTATGGACAAGTTTTGTAGGAATAGTCAGTGTGACTATCATCATGGCCTCCTTGTCTGTCATGTTAGCACGCATAATGGATCTAGTTTTGTTTGCCTTGTCCAAGTAGGTGCTATAGACGACCATTATGTCCTCGATGAACACTTGTCCAGTTCGGTGGTTGTTCAAGCCCTCTAATGATAGTACTTTGGGTGTTACAACTCTAGACCTGGTGACAATTTTTGAACAAGAAAACTAAAGTCAATGGTAGTGTGCATTTTTTTTTTGTATTTTTTTTTTCACTGGCATAAATCTGCAAGTAGACGCATAGCTTCAATGAACTATGTAGCCATAGTTTTGCAACCACACCTCTTAGTTTGCGGAAACTGCGTTATGCTCAATGTCTCTCTTGTACTTGTTGATACTTCTTGTGAACTGCAAACCATGTATTGCAGATGACATCAACATATTCACCGTGCCATAGATGAATAAATAGTTGAGGATATTTGTTTGGTAAACATACTAGGAACATAATGTATGCATCTTTACCTTTGGCCGTGTCCGTCTGTTTATGTCTGGGATGACTGACTTCTCATGGCCATGTCACTAGTCCAACTTTTTATGATGCAAGCATGTGTAGATGAACATCCAAAGGACTAAACAAGCATATGCATTGTATACTATCCATAATAGTTCTTAATGTCACATGCAGGGTGGAAGGAGATGGAATACGAAATAGGGTGTCAAGGAATATACTCAGGAAACATGAGGACTCGAGCGTCAAATTCTATGCCTATGATTTTTTGACTGGAAAAATGTGTAACAATAAACAGGGCATGATAGATGGGGCACGACGGCCAATCTGAATATCACAGACCCCCGGAAGCCAGGGGAGAAATCTTGAACCCACTCGCCCAGCACCCTCAATCGACAAAGTGGGTAAGTATGGAATAAGGTAGAAGCATGACCATAAATGTGAAACCGTTAGTCCGCCAACCGACACACGAAAGCATTTTCGGAAAGACCACTAAGCAGAGCAATTAGAAAGCAAAAGGGATAATAGAAAATGGAAAAAGTAGAAATGGGGAGGGAAGAAAGGCCCATTGCTGCCAAGTCATCGTTTTCTAGTATAATATTATATGCCCCCACCCGATTTGTATATTTAATTTACCAACATAGTTGGTATACCTTTTCGAAGATTGTACCACAGAACCCTCTGTTGTTGCACAGAACAATTCATCTTCCTGTCCAACCAACCTGTTTCTTCCAAGGTAGCAACGCCAAATATAAAATGGACATGAAAGCAAGTTAGTATGAAGACAGACATGTAAAAGAAAGAAAAACAGTTCTATTTATTCCAACATAACAAAAAACATAATACAATGCATAAAGATATGTAGTATATACATATAGGTAAACCAGAAAAATTATATTAATAATAATAAAAAAATGGTGCAAAGCAGCAGAACAACACAACAAATATTCAAACAGTAAATGAAATATTGAACACTGGAATATGAAAAAAGAGTACAGGTATCCACCTCTATAACTCCTCGTCTACATTCCCACCAAATATTCCATCATCCTCTCTATCCATTTTGTTTGTTTAAATGTAGCAATGCAGGAAAAATACAACAGACATGAAGGAGGTTAGTATGCAGGAAGACATGTAATGAAGATAAGTTACTATGTGGGAAGGTACGCAACATATACATAAAATAAAGTAGGTGAACACATATACAGACACTAAATGAAATACAAAACAACGCAATATGAAATAATAATACAAGCATGTACCTTTCTATCTCCTCTTCAACCGATGCAATCAGGACTTTGTCGTTTTCTCCAGCTATTCTATTTGTTTGAATGTGGGAACACACAAAAAACAATGAACATGAATGGAAGATGGTATGCACCAAAGAACAAGTAATATATACATATAGTAAATGAGACTCAACAAATAGAATAAAACATAGGCAGAAACATGAACCTTTGCGCTTCTCCATCCATAGCTGTAAATATGTAATTTTTTTCCCTGCACAAAATATATTACAAGCCACAAAATATTACGAAATTGCATGGCCATAGCTAAACGATTTTTGGTTTTCTGTGCAAAAGTACCCAAATATGATTCCACCCATGTAAATACATGTTTTTTATCCTCTACACAAACAGTTGTGCCCACAATACAAGATTTTTGTTTTCCGTGGCAAACTACCCAGATATGCTTCCACACATGGAAATATAAGTTTGCAGTATCTTTGTTGTACATATCATATCTCAAGTACAAGACAAATTGTATCATGGTCACACCAGTCTGTGTAGAGGATAAAGAACATGTATTTTCATATGGGCACATTTCACCATACATGGTTTATAAGTGCATCTTGCATATGTTTCATTTTAACAAAAAAACAACGGATATTGCAATTTCACATGTACTTCTCGAACTATTTTTCATGAAACTATTTTCTATCATGTCAACACTGAAGCACCAACAAAATCTCACAGCAGAAAAGATATCGACCTCGCCAGATAGGGCAAATAACACAACTGCATGTCCACTCGTGGGTACAGGGGTTGAACACTGTAAAGCACCCAAAAATTAATAATAATACATAGAAAAAAAAATAGCTCCAACTGTCGGCATAAGACCCCATCCCTGTAAAGATGAAGCAAACAAAAGAAAACAACAAGCACCAAACCAGAGAGAAAGAACGAACATTCCCAACCACAACCCCAGAGCCCCAAATCGTAAACTTGAGCCAAACAAACACAACCAACAACCGACGAACCAGCGAACAAGAAACAACCAATGAACCAGTAAACAACATATGTATCTCCAACGATTACGAAACTGCAGCCGAAGCACAGCAGGAACCAAAAACATGTGATGAGCATGCCAGTAGAAATAAGCAAACATTCTTACTTGCAAACTGCAAACAATGAACAACAAAGAAGGAATAGAAAATGAAACTATGGCATGGAAAATTACTCTGAAAGAATTGTGAACCAATCAACAACAACAAGCAGCAACCGACGAGCCAGCGAAGAAGAAGCACTCACCGAACCAATAAACAATGTATGTAGCTTCAACGAAGACAAAATTGCATTTCAAGGATAGAAGAAGGATGAAACATACAATGCCTATTCAATTGGTGGTGGACAACAATATTGTCCAAAATCACTGCAACATTGTATGGAAAATTTCGAGGAAAAATGTACTCCGAGAAGCATATTTAGATAAACATTTAAGGCTGTTAGGTTGTCTAAGGGCCTCGCGGTATGCAAACATTTAAGTTGTCAGGCTTGTTGGAGGACTTTGCGTCATGTAAACATTTAAGCTGTTAGGCCTATTCAAGCACCTCAAAAAAAGTGTCAATACATTTCAATACAAATACAAAGGAGTAATAAAAATGATAGTAGCACAAATAAAAAAAGGACTAATAAATCACAATACAAGGTTATAAAATTTGGAATTATCGATCACTATAAACCTTGGATATCTAAACATTTCAATATGATTAGTACAAATTAAAAAAGCACCATATATGATCTAAGACAATGCTAGCAAAAAATGCTAAGACAAACATTCAAACTAATGCTAGCATTAATCCACCTTCGTGCAATGAATAAGAAAATATATGATTCAAAAAGATTGTATGCGATCAAATACTTTGGATATTCCAACATATATAACATTGGGAATAGCGAAGCCGACAATAATAGCTCCAATCTGTTATCCAATCAGATCATGACATATATGGTACTTTTTATTATACAAAAATCAATGTTTTTAGTTCCCTAGTTCCAAAAATAGATATTATGGAAATATTTGTGGTCAAAGGACAAACTAATAGGAAGTCAACGAATTATCGATCACTATAGTCCCTCTATGCCTTCGGCAGGGACTAATAAGGTAATGTAAACCTCATACTGTTGTAGTGTCAAAACTATTTTAGGGTAAATTGTATTCTCATAACTATTTATGCATTCTCAAAAACTATTTAAATACGTTGACCTCATTGGAAAATCATGGAAAATAATGCAATAGCCTCAACTATCTTAATTTTACTTGTTTTCCATGCATTCTACAACTTCTGCAAGTGATTCAACAACATGAATTCATCTAACAACATTGGATTCATTAACACTTCCTCTTTATACGAGAGATTAATTGTCATTTAAATTTGTATTATTTATAGTAGATATTAGATTCATGTTTTTAAATAGGATAAGATATCTAGTTTGTGAGGTTTTGAAATAGTTTTTAAGATTTTAATTTCTTCCATTTTTATGAGTTATTTCATATAGGTTGTGAAGTTTGGTTTGTTGATTGGCCTTTTAAATATAGGTTGTGGAGTTTGATTTACTAATTGGTGTTTCCTTCTTTCTTTGTTTGACTTGTAATGTGAGTGTATGTGTCTTGTTATGCATCTGAATAAAATGGTGAATCTCATATATTGGTTGGAAGATGTAAAATCTAGTTTATAGATAAATATGTCAAGGCTTCATTTTTTTCCCCGTGTCTAACTTGTTGTATGACTGCATGGCTATGAATAAAACAATGAATTTCATATTGGTTGTAAGGTTTGGTTTATGGATGAATATGTATATTTGCTCAGCTTCTTCTTCCTCTTTATTTGTGAGAGTGTTGTAGAGTACATTTGTTTAAATAAAATACTAAATTTTCTTCTTCCTCTTTAGTTGTGAGAGTGTTGTAGAGTACATTTGTTTAAATAAAATACTAAATTTTCTTCTTCCTCTTTATTTGTGAGAGTGTTGTAGAGTACACTTGTTTAAATAAAATACTAAATTTCATATCCGTAGTGAGCTCTAATGTACAGATGAATATCGTTTACTATTACAAACTTAGTCACTAAATCCATTAAATCTTCTTCTTTGGATCCTTCAATTCAAAAACATCTTATCCCTCACAACCCTCTAACCCCGAGAATCTATGGTAAACCCAAAATTCATAAAAAAAAAGGCATCCCTCTTAGACCTATTGTAATCGCTATAGGTGCACCCACCTATGCCCTAGAGTGCTTTCTCACTGATAAACTTCGATCCTTTATTGGAAATACTCCTTCATTTATTAAATATTCATTTGATTTTATCCAAAGAAAACTCGACATTTGCACCTTGATGAACATGATATCATAGTTAGCTTTGATGTTTTTTTTGTATTCACCAAAATTATAGTTCTTGAAGCCCTTGATCTTGTAGCATCCCCAACCACCTGTTGGGCTATGCCACTTAAAATTTCAAATTACGATACTAATTTAAATCATAAAAATACTCAACAAATGCATAGATTCATACAAAATAATAACAAAAATATGCATGCAACATACACGGGAAAAACCCATGAAAACAAATGCATAAATATTAAAACAACATATGAATTAACACACAATTGACACTTATCTTTGATTTAAAATAACACCAACTCCGTGCATACCTTCCACGTTCCTCCCAGCCTTAGACTGCACTGCTCTTAACTTTCAGCAATGGGTCACCCCTGAGTTGGGACTAAACTCCACCTGGGTAAAGGATTCCTAAACCAGCTAAGGTATCTCAGATAGAATAAAAACCCAGTCACAGGTACCAAATCAAACTAACAACCTACAATCCCTCATTCCCCACATGCCTGTCCCACCCCAGGAAGTGTGCCCCTTCTTTTCTCAACAGTCCCTCAATTGCCCCACTTCCTTTATTGGGCTTTATCAACATGCCAGACAGGAAGTCTCATATCCCTGTAGTTGTTAAGCCCTAAATAGTGGCACATTACCCGTTAATTGGGGTATATTACATTATTATTTTTATTTAATTTATGTCAGATTGGGTCCATTAGTTGTAATTGTACCTCCTAGTATCCTATATATACCAAGGAGACCTTTTCATTTGGAATCATCTTGTATTTGTAAATTTGTGTGGTGTATAAGGAGGTTGGCCCCTCAAAGAGGATTATTATCTCTTTTTCAAGGCGTTGAGTACTTATTCTAAGGTTTCTATGCTATTTTGATATTTGGTTCTTAACATTTGGTATCAGAGCTCAAGGTCTTGGGGTTTCGCTGCTACATCTAACACACCATGGAATTTTCGCTATAAATTTTTTTCTACGATGTTTCAGAAGGAAATACTTAGAGGATATTTAGTAGACGGATCAAGGTACTTGGGGTTCAAATTTCAGCTACTGAGGATTTATACGTTCGTAGATATATCCTGTGTAAGATCAGGTTTTAGAATCATTCTGAATTTATTTATCACGAAATTTTCACTATAAAATATTTTCTCTATCATTTTAAACTAACAACCTACAATCCCTCATTCCCCACATGCCTATCCCACCCCATAAAGTGTGCCCCTTCTCTTTTAAATAGTCCCTCGGTTGTCCCACTTCCTTTCTGGGGGTTTCAGCAATAGGTTGAACAAGAAGTCTCATATCCATGTAGTTGTTAAGCCCTAAATAGTGGCATATTACCCCTTAATTGGGGCATATTACATTATTACTTTTATTTTATTTATGTCGGTTTGGTTCCATTAGTTGTAATTGTACGTCCTAGTATCCTATATATACCAAGGAGACCTTTTCATTTGGAATCATCTTGTATTTGTAAATTTGTGTGGTGTATACGGAGGTTGGCCCCTCAAAGAGGATTATTATCTGAAATTCTCTCTTTTTCAAGGCGTTGAGTACTTATTTTGAGGTTTCTATGCTATTTTGATATTTGGTTCTTAACATTTGGTATTAGAGCTCAAGGTCTTGGGGTTTCACTGCTACATCTAAGACACCATGGAATTTTCGCTATAATTTTTTTTCTACGATGTTTCAGAAGGAACTCCTTATAGGATATTTAGTAGACGAATCAAGGTACTTGGGGTTCAAATTTCATCTACTGAGGATTTATACGTTCAGAGATATATCATGTGTAAGATCGGGTTTTGGAATCATCCTGAATTTATTCATCACGAAATTTTCACTATAAAATATTTTCTCTATCATTTCAGAACTTTAAACTTAAAGGATATTCACAGAAATTATCAAGGTATCTGTGATAAAAATTTCAACTTCTGGGTCATCCTAATTTTGGAGTTACACCTGTGTAAGATAGGGTAGCTGACTAGTCCTATTAACTAGTCTCAAATAGGTGTTCCGGGTAAAATAGTGATATCTTCTTCAGTGAGTATCCAAATTAAGTGAGATCAATTACATTGGATATTGGACAATCTGTAGTATTTCGGGTGCAAGTTTCAAAATCAAATATCATATATCGTGCTCTTGGATCGCTTTATAATTATGCTCTCTTGGAAGGGACAAAAATCATCAAGGTGTGGGGAAATTACCGTAACTTCCACTTGGCACATCCAATTTTTATTATACTTGTGGCATTACAGAGAAGACGTATTAAAGAAATACATAAGGAAAATTCATACCCAGAAGGGCCAAAAATTTGGAGATACAACAGAAGAAATATTTTCTAGCAGAACCACCTCCAAATCAAGGTTTAAAAGTGATACTTGGCGAACATGCCACCAAAAAAGGGAACTTCTACACCAAATAAGCCTTAAGATAGTCCTATTTGGACTCTTGATGAAGGTGAAGAAATGTGTAGGGACATAAATGATTTACAAAAGAAGGCAGTAACAAAAGATGAACTACAAGGGATGATGGATTCAATAGAAGCTAAGTTGGAAGCAATAATGGATACTACGATGGATGGTTTAAAAAGGGAGATCATGGATGGATTGAAAAATATTCTAATAGAGAGGCCACCTGAAAGTGAATGTATCCCATGAAATTCATGATGAGGACACAAGGAAGATGAGTCAAGACTGGAGAAACTCCAACTTTGTGTTGAAGACCAACCACTTTCCTAAGATTGATATGAGGAAGTTTGATGGCAAGGATCCAATCACATGGATACTCCAGATGGAGCAATTCTTTGATCTACATGATGTGCCACACAAACAAAAGGTACGAATTGCGTATTTATATTTAGAACCCAATCAATTTGTGTGGTATCGATGGCTTTGTTCTCACAAATCACTTGTCACTTGGACAATTTTCACGAAAGAAATGATATCACACTATGAGTATACAATGAGCAATGCCTTTTTCAGCCAATTGATAAATCTCAAGCAAAAAAAGGATTCAGTTGTGGAGCACATTAAGAACTTTCAAAGATTGAATATAAAGGTAATAGATATTTCAGATGAGCACTTGATTGATGTATTCATAGGAACTTTAAAGGATAACGTTCAACATGAGGTTCACCTTTGGGAGCCCAAATCATTAGAGAATGCGTTCAGGGTGACGAAAAATGTTGAAAGTAAAAATATGGCTATGGCTACTAGAAGGACCACTCCTAACATCTATAAAGAGAATAATGTTCCTTCTTCTAAAACACCTCAACCTACAAGGTTGACACCTCAACAATTGGAGGAAATAAAAGAAAAATGTTTATGCTTTAATTGTGACAACAAGTCCAATAAGGGACATAAGTGTGGTGAGAAGAAATTATTCTACATAGATTGTGAAGAGGAAGAAGAATAAGAACAAGAACCATCTCAAGATGAAAACTTATAAGATATTTCTTCTGAAGAGTTTACTCCCACCATATCATGTAATGCATTGGATAGAATTAGAACTCCTCAAAACCTCAAGATCGAAGGATATATCAAAAAGAAAAATGTAATAGTCTTAATTGATTCTGGTAGTACTCATAATTTCATTCACTATAAATTAGCCAAATCTCTCAATTTCTTTATATATCCAACTCCGTAGTTTCAATTAATGATTACAAATAGTGGAATATGTAATGAATAGTCCAATGATTCCTATACCCATGGGTGGTGTTGATGTCGTACTAGGACTCCAATGGTTACAATCATTGGGAACAACCGCTTTTAATTTTCAAAACCTTTTCATGAAATTTTCATTGGAAGGAAAATAAATTGAGTTAAGGGGTATCATAGGGAAATCCAGTAAGGTGATAAGCTCTAATGGCATGAAAAAATTATTGAAAAAGGGGCATCAGGGTGTAATTGTACAACTATGCTCACTAGATGTTCAAACATCCAAGCCATCTATTCCCCTAGATCTCCAAGGGATCATTGATAAGCATTTCAAACTATTTGAAGATATTCCCAGAGGTCTTCCACCCACTCGCAATCATAATCATGTATTCACCTAACTCCTGGGAGTGTTCCTCCTAACATCAAACCTCTCATATACCCTTATGCCCAGAAGAGTGAAATTGATCATATGGTTGAAGAAATGTTAGAGGCTGGCATTATTAGACCTAGCCAAAGTTCTTACTCTGCACCGGTGGTAATGGTACACAAGAAAGAGGTCTCGTGGCATATGTGTTCAGATTATAGAGAGCTCAACAATATCACTATTAAATATAATTTTCCCATTCCCATCATTCATGAATTGTTAGATGAACTACATGGAGCAATCTACTTCACAAAGTTGTAGCTTCGTTCAGGGTATCATCATATTAGAATGAAGGAAGCATATATCCCAAAAACAACATTTTGAACTCATGAAGGCCATTATGAATTTTTGGACATGCCTTTTGGCCTTACGAATTCAGTTTCCACATTCCAAGGGTTGATGAATTCCATTTTCAATCCCTTCCTTCGAAAATGTGTGTTAGTATTTTTTGATGATATACTAATCTATATCAAGTCTTGGGAGGATCATGTTCGACATGTTGACAGGGTGCTATAGCTACTAAAGGAGAAACAACTATATCCAAACCATCCAAATGTTTCTTTGGGGTAAAGGAGGTAGAGTATTTGGGTCATATTGTATCTCATGAAGGTGTCAAGGTAGACCCTAACAAGATTAAGGCTATGATGGACTCGCCTATTCCCAAAACATTGAAGAGTCTTAGAGGATTTTTGGGTTAGACAAGTTACTACATCAAGTTTGTTCGGAACTATGGAAGAATAGAAGCACCTTTAACAACATTAGCTAATAAGGATGCATTTTCATGGACTCAAGAGGAAACTCAAGCTTTTGAACAACTTAAAGAGGGGATGTGAAAATCTAATGTCTTGACCACACCAAAATTCACAAAAACCTTTATTGTGGAATGTGATGCCTCAGGAAATGACATTGGTGTTGTTCTAATGAAAGAATGAAGGCCCCTTGATTTTGAAAGTCAGCCATTCAAGGGAAAGGACTTAAACAAACCCATTTATGAGAAGGAAATGATGGAAATAATACATACATTGAAGCAATGCGCCCTTACCTAATAGGTAGGAACTTCAAGGTAAAAAAAGATCATGATAGTCTTAAATACTTCTTGGAACAAAGACTATCTTAAGAAGAACAACAAAAATGGGTGACCAAAATGTTGGGTTATGATTTTGAAATCATCTACAAAAAAGGGAAGGAAAATGTTGTGGCAGATGCACTCTCAAGAAAGGATGAAGATGTTGAGGCCTTTCTCTGTGTTATCTTGATCATCCAACCTGATTGGATAATAGAAGCAAGGGATGAATGGAAGAATGACAAAAAAGTGTGGACTCTCATTCAAAAGTTGCAGCATGATTCCAGTGCATTAGATACATTTACATGAAAAAATGATTTACTATGGTACAAAGAACGCTTATATTTATGTAAGAAATCCCAACTCAAACAAAAGGTACACTTGTAATTTCATAACTCTCCCATAGGAGGGCACTCAGGATTTTTGAAAACCTACCACATGGTCAAGAAGGAATTTTTTTAGGATAGCCTTAAAACTGATGTTCAAAAGTTTGTGGTAGAATGTTTGGTTTTCCAACAAAATAAGGTGGAAACAATTAAGACCCCAGGGTTTTTACAACCATTAGCCATCCCAAGTCAGCGTTGGGAGGATATTTCCATGGATTTCATCACATGTTTACCGAAGTGTGAAGGAAAGAGTGTCATCATGGTGATTGTTGATAGAATAACTAAGTACACACACTTTTGTGCACTCTCTCACCCTTTCAAATCTAGTATAGTTGCCACCGCATTCATGGAGAAAGTTCAAAAGCTACATGGAAGTCCAAATATTACTGTAAGTGACAGAGATCCCATCTTCACTGGACATTTTTGGATAGAATTATTTTCTTGTTTCAGTACTCAATTGGCTCATAGCTCATCTTATCATCCTCAATCTGATGGACAAACCGATATAGTGAATAAATGTCTGGAAGGCTACCTTCGTTGCTTTGTCTCTGATAAACAAACACAACGGTTCAAGTGGTTACCCTTGGAAGAATGGTGGTATAACAATTCCTTTCATACTGCAACAAAAATGACACCATTTATGGCACTCTATGGATATCACCCACCATCCATCACTTCTTCTCTAAAAGAAAAATCTAAGGTTCAAGCAGTGGAAGATCACATTGAGCATCAACAACAAGTTCTCCAACTCTTAAATGACAACCTGACCATGGCACATAATCGCATGAAACAACAAGAAGATCAACATCGTAGTGAAAGAAGTTTTGAAGTAAGGGATTGGGTATTTTTAAGACTACAACCATACAAACAGATGTCCCTTGAGAAAAATAAGAAGGATAATAAATCATCACCAAAGAACTATGGCCCTTATAAGGTGTTGCAAAATATTGGTACTATGGCATACAAATTGGAGTTTCCTTCATCTTCACGAGTACACCTAGTTTTCCATGTTTTGTTATTAAAGTAGTTTATAGGTGACAATATCCCAGTTCAAACTATATTACCAGAACTTGATGAGGAAGGAAAAATTATATTGGAGCATGAAGCTATCAATGACACAAGAATTCACCAGCTGAGGAATAGATCCATTTTAGAGTATCTCATTAAGTGGAAGAAACTATCTGTTGAACATTCCACTTGGGAAGATGATTCTTTTATACAGAAGAATCCAAAATTACTCAAGCATTGCGAACAACACTTGTTTGAAGGCGAGGGGCATGTTAAGCCCTAAATAGTGGCACATTACCCATCAATTGGGGCATATTACATTAATATTGTTATTTTATTTGTGTCGGCTTGGGTCCATTAGTTGTAATTGTACCTCCTAGTATCCTATATATACCAAGGAGACCTTTTCATTTGGAATCATCTTGTATTTGTAAATTTATGTGGTGTATAAGGAGGTTTCCCCCTCAAAGAGGCTTATTATATGGAATTCTCTTTTTTTCAAGGAGTTGAGTACTTATTCTAAGGTTTTTATGCTATTTTGATATTTGGTTCTTAACAGTAGTTGCAGTTTGGAACCTTCGGGAATCAATTCCCAACAATTCTCTCACCTGGAGAGAATGCTCATGGGCCTAAAAACCCGCTTCTTCAATATCCTACAGGCTTGACAACCCGCTTCTTCAATATCCTACATGCCTTACAACCTGCCTCTTCAGTCTAGCTTCCAGCTAACAAGGGTAAAGATATGGTGACACTAATAGGAAGGTACAAAGCATAGTTGAATGAGTGAAGGAATGATGATGGGATGATAGGAAAATGAACTAAGTCCAAACTATATGTATGCATGTTCCCAACTTGACACTTGTCATGTTCAGAACTACCTTGGGCCCACTCTTTCCCATCCTTATAACTTAGGATAAAATAATTATCCATACTTTATACTTTAAGGAATATTAATATAATATTCCTTTGGGCTTAAGCCCCCTAGCTTAGCCCCTTATCCTTAACGTATGGTCCCCTTTCCCTATCTAGTGGAGTTTAGTCCCTCATACTCTTTTACATGGTTGGTCTGCCGCAATGATGTGTTTTCATTAATATTTGTGTGTGGCTACATTTATATTTACAATACAAGCATACTGCCCTTTTTGCATCCAGGCTCACCAGCCTCAAAAACACAAACACAAACATTTATACAAAGGCTCCCTAGCCTTAATATCATGCACTTAAGTCGATGTGTGTGGAATCTTGGAATGTGCACACTCTTCTCTTATTGTGCCATTTTTGCGCACTTACACATGTGCGCGCTATACTATGGAATGTGCACACAAAACTAAGTCCAAGACTTGATAAAAAAAAAAAAAACTCACCAACTTATATACATATGTACATTTATATTTACATTTACAATTGGGTTCGGCCTAGGGGTATTACAGATCTTATCTCCAAACTGGTTGACCCTTAGACCCTTAAATTTATTGAAATGTTTCTCACCTCTACCTTATTTACCTTTAAAGGAACTTGCTATGAACAAAATGAAGGTACAACTATGGGATCCTCCTGATCCTCGGTGGTAGCCAATATTTTTATGGAATGTTTTGAAACTTTAACATTAAACAACTTTTATCTAACTCCCAAATGTTGGTTTTGTTTAGTTGATGATACCTTCATTGTTTGGTCTCATGGCCTTCATTTGTTGAACTCTTTCTTGGACCATCTTAACAACATTTCCCCCAAAGACAATTTACTATGGAGATTCAAAATGATAACTCTCTTCCCTTTCTAGATTTTCTTGTTTCTCGTCGACTAGATGAAACCCACCCAACATAGATTCATCTTAAACTTGTATCTATCAAGCGTTGAGAGGGATCAAATCTCTCAAGGTTCAAACATTTCCTCAAGTTTTACAATCTAAAAGAGATTTGTGCCTCGAGAGATTTGATCCCTTTCGACGCTTGATAGATCTAGGGTTAATATGGATATAAGTTGGTTTAAATAATTAATGAAGTAAAAATTGATAATGACATATTATTTTCAACTCTATATTATATGCTTTCCTTAACCTTATGACCCTAGTAATCTAGAAACATAAATTATTCATCTTCATTTTCAATATTTTTGTATCTATAATTGTAATTATGAAACAAAAGTTCCATTAACATATATAACTAGCCCAAGTGCTTAAAGACAATCTTTTCTTTAAGGAAAAAATCCAATGACTTTGATTTTTGACTTGAAAAACTCAAAAATCAAACTTAAAAACTTTGTCGACTCGGACTACTCAATTTACATTTCTTTGAATCTTACAAAACTCAAAGCCCAAACTCAAAATTTTGTACTCTAGGACTATTCAATTTAGATTGTTTTAGAGTTTGCAAAACTCAAAACCCAAATTCAAAACTTTTCATACTTGGAATACTTAATTTTCATTGCTTTGGAGCAGGGGTAATTTTAAGAACCCTCCCCCCCCTCTAAATTTATATGTATAATAAATGGGTGAATCCCCATGATACATTGGACAATTCAAAAATTATTTTATCAACAATATAATATGTATATATAATTTTTTGGCTAATCTTTTACTATTATATACAATCTTGTAAACTCTTGGCAAATCTTTCACTAAATTATAAAACCTTGTAAAGTCTTGGTGAATTTTTTGATAAAGTATAAAACCATATATAATAATAGGAAAATGTATTCATTAAACTATAATATACTCATTCTACATATTTCGAAAAAAGAAGCATAATTTTACCATCCTCTACACAACGTTGCAAGCATCAGGGGTTGTGTTTGTCAATGTTATCACTATAGACTCTTGCATATCCCTCTATCAATTTTGTTGATATTTCACCACAAATTTCATATGTGTTGATCCTGACCACCACTTATGTCAATCTCTTGGGGAGATATTAATATTTTCTCTACGACTTCTCTTATGGATTCTTTATTATTGATTCATCAATTATGAAAGGACCCTTCAAACAAGTTCATCATAGGATGTTCCTAAATAGGAGTGCACATAATTATACACATCAATAACTCCAAAAGTATAAGAATATCAATAGGTCACATTCCATGCATGAATTCCTCTCTAATCATCCATGTGTACCCTAAAAGGACCCCTTTCCAAGGAAGAGAGGTTACTTTTATCCCTTATATTTTTGTTGGCTTATAAAAACCTTAAGGGACACATAACTTTGCAATAAATATTGGGCATAGATTAGGATTTAGAACTACAAGGCACAAAAAAACACCCACTGAGCATAAGTGTTAACTATTGCGTACAAAGGAGACCATAAAATCTTCTAGTGGGTATAAACTTAGACCTTAAAATTGTAAATTATATTTTTTTTTACAATAAATGCAATTTGGAATGATGTATCACATTCTTTTCTATGCATAGATGATATGGCCATTAGGTCATAGGACATGCCATATGTAGTCAATATAAAAGAGACAAGAGTACTAGGAAATGAAATATGCAAAAGCAAACCTCTTTAACAATTCTCTAGCATAGAAATGGAACTATTCGCCTAATGAGCATTGATACCTAAAATATGTCTCTCTAAACCTATATATACATGTACATCCACGTCACATGGTTTAAAAATTAAAATAGGAAGCATCTAAGCTTAACATATTTATTAAGAATTCATAATGCAATCCTTTCATATTAAGCGTATTTACATTGGAACTATTTGACATGCAACCTCAACGTATGTTATCATCACATGAGCCAGAGGAAAGAGGTTTCACATAGGATAAACAAACTCAAATATGTCGGTGCACTAGGCATATTGGTGTCAACCTTGTGATCCTTATAAATATCTGACGTGAACAAATAAATCAATTGAAATAAGGAACACAGAAATCAATTGAAAACCTAAATAGTGTTGGTGTTGTCATGTAGGGTATGTGAATGCATATTTTTCTTGATAAGAACTCAAAACAAATATGACCATGTCATTTCCCTTTCCACTCTGATCCACCAATTTCAATTCGAATAGAGTGTGAGTGTCCATTTAGGGCAATGGAAACAAAAACACAAAGAGAATTGTCTCGAGTGTTCTTACCACCGGGATAGAAGTAAATTGCCCCTAATAACCTCCCACAGTGGAAGTATTACTGGCAATGAGCCTGTGCATGACCATTTTTGGAGAGTTTTATGTTGTCATAAATAAATATGCATCGATTGATTCAGATGCAATTATATGGCTGGGTACTCTTCACTTTATGGCTTTGAAACAACATTTATCAATGTATGGCCAGATGAGACAAAAAATCAAACAAAGTTTTACACAGACTAAGTACATTATCTTGTCACTTGACAACATTAGCAACATTGAGTACATCTTGCAATAATTTTTGCAAATTTCTGAGTTATTCACTCAAATTTGTTGAAATGTGTATTCTAGAACATAGAAATACAATTGAAACTTTATGCAACATAAAAATGTGAGGCTAGGAAAGATTCGAATCCATTTGATACATTATTAAAAATATCCATTTGATACGTTAAAAACATTATTCAACTATAATGACTAGCTAATTAGAAATAACAAAAGTGCAATGTCAAAGGTCACCCAGAACTCAAAAATCCATGAAGGCATTGGGTTAGGGTAAGGACCTGCTCAAACATTAGTTGATCCCTTAAGTACAACCTTATTTTTTATTTTTAGAATGTAAACCTCTATAAAAATCTTCTAACTTTCTAGAATGAAACTAGCATGTAATTATTAACTTTTAAGACAATGAGTTGGTAGAGATACATCAACATCTATTATGATATGCTAAAACAGAAGGATTGCACAAAAATAGATAAGGAGTTTTTACCATGCCGAAAAATAATACAAATAAGTAGTTCTATAGTACACATTTGAAAGACACATCAATTACTTCTATGTGAAAAAAAATTGTGAAAATTGCAAAAGCCTCATCTGTGGTACTACAAGGTGTGGGTCATTCCAATATATCCTTTGCTCTCTCTAGAATCCATTCATAATCTATACTTGGAATATTTTCAAATATAAAATGGTGGAAATATTGGTTTTGTGTGACATACATTGTGGGTAGTCATAGTATGAAACCTTTAGTAAACAATTTTGAAATTTTAATCACAAAATTATTCTTGGAATGTAAGATGTATCAAAACTAATATAGATTTGTTGGATATTAACTTCTCATTGATATAGATATGTTGGATATCCTAAATTCAACATATAGTAATAACAAACCCAAGCGATGAATGCATCAAATAAGTTCTTTCATCCAAGAGGTTGAATATGGTAAACTAACCCTTTCAACCATATAACGTACCAAAAAGTGGTTGAGTGTAACACACTAGTTCTTTCATTAATTAAATTTCAATGTTTCATGAGTCCATTAGCCCTAATATTGATAGGCACTAGTCTTAAATTATCCCATTTCATTGTTCCTCAGCTCCTTACTCCAACAACCTTTAATGGGCATTGTGCTTGATTCCTCAACTTCTCAATAGCTTCCCCACATCTTGGAAATCATCCATCAAGAAAATTTTAGAGTTTAAGGTCATTTCATATTTAAAAAATATTGAAAAGGGATTGAATTTCCAACCATTAGATATTTATTCCTAATGCTCTCTGTTTCACATATTTACCTCTACAATTTTATTGGAAACGTTGTCATGTAAACATTTATATTTCTACTCAAATGAGAAACCCATCTAGGAATCTATCCTTATTTTCCAAGATCAAAATATGCATTTACAATATTTTCATTTTCCCTTTATTTAACCATGTTTATTCTCTAATCTCAAAGCTTAATTTATTAATATTGGAAGACCTTTGAATCATTTTTATAGGGAAACTATTGTAGCCTATAATCCTATCTTTATTATAGGTAACAAGCCCATTTTCTTTTGGCATTCAATATAGTAAAGTGCAAATTTTAAGATATGCAGTTTCAATCCTATTGGAAATGGATTGTACGTTTTTGAGTTTATAAAATTTTCCAACTTATTTTAATTGATACCTTCTTAACAAAGACACAGTCTTCTTAATGAGGGATAATGTTAACTATGTTTCAGTCCTTCAATACCTCTTTGATACAAACATTTCAAACCTTAATCTTCAATAATAAACCCAAACAAATGTGTCATAAGAGGAGAAAGCTTTAACTTTCCATTGTCTTCAAGATATTCAACAAAAGCCCAAAGGGAAAAAGTCCCCAAATCCAACCATGACCACAAATAAAGAGAGCTACTCCTTAAATAGATTTGAGCTCCATCTCCTTTTACATTAAAATACTGTGTTTTCCTAAATGTACAATTTATTCAATAGCTTCTCTCAAAATAGTATAAAGTGACTCAGATCCACTTTCCCTCTACAACAAACATTCCCTCTAAAGAAAACAATAAAATAATGATAAATCATAACTAACTCTCATAACAAATCAACAATGATAAAATATGAAGGTGGTTATGTATGAACATGTGTGCAAAGGGCTTCCTCAATCTAAACGTCTCATTTCTTCTTGTGTATCAACCATGTAACAACCTTACAATGTGGCACCTTGACCTCTAAGGTGGAATGACTTCCCTTATCTACGGTGTAAAATCATATAATATATTTCAAAGTGTAACAAACTCTAGCTTCAATAAAGTGATTGTCTCCCTCCTTGGGCCAACAAAATCTTGCCTTAAAGTAATTCTTCTTCAACATATGTGCATTACATAATATTAATAATTAAAATGTTGGACATCTCTAATATCTTTATTCGAAAGT